>OX637537.1:9954621-10554621 GCA_951800035.1 Linnaemya tessellans | reverse complement strand
GACCAGAAAGCTCATCAACCAAATTAAGGGTCGTCTTCGACGCATCGGCCCACAGATCATTGGGACTGTCTCTAAATGACATAATGCATAATGGTCCTACTGTTCAGAGCGACCTCTTTGCTATTTTACTACGATTTAGAATGCACAAGTACGTTCTTAAAACTGATGTTGAAAAAATGTACAGACAGATATGGGTTAACCACGAAGATCGAAATTTACAGCTAATCCTCTGGAGAGAAAATGACAACCAGCCAATTAATGTATATCAACTGAACACAGTAACATATGGTACCAGGGCTGCACCATACCTAGCAACACGCTGTCTTGTCAAACTAGCAGATGACTGTAAGGGACAATTTCCTTATGGAGCGTCATCTCTGCGAAGAGATTTTTATGTGGATGATGGCTTAATAGGAGCTGATTCAATTCATGAAGCCTTAATGATACAAAAGCAATTAATTACCATTTTAGCAGGAGCAGGAATGAAGCTCAAAAAATGGTGTTCGAACAACAAAAACTTGTTGCATGGAATTGCAACCGAAGATCAGGAAGTTGATCTCAACTTTGAGTCAAAGGAAACTCAATCAACTAAAACCTTGGGACTTCTATGGCTCCCGAAATCGGATGTGTTTTGCATCAAGGTCAATGTTCAAGAACATAAACATACAACAAAACGTACCATGAGCTCCGATTTGGCACATATATATGATCCGTTAGGGCTGATTGGTCCAGTGTTAGTAACTGGTAAAATCCAACTTCAAAAAACATGGCAAACAAAACTCGACTGGGATGACAACCTTCCTACGGAACTCGAAAAGGAATGGAATTCCTATAGAAAGGACCTACTGACACTGAACATGATAAAATTTCCGAGACATATATTCAGCAATCAAGAATCCAGAACAATTGAAATACATGCATTCGCAGACGCATCAGAAAGGGCTTATGGTGCTGCAGTATATGTAAGAGTCGTGCAAGGGGATGAAACCGTGAGGGTCAATCTTCTGTGTTCAAAATCACGCGTAGCTCCGACAAAACAACAAACAATACCGCGTTTAGAATTATGTGCAGCACTGTTGGCAGCTGAGCTTACAGCGAGAGTAAAGGCTAATCTGAACTGGGAGAATAAAAAATCATTTTTCTGGACTGATTCCCAGATCGTGCTTGCTTGGCTACACAATCATCCAGGGAAACTACCAATATACGTGGCCCACCGCATTGTAAAAATTCTTCGGGTAACGATTCCAGAGCAATGGTACCACGTCCCATCCAAACAAAATCCTGCTGATGTCTTATCAAGAGGCATAAGGCCCCGTGAGTTATCATCGTGTAACATGTGGTTATATGGACCCTTATTTCTCTATCAAAACAAAGCGCAATGGCCAACACCCATCAAACGGGAATCAACAACTGCTTACAACTGTACAGCAACCGTCCTAACAACTCAACAGTCATTCGATGAAAACGCATGGATTTATACAATACCTTCAAAAAATTCCTTTACACATGTACAAAGGGTCATAGGATATATGCTACGATTTGCGAAGAACACAAGACGACCAAGGGAATCTCGATCAGAACATATACAGCTTTCACCAGTGGAACTCGATGCCGCACTTAAGGTAATTGTACGTCACATACAAGCTGCCGACTTTGATAGCCTTAAACGGGCATTGATAAGGGACAATTTTGTACCCAGGACGGATCCCCTTAGCTCTTTAACTCCATTTCTGGACGAAGAAGGGATCATAAGAGTGGGTGGACGACTAAGTTCCTCGACACAGCAATTCGATGCGATGCATCAAATGATTTTACCAAGCCAAGATACGCTTGTAAAACTTTTGATAGAGAAAATACATAGGGAACACTATCACTGTGGTCCTCAAGCACTACTGGCACAAGTACGACAGCGGTTTTGGCCATTGAAAGGGAAAAGCATCACAAGAGCAATTGTCCAACGGTGCGTACGATGTACAAAGGCAAGACCAACTATGTATAACCAAATTATGGGAAACCTTCCAAAACATCGGGTACAACCAGCTCGGCCATTCCTGAATTCGGGAGTGGATTATTGCGGCCCATTTTTTGTACATTTTAAAACAAGAGGAAAGCGACCCCAAAAGGCATATCTCGCAGTCTTTTGCTGTTTTGTCACTAAGGCAGTGCATTTAGAACTCGTCACTGAACTGACAACAGAAGCCTTTATTGGGGCACTGAGAAGATTCATATCGAGGCGAGGCCATTGCAAAACATTGTATTGTGACAACGCAACAAATTTTGTTGGCGCCCGGAACCAGCTCAATGAGCTTAATGACGTTCTATATGCAAAAGCAGCTCAAGAATCAATCCTCGAAGTATGCAGCACAAAGGGAATCGACTTTCAGTTTATCCCACCAAGGTCACCACATTTCGGCGGACTATGGGAGGCGGCAGTAAAATCAGCAAAGCACATGTTAATGAAAAATGTCTCAGCTGCATCGCTCACATACGAAGAGCTGGAGACTGTGGTTATAGAAATTGAGGCCATATTAAATTCCCGACCCCTCATTCCAATGTCATCAGATGCCAATGATCTAAATGCTATCACTCCGGGTCATTTTTTGATTGGCGAAGAACTGACATCAAGCGTTGACGTGAGGTCAAAGATTCCTCAAGGAAAGTTACTAAATAGATGGCAACTCGTATCACAAGTTAAACACAATTTTTGGCAACGGTGGTCCAAGGAGTACCTTAACGAGTTACAACAGCGGCACAAGTGGAAAGGCCCAATCAATGAGATTCAATCAAACACAATGGTCATAGTTAAAGAAGATAACCTTCCAGTTTTACAGTGGCCTCTGGGACGAATAATAAAGGTTTACAAGGGTGATGATGGTTTGGTAAGGGTATGCGATATAAAAACAGCAAAGGGAACGTTCAAACGACCTATCCACCGATTGGCTCCACTATTTCCGGAAAATAAGGATGAACAATCGCAACAAAGCACAAGCCCGGCTTCGTTACCTCTAAGTAGCACGTCAACCAAATTCAAACCACCTCGGTCATCAACCGATGAAGCAATGCCAACAAAACGGTCACGCCTAAACTCAACCTTGATGGTGACTATTTTAACATTGTTTCTCCTCCCAATAGCGCTTGGAAATCAAATCAACATAACGAAATTCAACAATAAACCTGGCATTCACTTTGAACAGATAGGGCTTGTAAAGCTCAAGTCTGCCACCTGGAAGATGATCGTGTACCTTGACCTTGAACCATATTAACATCAAATAAACATTTTAAGCGATGCAACAACGATACTCCAAACTCTATGCAACAGTACGTTAAACAACGGAACCTGCAACACGTTGAGGGACTACTTTGATCGTGTAAAGGACGACTTGCAGGCAGATTTCAATCTATTCACCATAAAAAGAAAGAAAAGAGGAGCAATTGATATAGTTGGGAACATAGCCAACTCACTATTTGGTGTATTAGACTCGAACTACGAAAAACAAATGTCAAAGACAATTAAAGAGCTAAAAAGGAACGACGAATTCTTAGACAGGCTTCTAAAGAATCAAACATCGTTAATCGACTCCACCATCAACATTATCAAGAAAAATCAACTAGACGTACAGATTCAATTCGACGAAATTGGCAATCAACTCCATAATGTTAAGGTCGAGCAACGCATCCTGATGCTTTCAGTGCAGATGCTCATAGTCGCCAGCAATATACAACGGATACACTCCTCAATCATGGACGTGCTAGTCGATAGCCATCATGACAAAATTAACCCCCTTTTACTCACTCCTCAACAACTCAACGAAGAAATCAAGAAGATAAGGGCCCATTTGCCAGCACACATGCAGTTGCCAATTCATCAAAATAACTTACTGGACGTATACAAGCTTATCAAGGTCAACGGAGTCGTTGCAGGGGACCACGTAATCTTCAGCATCGAGCTACCCCTCACCGATCCACGAGAGTTCCAGCTATTGCACATTGTTCCAATCATAGCAACAATAAATAAAACACTTACAGCTGTAGAAACATCAACCAAATTTCTCTCCATCAGCTTACACCGCGATGAATTCTTTCCAATGTCACAACATGAGGTCGACACTTGCTGGAATTTGGGAAACGACGAACTAATTTGTCCGAATATACCAGCAACATATCAAGCGACACGTCATCCTATGATCAATAAATGTGAAATTGATTTAATGAATGATCAACCTAATCCAAGATGCGGTTTCCGTAAGCTTGAAGATACCACTATATGGCAGCACCTATATCATCCGAACCAATATATGTTTTCCACAACAGATACCATCAAAATGAATGCAGTGTGCCACAATGACATTATACAAATTATGCTAGAAGATAGCGGTTTAATAACTCTGCATCCCGATTGTGTCATAAAACACGACCTCATAACCATACAAGGTCGTCAACAAATTGTCACGTCTCTACAAACATCGGCTACCAGCCTTAACCCTGTACTCGGTTGGACAAAACAATATGCCAATATGACATTCAGTGCAAAACAATTCAACCCAACAAGAGATGAGCTCCAACTAGTTCAACAGGGGTTAGCCCAAATTTTAAACACCACGCTCCCTACCAACGAAGTCAGCCTCAGTACCCACGGGATCATAGTCGGTTACGCAGCAATTGCATTGGTATTAGCGACTGCCATCATTGCGACCTACAAATGGAAAGGGTTGAAGAACAGCTTTAAACCAGCTCAAATTTCTCGACACCAAACTACGGAATGTTAACAATTATCTAGTAAAATAATTTTTTTTTTTTTTTTTTTGAATTGGCAAATTCAGCCATCATGATGAGTTCGAATCAGCCAATTTGTGGGGGCAGCATGTTAACACATACAATAACCGTTTTTGTTTTGGCATCAATAATTTAATAAATAATTGTATTTTGTTTTTACTTAGTAATAACAACAGTAAAACAGGTCACTGAACGTAAAGTTGCAATTCAATACACCTTTTCATGGCCAGCCAAATTCGTTCACCTCAAAAGTAGTATTTTATAATTTTCTTTAGTTTTTGTTTATTAAGGTTGTAATTCAATACACCTTTTCATGGCCAGCCAAAAAGATTTTATTCAACTCAGTATAATTGTTGTAGAATTATTTTGGTTTTTGCTGAGTTGTAAAAACGGTACATTTTATTTAGTCCAAGTTATTTTGCATACAGGCATTTTGTTTCTCTAAAAATATTTCATTGAACTCAGAAAGACGGCTGACACATTTTGCTAATTCAATTTATGTTGTTGTTTTATTACCATTTTATTATATAGTATATAAGCAATGAAAAATTAATTAAGAAAACAGAATAAAGTTTAACAATAAGAATAACGGTTCAAGTGCCGGCTATTCACAAAATTCTATTGTGTTTTTATTACCCAACAGGAATCTCGGTTCAAGTGCCGACGATTCCCACATATCTACATTAAACTTAATTCTCAACACGAGTCACGGTTCAAGTGCCGTCGACTCACACTCTGTTATACACAAAACAAGTATTAACAACTTCTTTATTAATGCTGTCAGTCTCTGGAATGGAATCCCCTAAAGAATTCAGACCATTAGTAGCGCACGTCAATTCAGGAAAAGTATTTTTTTCCATTTCTCACGTTGAATATATTTTTGTACATGCATTTATTGTTTTTTTTTATAAAGTCTGATAGTATAACACTGTAAATTTTTAAATTTTAATTTCTTCAGGCTACATATTTTTTTATTTTTTTAATTATTATTATTTTAGCTGGTGTTATTATTAAATTTGATCAACTTTTTGAAACTATATTATATTAGATTTCTTTTTATAGTTTAAAAGCGCAAACTTAATCCAAGTTAATTTTGTTTTTGTGTTCTGATTTATTGTATTTCCATATGCTCAGTTCCATACTGTCATATAAGACTTATGTCTTGTGTATGGGACATCGAAAATAAATAAATAAATAAAATAATGACCACTCTCTTTGGATGTTTCGAATAATAATTATGATGATTTTGGTTTCTGATACCAATATATAAATATATAAAAAAACTATTTATTACTACGTATGGTCAATGTGTCTAAGTAAGGAAGCTTATTGTTTTTTTCTATTTCCAAAGTAAATTGAATGTCTAAAAGTAATGAGTAAAGTAATGCTAGCATGTTATCTAATTCAGAATCTAAAATTATACAAAATATATCCACATATTTACTTATAATTTTAGGCCTAACAGGTAATCACCATATACACTTTTTCAATAATTCTTCCATAACAATATCAGCTACTACTGGAGACGCTGGTGATCCCATAGGAAGGCCTTGTCGTCACTGGCGGTGACTGTTGTTCATAGGAAACGAATTTAACAACACCAAAAAATAACAAGACCAAAGCTATAAAATGGTTTGGAGCGTTTATTTTTATAAAAAAATTTTAATTAAAACATGAAAAATATACAAAGTATTTCAACTACTCACCGCAGTACTTTTATTTACGAACTAAATATTGTCTTTAAGATAAATTTAGTTGAGCCACAATTATCTATGTAAAAAACCCCTTTTAAGTAACGGGCCAACTCAACGAAACAAAGCACTGCAGTAGAATGAACCAGAGAGATGCACTATAAGTGGTTTTCGTGATTTAGCTACACTCGTCTTAAATGCGGTTGCGGTGTGATCGCCACTGCATTGCTTTTGCTCAAGTATTCACCATATTCGTACACACTTGAGTATTGCTACGTTTGAGCTTCTAGCATACTTAATCATATGCGTTCGCGGTGACTGCTCTGCTTTACTTTTTTCGCACATTCGGCAGTCGTACTCATACTTAACGTACACAACAAAAACAATATTTGTATACGAACATGTCAGCACACTCACTAATGAGTTCTTTATATAAAGTAAATACATCGTAAATACACAGCCACTATGTAATTTTACAAAAATTGTACTAATTTAAAAAAAAAACAAGTAAAAACGTTATATTCGACCGCGTCGAATCTTAAATACCCTCCAAATATTTAGTAAGGGAATTTGAAATGTTTAACTTGGTGGGACAGAGTTCCTTTATATAATATCGTACGTCAACGCCCACTAAAGGGGGCGGGGTTCAAAAAAATATACAATATCATGTTTTCCACAGACGAACGTATGGGCACTGCTAGACCGTCTTAGACTTCATCACAATTCTCTTTGACGGGTATAAAAACTGTATTTTGGCGGGGTCGCTCTGGCAAGGGCTGTGGGGGAAACATTTCACCTTTGTCATAAAACACTAAAAATAAATGCTTGGGATAATTATATACAAAATTAAAATTTCTTTTTTTTTGATAGGGTCATTTAGAGGGCAAAGGGGGAGAGGGGGTAGCGCAGAAATCGGCAGTCATAAAACTCTAAAGATAAATGCTTGGGATGATTATATACAAAATTTAAAAAAAAAATTTTTTTTTGGTAGGGTCATTTAGGGGGCGAAGGGGAAGGAGGGGGTAGGGCAGAGTAGTACCAGGTTTCGTCTCAGCTTCGTCAATAAAGCTTAAAAGTGTTATTTTTAAGGAATGTAAGCTTAAGTAAAACAATTTGTTAAATTTTTATGCTATTTTTGCCTATAATAACGCCCACTAAAGTTAGCGGGGTCAAAAAATATTTTTCTTTTATTTAATGGCTCCAAGTTTAAGGCGTTGGACCATATTTGACATAAAAATATATCATTTGCTTAACAAAATAACCAAAAAACTTTAAAAATTATGTTGTTTTTTCTGGGTTGGTTTAGTTCTTCTTAGGGGAACTTTTTTCCCTCTTGCCCGATTTAGCCCATCTTCGAACTTTACCTGCTCTAAGTTTTAAAATATATTTATGCCAAATTTCAAAAGTCTAGCTCGTTTCGTTTGGACTGAATCGTGATTTCCACAGACGGACGGACGGACATGCTCAGTTCGTCTTAGATTTCATCACTGATCAAGAATATATATACTTTATGGGGTCTGAGATGGATATTTCGATGCGTTACAAACGGAATGACAAAGTGAATATACCCTCCAAATTCTTTTTTGGAGGGTATAAAAAAGCGAAGCTCAAAAAACAGCGCAGATAAGAAAAGATCACTGCAAAAAAATTACCTCTATCATGTTTTAGGGCATAGTAAGGGAATTTATCGCTTCAGGTAACGAAATGCTAAATAGCTTTCACATTGTTTTTCGGAATCGAAATTTGGTTTTTGTAATGCTGCGCAATTGCATTTTTCACTCTCAGTAGGAAAAATAACTACGTTGAAGAACAAATTTAATTTTTTTGGAATGAATTCTTGTATACAAATATAATCCTTAAATGTTTTGTGCAAGATTTATTCGTAAATATAATTTTTGGGTAATTTTGAATCTTTTATTGTGTAACATTTAATCTTAAGTCTGGCATCACTGATTGTTTGTGGAGAAAACTTCCAAAAGCATATATAAATAAGTAAAAACGTTAAAATAGACCGGGTCGAATCTTAAATACCCTCCAAATATTTAGTAAGTGAATTTGAAATGTTTATCTTGGTGGGACAGAGTTCCTTTATATAATATCGTACGTCAACGCCCACTAAAGGGGGCGGGGTTCAAATATATACAATATCATGTTTTCCACAGACGAACGTATGGGCATTGCTAGACCGTCTTAGACTTCATCACAATTCTCTTTGACGGGTATAAAAACTGTATTTTGGCGGGGTCGCTCTGGCAAGGGCTGTGGGGGAAACATTTCACCTTTGTCATAAAACACTAAAAATAAATGCTTGGGATAATTATATACAAAATTAAAATTTTTTTTTTTTTATAGGGTCATTTAGCGGGCAAAGGGGGAGGAAGGGGTAGGGCAGCAACAGGCAGTCATAAAACTCTAAAGGTAAATGCTTGGGATGATTATATACAAAATTTAAAAAAAAATTTTTTTTTTGGTAGGGTCATTTAGGGGGCAAAGGAAGAGGCGGGGGGGGGAGGTAGGGCAGAAATCGGCAGTCATAAAACTAAAGATAAATGCTTGGGATGATTATATACAAAATTTAAAAAAAAAAATTTTTTGTAGGGTCATTTAGGGGGCGATGGGGAAGGAGGGGGTAGGGCAGAGTAGTACCAGGTTTCGTCTCAGCTTCGTCATTAAAGCTTAAAAGTGTTATTTTTAAGGAATGTAGGCTTAAGTAAAACAATTTGTTAAATTTTTATGCTATTTTTGCCTATAATAACGCCCACTGAGATGGGCGGGGTCAGAAAATATTTTTATTTTATTTAATGGCTCCAAGTTTAAGGCGTTGGACCGTATTTGACATAAAAATATATCATTTGCTTAACAAAATAACCAAAAAACTTTAAAAATTATGTTGTTTTTTCTGGGTTGGTTTAGTTCTTCTTAGGGGAACTTTTTTCCCTCTTGCCCGATTTAGCCCATCTTCGAACTTAACCTGCTCTAAGTTTTTGGCATAATATAATAATTTGGCATAAATACCAAATTTCAAGAGTTTAGCTCTTTTCGTTTGGACTGAATCGTGATTTCCACAGACGGACGGACGGACGGACATGCTCAGTTCGTCTTAGATTTCATCACTGATCAAGAATATATATACTTTATGGGGTCTGAGATGGATATTTCGATGCGTTACAAACGGAATGACAAAGTGAATATACCCTCCAAATTCTTTTTTGGAGGGTATAAAAATAAAATAGAGTACGAAAAGGCTAAATACTAAGAGCGACTTTTTGAGATATGGATTAAGTTTAAACTTATTTTAACCCTCTGTATCATACTGTAGACTGTAGGCAACAAACCGTTGGGGTGCCTCACAATTAATATAGATACATTTGCTTAATATAATCGCTCACTGTAGCCGGTGGTATACAAAGTGATCTAACAAACTTGCACCAAAAAAACCAATTAGTTGGCACTACTTGCCGAAAATTGGCATTTGTTATCTGACCGCTGGTATTTTCGCACAGTCACCATTAGCCGCGATTTCAAAATATAATAATAATAAAGTCTTATCCACGTGTTTTATATGTTATCTTTATAAATTTGAGAGATAGGTGCTTACATTTTATTGTGAAACAGTGTTCTTTATAATTTTTCCATTTGGTTGTGTTTTTTCTGGCAAATAAGGAGTGTTGCAACACACCCTTTTTGTATCATTTTTTCCTTAAATAATAAAAATAAATAAAAATAAAAAAATACGTATATTTTACTTTGTTGTTATCGTCCCCTATACAAAAAATGAGATAAATCGGTGTCCTTGAGTGATAGAGGGTTAACGTAGTCTGAAACTCTGAATTTTCCGAAATGGTATTTTTTATATATTATTCCATAAAAGACCAACATTTTAACCAAAACTAATTTGTTCCGTCAAAAGTATGTAGACAAACTTGGTAATGAAGGTACAAATTTGTTTTCAGATTAGCTAAACCTAGTTTAACTGAGATCTCAAAAATCCAGCCAAAAAGTTTTTCTCATGCAGATTGCGATGTTTGCTGCTAATGGTTTTTGCTCTCATTGTTTTTATGTACGCACTCAGCCCAAAGTAGCGCGCATATTATGATCGCATTAGCTCTCTGTGAGTCAAATCAACACCGTAAATTTTTTTTGGGTTGTTTAAAGTGATCGGATGTTCAAAGTGTAGAGTACATATGCGGTATAACCGCGCCGTTCCCTGAAATGAACATACATAAAGAAATTGATCATTTACACGTAAACAAATAGGTACAAAGAGAATATAAATACATAATATATTTGTAAATGATCAACGGACAAATAAACATTTAGACAGTTCACAAACTGATAATAAAATGAGCAAATCAAGTAAATAAATAAAATAAAATAGGAATTAATATGTTTCCAGTTTTATGAGTCATTAAGCGACGGGCCTTTATATCGCATATATATTGTATTATATTTAAAATATCAATTATCTATTATGCAAAACTTAACTATTTTTAAAAATAAATCATTACCTATATTAACGGTGACCATATTTTTCAACCCAAAAAAGAGGACATTTAGAAATGTAATAAAAATTGATTTTACTATTTAGAGTTAATTGCATATATTCTAGGCATGGTCGACTTAAGGTATGTTCACATTGGTGAAATATTTGCATGAAACATATTTTTTCATATTTGTGCTAAACTTGTTAAAAAGAAAACAGATTTTTTTTTGTGGTCACACTAAACGTATTTATTTGAACAGTTTGTTTGTTCTAACAACTATCAAATAGCATAGTCTGCAACCATGAGAAAACATATTTCATGTGTGGTCACACTCAAAGCAGTATTTGTCTAAAACAAATATTTCTGAAAACTGTCAAAAAACATAATACGAGTATTGTTTTTTTAAGAAGTTTATTGTAGTACATAGTTGAAATATGGAAAATTTTGAAGATTTTGTTGTGCTCTGCTGTGGGGCATCATCTTTATTAGTTTTGGAAGAGGATGCAAATATATCAACAAAAACGAGACAATGGGTTAGAAAGTGGGTCCAACGTCGAAAAGAGGAAGGATGTTGTGCAAAACTTTTGAAGGATCTGCGTTCAGAAAATCCAGCTTTATACAAAAACTTTTTAAGAATGAGCTCAACTGATTTCGATCATTTGGTAAATATATCAAATTCTGTTTGAGGGATTATTCCATACATGTATATACACATATGTACATATTTTTAATCTGATTGCAGTTGAAATTATTTGCACCACTTATAACAAAGAAAACAACAAGACTTCGTGAGTAAATTTCTCCCTGCGATCGACTAGCAGTTACACTTTGTTACTTGGCGACAGGGGGAGAGTTTTAGATCTCTTCAGTACATCTTTCGCATTCCCGATAATACTATCTCAGGAATTGTACCTGATGTATGCAATGCCATTTATACTGTATTACAGCCGGACTATTTGAAAGTGAAACATATAACCACTCTTTAAATGTTTCCTTTAAACATGTTCATCTTTCTTCAGATACCGTTAACCGAAGAAGATTGGAAAGCCGTTTCCGATGGATTTATGCAATTGTAGAATTTCCCCAATTGTATCGGATCATTGGATGGCAAGCATGTTGTAATGACTGCTCCACGTAATTCTGGAAGTATTTACTTTAACTATAAAGGTGATACTATTTTGTCATTATTCATTTATTTTTGATATTTTTGTTATTAATTTGCAGGAACTCATTGTATTGTGCTGATGGCGATTTCCGATGCTTTTTATAAATTTTTGTACATTGATGTAGGGTCGAATGACCGCAATCTGATGACGGAGTGTTTCGAAAAACCTCATTTTTTTTTTTTTTTTTTTTTTTTTAGGAGTAGGACCAGCGCTCAGGGAATGACCCCTATATATGCAATGCATTGCGCCGGAACAGAAAACGAGGGGATAGTATTGAGGAGACAGATTAGGAAAGATGAGAAGATAGACATTTTTTTTTTTTTGTAGCTATTTCAACCTTTTTACTTCGCCGGCTAATTTTTGCTACAGGGCCGACGAAGGCGGGTGCTGTTACTCTGCTTTTTAGTACATGATAGTGTCAGTCTCTACCAATTATGTTCAATGATCAGTGACTATGCCTTCATCATTGAAACAGGCTGGCAACAACTAACACAAGCACGCACTAATGCTGATCAGAAGAATTCAACACAATATTTCATGACTCAGAGCGGGCTCGAACTCACGACCCTCTGTTTCATAGTCTCGTGTTCTACTACTTCAGCCAACAGCACCCACAAGCCAAGCTTTGTTAAAAAACAAATTGAATCTACAAGGCCCAAGACCACTACCACTGAGAACTTTGAACGTTCCATATGTAATTTTTGCTGATGATGCTTTCGCCTTAACACCAAATATATTAAAACCATATAGTGTGCGGGATATGAATGGCATGCAAAGGTTTTTCAACTACCGTTTATCAAGAGCCAGACTAGTGATAGAAAACGCATTTGACATCATGTCAGCACGTTTTCGGGTACTCCGTAGCCCAGTTAAGCTTGAGCCGAAAAAAACTAGGCAAGTAACTCTTGCTTGCTGCGTAGTACATAAATATTTGATTGCTCGGTCAAGCTCAGTACACCTGAGTCCGAATCTTGTCGATGATTATACTCAAGATGGCACTTTAGTCCCAGGTGAATGGCGCAGTGACCAACCTGATCAAAATTTTTCAAATCATCAAAAGCACCGATCCTACGTGGCCCAAGAAACTTCAAAAATAAGAGAAGAATTTACTCATTATATTGTGGAGGAAGGAGAGGTACCTTTTCAATACAGACATATATAATAAAATCTTTAGTCTATAGTCTAAAATTTAAAATACCGCACAAATAAAAACTTTAAAATATTTTAAACATAAATTCCATTTAACTTAAATTAAGGGCCATTATTACATATTATAAGTTCCTGACAGTGAAAGATAACTTTAGCTATAGTGAGTAATAAAGTAAGTACTGTAATGATTTTGGATAATACAACTTCCCAGCAACACACAATTAAATGTGTTTTATAATGTGTCAGTTTTCAATGCATTCTAAGTAAATCATTCTAGTGAAAAATTATTCTTAATTCCTTTCCTAAAACTATGGAATGATAAGAAATTCAAGTTAATTTATTGAAATTCATTTATTTAAGAATTTATTGTATAAAAAAAAATAATTAATTTGTATTAAAAACAAGTAAAAACGTTATATTCGACCGGGTCGAATCTTAAATACCCTCCAAATATTTAGTAAGTGAATTTGAAATGTTTAACTTTTTTTTTTTTTTTTTTTTAGGAGTAGGACCAGCACTCAGGGGATGACCCCTACATATGCAGTGCATTGCGCTGGAACTGGGAAAATAGATTTTGGGAAGGAGGATAAAGGGAGTAGTGTCTGTGGATATTCGATTTGAATCTGCTCAAATTGTAAGTGGCGGGGAAGACATCTGCGGGTAGTTTGTTCCACATACGGACTGTTCGGCCAAAAAACGAATTTTCTCTGTAATGCGTAGTGCGATTCGTTGGAATATCGACCACAAACGCATGCGCTCTTGATGAAAAACGTGTTGAGCGTACGAAAGAATGGGTTTCGGGAACAAGTTCCCTAATTTCACCAGAGCACCTGCCATTATAGTAACGATAGAACAACGATACGCACCCCACATTGCGACGATGCTCAAGAGAGTTAATAGAGTTGGCTACCCTACTGTCTCCGATGAGTTTCATCGCCCTCTGCTGTACGCGGTCGAGTAACTTCAAAATAGACTTTGAAGCACCGGCCCAGACATGAGAGTTGTATTCCATCTTCGGTCGGATGTAAGTGGTGTAAATATTAAGAAGATCAGAAGGGGTGAAGTATCTCTTGCACCGTCTTAAGAAGCCAAGGCACTTGAATGCTTCTTTTGCGACCTGAAAGACATGTTCCGTCCATCTGACATCACACTGCACTTTCATGCCCAGAACATCAAGAGCCCCTGACTCCATAATACTTACACCACCCATAGAAACAGACGAAGCAGCATGGTCATACGTACGTCGATGCGTAAGCATACAACACTGGGTCTTACGGGCATTAAAATCGACCCTGTTCGCTTGACCCCATTCGGAAATCTTCGCGAGGTCACTATCCTCCTCGTCTCGATTTCAGACGTTGACGGCCTGCAGTTAAATGAATAGGAATGCGAAAGGCTGCTATCATCTGCGAAAGAGTAAATAGGACAGGAAGTTTGGGAAAGTAGATCGTTAAGAAAAATTAGAAATAAAGTAGGAGAAAGAACGGAGCCCTGCAGTACCCCTGAGTTGACTCTGAACTCATCGGATGAGACCCCATCTATAACAACTCGTATAGAGCGATTCCTGAGGAAGCTCGATATAAACCGAGAAAAGGTGTCTCCGACACCAAATGCAATAAGTTTGGACAGGAGTGCTCCATGCCACACTCTATCGAACGCCTTAGAAATATCTAGAGCTACCACTTTACTTTTGCCAAAACGGTGTATGGAACTACACCAGTTTTCCGAAAGGAGGGCCAATAGGTCACCCGTAGAGCGGCCTCTGCGGAAACCATACTGGCGGTCGTTTAGTAAACTGTTGGACTCCAAATAATTCACAAGATGGAAGTTGAGCATAGTTTCCATCACCTTCGATATAGCAGAACATATTGCAATCGGGCGGTAATTTTCAGGGTTATTAGCCACTCCCTTTTTGGGGATTGGCGTTACATTAGCAACCTTCCAGCACATTGGAAATTTACCGGAGTGGTATAGTATACTGAAAAGTTTGGCTAATGGACGTGCTAACGTCGAAGAGCACTGCTTCAGGACCAGTGCAGGGATTCCATCCGGCCCAGGAGACTTCCTTGTGCTGAGATCCGCAAGAACCCTTCGCGCTCGAAAAAATATCTTAGGCATAGTTACGGATACTCTCTCGAGCACGGGGAGTGGTTGAGAGCTATCAGGCAAGTGAGAGTTACTTGCAAATATTTCAGCCAATATATTAGCTTTATCAACCGGGTCAGTAAATATTTGGTCATTCCTCAAAAGAGTCGGAATTGAAGAACTAGCACTTTCCTTAACACTTTTGACGAAAGACCAAAAACTCTTACTACCCCTGGGGGCAGTGAGAATTCTAGTGCGAATACGCTGCTCGTATAAAGCCTTTTCACGTCTTAACACTTTGGCACACGAAGATCTTGCCTTCTTGCGTAGCAAATCAGTATAGGCATTTTTGTTATTACGCCAAGTACTGAATGCTTCCTCTCTGGATCGCAACGCATCTTTACATGCCTGGTTAAACCAAGACTTCGCTCTAGGTTTAACCGAAATTTGCTTACAGGGAGTAAAAGCTTTCATCCCCAGTAGAATTGTGTTTTCAACCATTTTCGCCATGGAATCGACATCGTTGTCAAGAAAACATAGTTTCCAATTAAAATTCCGAAAGAATTCGTTGAGCTCGGCCCAACGACCCTTTTCGTAAATATATTTACTACGCTTCGTGGCTGCACGCGAAACGTTGCGAAGTTTGGAGAACGGAAAGGTTGCGGAAATGGTGCAATGATCCGAGTTACCGAGAGGTGCATTGACAGTAACTTCATACTTTTCAGGATGTGAAGTTAGAAAAAGGTCAAGAGTATTATGTTGGTGCCCTTCAACACACGGAATGTGTGTTGGTTCATTAACTAATTGCACAAGGTGATTGTGCGCGGCGAACAACTCAGCAAATTGGCCCTCTGAAGTTGTGTGGCTCGAATGGCGAAGCCAAGATGTGTTATGAACATTGAAATCACCAGCAACAACAATTTCACTGCTCGGACAACTATCAAGAATCTTCGATATGGAGTCGGAAAGAGTATCGAAGCCATGTAAGGTAGCATCTCTTTCCGCGTTTGGACTTCTATACAGAAACCCGAAATGTAAAAAGTGTGTACCGACTTTGAATTTAACCCAAAGACAGCTAAATTCTGCGTCAGACATGCCTAATGGTTGCTGGCATTGGTACACAACTTCATTACGTATATATATTGCAAGGCCCCTATGAAGAATAAAAAGCGACAGGAGGTGATACCCGGGCAAATGAAAATCCTGTGGATCAGCATCCTCATGTACCTGGGTTTCACTTAAGGCGAAAACATCCGGCCGATGGAGACAAACGTGAGCATATACAGAAAAAAAATTTGCTCTTAACCCACGTTGCAGAAGTCGATTCGAAACTTACCCACCATCACAAGATGAGAGAAAAAAACAAACCGAAGTCCAAACTCTAGATTAGTGAGTACGGTGCAATGACAACAACTGCAGTGACCATTCACTAGCCAGTGCTATGCCTTCACTAGCGAATGATCCAGCCGCTATCAGTACACCGCACCAATAAAATAGAGTTTTATTTTATTTTATTTATGGGAAGAGGGATGGGAGGCGCATAACAATGCAGAAACGCAGGCCATAAAAGCCCTAGTCTGGTCCACTTCCATTTTCCCATAGTGGCTCATAGTGCCAACACTGGTATGGGTGCCGTCACTGATGGTATGGAATGCTGTTGTTTTGTTGTTATGTTGACTTTTTCTTATTTGAGTTATTCTTTATGTAGATTGTTATTGTAATGATTTGTATTTAATTTATTTTTGTAAGTTAAGGTATTTATTGTTTTAATTTTTGGTTGGTATGTGCTTTTTTAAAATGTTTATTTATTTGATCTCCTCTTGTTTTTTTTATTGTTTCTTTTTCTGTTGATTGGCATTTTTTTTTTTATTATCTTTTTATTTCTGTTTTTATTTTTGAATATATATGCTTGGTGTTTTAATTTAATTTTAATTTTCTTAAATAGCTAAAACACATCCCGGACTGACATACAAAAGGACGAAATACGTGTTAACGGCACGACAGACAGAACACTACTCAACTTGGTGGGACAGAGTTCCTTTATATAATATCGTACGTCAACGCCCACTAAAGGGGGCGGGGTTCAAAAAAATATACAATATCATGTTTTCCACAGACGAACGTATGGGCATTGCTAGACCGTCTTAGACTTCATCACAATTCTCTTTGACGGGTATAAAAACTGTATTTTGGCGGGGTCGCTCTGGTAAGGGCTGTGGGGGAAACATTTCACCTTTGTCATAAAACACTAAAAATAAATGCTTGGGATAATTATATACAAAATTAAAATTTCTTTTTTTTTTGATAGGGTCATTTAGAGGGCAAAGGGGGAGAGGGGGTAGGGCAGAAACAGGTAGACATAAAACTCTAAAAATAAATGCTTGGGATGATTATACACAAAATTTAAAAAAAATTTTATTTATTTTTAATAGGGTCATTTAGCGGGCAAAGGGGAGGAGGGGTAGGGCAGCAACAGGCAGTCATAAAACTCTAAAGATAAATGCTTGGGATAATTATATATGTACAAAATTTAAAAAAAAAATTTTTTTGGTAGGGTCATTTAGGGGGCAAAGGAAGAGGTGGGGGGGGGGAGGTAGGGCAGAAATCGGTAGTCATAAAACTCTAAAGATAGATGCTTGGGATGATTATATACAAAATTTAAAAAAAAAAATTTTTTTTGGTGAGGTCATTTAGGGGGCGAAGGGGAAGGAGGGGGTAGGGCAGAGTAGTACCAGGTTTCGTCTCAGCTTCGTCATTAAAGTTTAAAAGTGTTATTTTTAAGGAATGTAGGCTTAAGTAAAACAATTTGATAAATTTTTATGCTATTTTTGCCTATAAATTTTTTTTTTTGGTAGGGTCATTTTAGGGGGCAAAGGAACAAGGGGGGGCTAGGGCAGAAATCGACAGTCATAAAACTCTAAAAATAAATGCTTGGGATGATTATACACAAAATTTAAAAAAAATTTTATTTATTTTTAATAGGGTCATTTAGCGGGCAAAGGGAGGAGGGGTAGGGCAGCAACAGGCAGTCATAAAACTCTAAAGATAAATGCTTGGGATAATTATATATGTACAAAATTTAAAAAAAAAATTTTTTTGGTAGGGCCATTTAGGGGGCAAAGGAAGAGGTGGGGGGGAGGTAGGGCAGAAATCGGCAGTCATAAAACTCTAAAGATAAATGCTTGGGATGATTATATACAAAATTTAAAAAAAAAAATTTTTTTTGGTAGGGTCATTTAGGGGGCGAAGGGGAAGGAGGGGGTAGGGCAGAGTAGTACCAGGTTTCGTCTCAGCTTCGTCAGTAAAGCTTAAAAGTGTTATTTTTAAGGAATGTAAGCTTAAGTAAAACAATTTGTTAAATTTTTATGCTATTTTTGCCTATAATAACGCCCACTAAAGTGGGCGGGGTCAAAAAATATTTTTCTTTTATTTAATGGCTCCAAGTTTAAGGCGTTGGACCGTATTTGACATAAAAATATATCATTTGCTTAACAAAATAACCAAAATACTTTAAAAATTATGTTGTTTTTTCTGGGTTGGTTTAGTTCTTCTTAGGGGAACTTTTTTCCCTCTTGCCCGATTTAGCCCATCTTCGAACTTAACCTGCTCTAAGTTTTAAAATATATTTATGCCAAATTTCAAAAGTCTAGCTCTTTTCGTTTGGACTGAATCGTGATTTCCACAGACGGACGGACGGACGGACATGCTCAGTTCGTCTTAGATTTCATCACTGATCAAGAATATATATACTTTATGGGGTCTGAGATGGATATTTCGATGCGTTACAAACGGAATGACAAAGTGAATATACCCTCCAAATTCTTTTTTGGAGGGTATAAAAAGGTATAAAATATATGAGATCTTAAAATTCATTGATAAAATATATTGACAAAATTGAAATATTAAAAGGATTAAACTAAAAATAAGCTAATAAACTAAAAATAATATTTGCTAAATTCAGAAGGTCTGCTATGTTTTTGGAAAAGAAAAAAATAAATATTGTAGACTGAATGATTCTAATGCATCTGTGTACATATAACACATATTATAGGTATGAGCTTTGTGAATTCATTATATGTACAGAAATACATATGCACATATACATATATGTAAGTATGTACGTGGTAAAGAATAAGTAAATGGAAAATGAATTGTACAAGATGGCGCAAAATTAATCATTTCAGACAAACAATGACGATTTCCACAACTCAAAATAATGTTGTTTTAATTAGTAAAACAGATATTTAAAAACAAAGGCTGCTATAAAGCACGCAACCGACTTTGGGAAACAACAAAGGTTTTCGCTTATGGAAGCTATTAATTTATTTATTGCGTTCTTTCTCTAAGCACTGAAAAAGGAAAACTGGCAATCTTCTGCGTACTGCTGCTGCTACCTCATCGCTTACAGTATTCAGTTCGCTTAATAAAAAATGTGCAAATCTTGCATTTGGAGCACTTTCATTCTGCCGGCGGTCTTTCATTATCCCTACCGCCTAACGCATGGCTTCAACAATATTTACTGCAGCCAGTTGGGTATTACCGGTTTGTTCCCGACGTGTTCTATTTTTAGCTTGAGGTGATGTTGACTGCGGTTGTGTTAAGTAACCCATATCTAGGAATATATTATATATAATAAACACACAATGTTCGTATTTTAGTTAATTGCTGTTATATGTACATACCATCATTATCTAAGTCTACTTCTAAGTTAAAGTTTGACACGGTTTCTTGCGTTTGTTGAATCTCAGCTCGGCCAACGAAATTTATAGCGTTATAGAACCTCCATTTTGGAGTTTCTATGGCACCTTGACCAGACTTAACATTGGCTCTGCTTACGTAGCCACGATACTGAACTCTTAGGTTTGTCCACTTAGCACACAGGTCAGCTGCAGTATACTTTCCATCAAATAATTCTACAATGTTTTTCCATGCCCGGTCTCTCTGGATTTTGTTGTGGTAGGCTTCATCACTAGCATCCCATATACACTTCTCGGCCTCTACTAATGAAATCAGCTCATACACTTCTTCGTCTTTCCACTCTACAAGAACTTTCTTTGTTCGTGGTTTTTAAATTTCACTATTATTTTGATTTTCTTTATTGTTTTCCAGTTCTCTATTATTTTCCATTTAGTCGTAAGTGCTATGTAACATTTATTGTTAATATAGAAAATATTTGTTGAAATGTCACATTGGTTCTATTCGCAGTGTAGTAAACTTTACTTTAAATAGACCACTTAAACGCTTTGAGACATATGGCAAAGGAGAAAAATATTTGACAGTGAGTGGTCACACTTCGTTCATATTGAAAACATATTTGTTAGCTGGAAAATAGTTTTATCTAAAGGTACGTTCACATTGGTGAAATATTTTATGAAAAACGTCAAATATTTGTTCGCTCTAATGTGACCATAAAATATTTTAGACTGTAAAATAGAAAAACAGCTGTTTTAGATAAAACAAAATTATTTGCCAGCTAACAAATATGTTTTCAATGTGAACGAAGTGTGACCACTCACTGTCAAATATATCTCTCCTTTGCCAACTAATATTTATTAGTTCTTACAAAATTTTTGTAAGAACAAACAGCAAGAAATAATAGATGTTAAAATGAGTGTTGTCAGGTTTTGAGATAAAATCGCTAAATATTAACAAGCAAACATAACTATTTCAAACCTGTTTTATAAACATATATGTACTTACATCTAAATAGATATACATATTTATATATATTTATATACCTATATATATATATATATATATATATATATATATATATATATATATACATATATATGTATATATATACATATATATATATATATATATATATATATATATATATATACATATATATATATATATATATATATATATATATATACATATATATATATATATATATATATATATATATATATATATATACATGATATACATACTAAATATATAGTATGCATATTGTATATATATATATATATATATATATATATATATATATTATATGTATATATATGTACATATATACATATATATATATATATATATATATATATATATATGTATATATATATATATATATATATATATATATATATATATGTATATATACATATATATATATATATACATATATATATACATATATATATATACATATATATATATATATATATATATATATATATATATATATATAAATGGCATTGCATACATCATGTACAATTCCTGAGATAGTTTTTATTATAGGGAATAATATTGCTATATTAAATTGATTTAAGATTCATAGGCTAATTGTTCGAAATTTGTTTTTAAATCTCAGAAAGACTAGACAAATATTCCAAGGCACAAAGGAAAGTCAACTTCAGTTGTATTCAACTTACACAGCAGATCAGAACAGCTGTTTTCGAAAGCCGCAACACTTTCATCATCAGTGCTCATGTGTATTGTGTATGTCACCACTTATTAGGTGGCTTAGTTTAATGTGATAACAGTTCCAATTTACACAAATTTTATTATGAAAAAGGATCCGAGAACTGTATCAACCTGATGTTAACATGTTATTGTTTTAATACCCGTGTGAAAGTGTTGCGGCTTTTGAAAACAGCTGTTCTGCTCTGCTGTGTAAGTTGAATAAAACTGAACTTGACTTTCCTTTGTGCCTTGGAATATTTAACAAGTTTTTCTGAGATTTAAAAACAAATTTCGAACAATTAGCTTATGAATCTTAATTCAATTTAATGTAGCAACAAAACTTTTAATTTTGGAGTTTAGTATTAATCATCAAAAAAAGGATAATAAAGGACATTCAATTAAAAACAGGACACTTTAATTTTTGTTTATCTAAGAGGACATCATGGAGGTTATCAAAGAGGACTGTCCTCTTAAAAAAAGGACGCATGGTCACCGTAACTATATTAGTAAATCCTTCAACATTAATTAACAATTGAAAATATTGGCTATGTATTTTAAAAATTTGTAATATATTTACTAAGATGATAAGACAGAGAATTCATAAATTACCAAATTGGTCTTAATGGGAAATTATCTCTATGAATTTTTATATTTTTATTAAACCCTATAACTAATTGTCTTCTTTGCAAATCACTTAAATTATCAAATTTATTTTTGTGTACCTGTTTAATTTTATTATTCAAATAATCTGCTGTGCTGTCTGTCTTCAAATTCCAAAAATTTTTTTACCTCCTCATTATTCAAAAATCATCTTCATTTGTGTTCTATAATTAATATATCCCGTTTAGTATCCTTAAGAAACTGATGTCTTTCCTTAATTGTAAAATTTTACTTTGAACAAGTAATAAATATTTTGAAATGGGATTTTGTATCATCCGTTGTCCATCTATGTAAAAAATATTATTAGTAGAATTCTTTATAAAATTTGGAACGATGCAAATTAATTTCTTTTCTTTTAGGTATCTTGTTAAATAAAATTCTTCTTGCCTATTAATCAAAATACCTTGAAGAAAAGAAATTAATTTGCAAACAAAATGAACTACTCTTGGTTTAAGAAAAATGAAGAGGTAAGAAGAGTTAATAATAGGTATAAGGAAGGGAGAGATAAAATAATTAAGTTCAAAGCGAACATAACATTCCTTATTCGTTGACGTAATGCAGGTATCGTTTAAAAGTCTATAAAGAATTCTACTGTTAATATTTTTAATCTTTTTCATATATATATGGACAACGGATGATACCAAACTCCATTTCAAAATATTTGAACATTGTTAAAAATTTACTAAGGTATATAACGATTTATTTTAAAAAAATTAAGATTTGAATAATAGATATTTTAAATATAATAAAATATATATGAAAAACAAGTAAAAGTGCTATATTCGGCTGTGCCAAATATTAAATACCCTTCACAGATGTAATTCTTCTTTCTTTCTTGCTAAAACAGGAAGTAGGTTTAATTAAAAGTTGTAACATAATTTTACTTGACAAAAAGTTTTATATGTATATAAAAATTTTTGGTCACATTCACGTACCATAAAATATTTTATTTGTTCAACCCTGGAGTCAAAATTTTGATTTTTTACGATTTTAATACCAATTTTGTTCTTCCTGAATTATAAAATAGTTTGAATTAGCAAAAACAACAACGTCAATTGCCTATTTGGTTACTTTTATATATTTCAATTTCCCAACCCTGGAAACGAAATTTACCAATGAAACTCTTAATGAGGCATGAAATAATTTTATTTAAGAAAAACTTAATATTTGTAACCTTTTTGGTCACTTTCATGTTATACAAAATATAGCAGTTATCCAACTCTGGAATCTAAATTTTGATATTTTTGTTTTTAATTTGTGATACCAACTTTGTTTTTCCTCAACTAAAAAATAGTTTTAATTGGTAAATAACCGAGGTTAGTTGCCTCTTTGGCTACTTTTGTGTATAACAAAATTTCAATTTCCCATCCCTATAAGCGAAATTTAATTTTTTTTTACCAATCCTAGTCTTCATTAGGTATAAAGTCGTTTTATTTAAGAAAAACTTAAAATTTGCAACCGTTTTGATCATTTTCATGTACTACAATATATTGCATGTACCAAAAAAACTTTAAACTTACCAACCCTGGAAGTGAAATTTTAATATTTTTTGTTTTATTTTTAACCAATGCTACTCTTTATGAGGTATAAAGCAGTATTATTTAAGAAAAATTTACAATTTACAACCAGTGACCAATCATAAATTATAAAATATTGCACTTGTCCAACCCTGGATTCGAAATTTTGATTATTTTTGGAAATTTTTGGTACCAATTTTGTTCTTCCTAAAATATAAAATAGTTTTAGTTGGCAAAAAAAAAAAAACAACGTCAATTGCCTCTTTGGTTACTTTTATGTATAAAAGAATTTAATTTTCCCAACCCTGGAAGCGAAATTTTAATTTTTTGTTTATCAGTGCAATGCTTCATAAGGTAAAAATAATTTTTTTTAAGAACAATTTAAAATTTTTAACCATTTTGGTCACTTTCATGTATTATTAAATATTGCACTTGTCCATCCCTGGATCCGAAATTAAATTTTTGATACCGATTTTGTTCTTCCTAAATTATAAGACAGGTATAGTTAGCAAAAAAAAACAACATCAGTTGCCTGTTTGATTACTTGCACGTATAAAAAAATGCAATTTCGCACCCCTGGAAGCAAAATTTGAATTAAAAAATTGTTTTTTGGTCAATGCAAATCTTCATGACGTATAAAGAAGTTTTGTTAAAGAAAAACTTAAAATTTTTAACAATTTTAGTTACTACATGTACTACAAAATACGGAATGGGCCGAAACAAAATTTTTGTTTCCCATCCCTGGAAAAAAGTTTTTCTTAAAATTTTCTTATGGCCAGTTTCTTAATTTGTTTGAGTAGTGACTTTTAGCTAATTGACCAAATTTATCTTTAATGTAAGTAAAATTCCTTTTAATTACAGTTTTTTCCCGACGTTTCGTAGATTCTTTGTGTACTTTTTCAAGGGAACGTCTATTTAAATTAATAAAAACTTTTATGAACATACAATATTTATGAATATTTTGATATATTACTTACAGTTATAGGAAATTATATAACATTTAAAATTGTGTTAATTATAAATAATTTAACATAATTAAAAATATTTTTTGTTCAAATTTTTTGTCAAAGAACCACTTTACACATCTTAGAAAGTCTTGCGAATAAAATTTAACTAAAGTATAGTTAAATTTTATTCGTTTAGAACCACCCTGTAATTCGCGTTAATATTATCCGTGTCTTCTTTTAAATTCTTCGTTTTGCTTATTTTCTGTTGTATCCGTAAGCTTTCAATTGTGTATCTCTTTTTCGTGATGTTCTCTGTGTCCAATCTTTTAACATTATCAATGTCAGCTGCATGTCCAGTTTGTATCATATGTTGTGCCAATGCCGTTGTCTCTTTTTTCCTTGTGATATCCAGTTTATGTTCTCCCATCCTCGTTTTCAAACTTCTTTTTGTTGTGCCAATGTAAATAAGATCACAATTATCATTATTTTCCCCCTTACATTGTATTTCGTATACAACATTACATTTTTGTTCTTTTGCTATTGGTGTTTTTGTTTTTGAGAATATTGTGTTTATTGTTTGATTTGGTTTATATGCAAAACATATGGTGGGTGATTTTATTGTTTTTCTTATTGTTGTATTATCAATAAGATTAGGTATGTACGGTACGCTGTAGTATTTTCTATTTTGTGTTGTAGACGTTGTGTTGTCATTGTGTAGGCTTGTATATGTTGGTTGGTTTTGTGAATTTTCGATTAATAACTTACTGATATCTGTGGGAAAACTATTTTTCTTTAATGTTTCGAATATTATGCTTTTATTCTTGTTGTGAAATTGTTTATCACTGATTTGAAAAACTCTTCTGATAAAGCTTTTTGCGGTATTCATTATTTGGCTTTTGGGCTGGTTAGTGTGGAAATTCATTATTCTTCCAGAATACGTATCTTTAGCAAACCAGTCGAAAACGATTTTATTTTGTACTCTATGTAGCATTGTGTCTAAGTAGGGAATTTTTCTATTATTTTCAATTTCCATGGTGAATTGAATCTTTTGGTGGTAATTATTAAGCGCTGTCAGAATGGCATCCTTATCTTCACGTTTTATGACTGCTAGAAAGTCATCTACATATTTAACGATATATTTAATATTAACGTTATTCTTTCTTAATATATCCAATGTACTGTCCAATAAGTTATCAAGAACTATATCTGCTATTGTTGGGGAAAGAGGGTTCCCCATGGGCATTCCAAAAATTTGGTTGTACGTTCTTTCGCCATATATAAAATAATTATTTTCGTTTAAACAAAATTTAAGTATATCCAAAAAATTCTTCCGTGTTATTTTTGTAATTTGTTGGATTTCGTCCCATTTTCCCATAATGTTTCTAATTGCCAAATGTGTAGGGATGTTAGTAAAAAGGGAAACAACATCAAAAGAAACCAATATTTCATTTTCTTCCAATTTAATGGCTGCCATTTGTTCTTTAAGTTGCATTGCATTAGTGATATTGTATATATCAGAAACGGTTTTCCTTAAAATGGTTCCCACGTATTCTGATAGTTCATAGCATTGATGATACTATTGGCCTCAGGGGTTTATTAGGTTTATGTATTTTAGGTAATCCGTATATCCTTGGGGCTATAGCTGCTGAACGAATTAGTTTTGATTTTTGCCAATTATCAATACAGCCATATCTGAATAATTGTGATACTATTTTGTATGTAGTAATAATTTTAACGAACATTTTATATTGCTATATTAAATTTGAATTAAGATTCTATAGGCTAATTGTTCGAAATTTTAATTTAAATCTCAGAAAGACATGAAAAATATTCCAAGGCACAAAGGCAAGTCAACATCAGTTTTATTCAACTTACACAGCAGAGCAGAACAGCTGTTTTCGAAAGACGCAACCCTTTCATCATCAGTGCTCATGTGTATTGTGTTTGTCACCACTTATTAGGTGGCTTAGTTGAATGTGATAACAGTTCCTATTTACACAAATTTTATTGTGAAAAAGAATACGGGAACTGTATCAACCTGATGTTAACATGTTATTGTTATAATACCCGTGTTACCGTTTGATTATTTTTCTTCATGTCCCATTTTTCTGAATTTTTTGTTCCATCATACCTAAGTCAAACTTTTTTGGTTTGAATTTTATACTTAAGTACATGTGAACGTTTTTCCAATTTTTATTATTGGGTAGCTCAAGCCATAGCTTAAATTTGTATGTAGTAATAATTTTAACGAACATTTTATATTGCTATATTAAATTTGAATTAAGATTCTATAGGCTAATTGTTCGAAATTTTAATTTAAATCTCAGAAAGACATGAAAAATATTCCAAGGCACAAAGGCAAGTCAACATCAGTTTTATTCAACTTACACAGCAGAGCAGAACAGCTGTTTTCGAAAGACGCAACCCTTTCATCATCAGTGCTCATGTGTATTGTGTTTGTCACCACTTATTAGGTGGCTTAGTTGAATGTGATAACAGTTCCTATTTACACAAATTTTATTGTGAAAAAGAATACGGGAACTGTATCAACCTGATGTTAACATGTTATTGTTATAATACCCGTGTTACCGTTTGATTATTTTTCTTCATGTCCCATTTTTCTGAATTTTTTGTTCCATCATACCTAAGTCAAACTTTTTTGGTTTGAATTTTATACTTAAGTACATGTGAACGTTTTTCCAATTTTTATTATTGGGTAGCTCAAGCCATAGCTTAAATTTGTATGTAGTAATAATTTTAACGAACATTTTATATTGCTATATTAAATTTGAATTAAGATTCTATAGGCTAATTGTTCGAAATTTTAATTTAAATCTCAGAAAGACATGAAAAATATTCCAAGGCACAAAGGCAAGTCAACATCAGTTTTATTCAACTTACACAGCAGAGCAGAACAGCTGTTTTCGAAAGACGCAACCCTTTCATCATCAGTGCTCATGTGTATTGTGTTTGTCACCACTTATTAGGTGGCTTAGTTGAATGTGATAACAGTTCCTATTTACACAAATTTTATTGTGAAAAAGAATACGGGAACTGTATCAACCTGATGTTAACATGTTATTGTTATAATACCCGTGTTACCGTTTGATTATTTTTCTTCATGTCCCATTTTTCTGAATTTTTTGTTCCATCATACCTAAGTCAAACTTTTTTGGTTTGAATTTTATACTTAAGTACATGTGAACGTTTTTCCAATTTTTATTATTGGGTAGCTCAAGCCATAGCTTAAATTTGTATGTAGTAATAATTTTAACGAACATTTTATATTGCTATATTAAATTTGAATTAAGATTCTATAGGCTAATTGTTCGAAATTTTAATTTAAATCTCAGAAAGACATGAAAAATATTCCAAGGCACAAAGGCAAGTCAACATCAGTTTTATTCAACTTACACAGCAGAGCAGAACAGCTGTTTTCGAAAGACGCAACCCTTTCATCATCAGTGCTCATGTGTATTGTGTTTGTCACCACTTATTAGGTGGCTTAGTTGAATGTGATAACAGTTCCTATTTACACAAATTTTATTGTGAAAAAGAATACGGGAACTGTATCAACCTGATGTTAACATGTTATTGTTATAATACCCGTGTTACCGTTTGATTATTTTTCTTCATGTCCCATTTTTCTGAATTTTTTGTTCCATCATACCTAAGTCAAACTTTTTTGGTTTGAATTTTATACTTAAGTACATGTGAACGTTTTTCCAATTTTTATTATTGGGTAGCTCAAGCCATAGCTTAAATTTGTATGTAGTAATAATTTTAACGAACATTTTATATTGCTATATTAAATTTGAATTAAGATTCTATAGGCTAATTGTTCGAAATTTTAATTTAAATCTCAGAAAGACATGAAAAATATTCCAAGGCACAAAGGCAAGTCAACATCAGTTTTATTCAACTTACACAGCAGAGCAGAACAGCTGTTTTCGAAAGACGCAACCCTTTCATCATCAGTGCTCATGTGTATTGTGTTTGTCACCACTTATTAGGTGGCTTAGTTGAATGTGATAACAGTTCCTATTTACACAAATTTTATTGTGAAAAAGAATACGGGAACTGTATCAACCTGATGTTAACATGTTATTGTTATAATACCCGTGTTACCGTTTGATTATTTTTCTTCATGTCCCATTTTTCTGAATTTTTTGTTCCATCATACCTAAGTCAAACTTTTTTGGTTTGAATTTTATACTTAAGTACATGTGAACGTTTTTCCAATTTTTATTATTGGGTAGCTCAAGCCATAGCTTAAATTTGTATGTAGTAATATTTTTAACGAACATTTTATATTGCTATATTAAATTTGAATTAAGATTCTATAGGCTAATTGTTCGAAATTTTAATTTAAATCTCAGAAAGACATGAAAAATATTCCAAGGCACAAAGGCAAGTCAACATCAGTTTTATTCAACTTACACAGCAGAGCAGAACAGCTGTTTTCGAAAGACGCAACCCTGTCACGGGTATTATAACAATAACATGTTAACATCAGGTTGATACAGTTCCCGTATTCTTTTTCACAATAAAATTTGTGTAAATAGGAACTGTTATCACATTCAACTAAGCCACCTAATAAGTGGTGACAAACACAATACACATGAGCACTGATGATGAAAGGGTTGCGTCTTTCGAAAACAGCTGTTCTGCTCTGCTGTGTAAGTTGAATAAAACTGATGTTGACTTGCCTTTGTGCCTTGGAATATTTTTCATGTCTTTCTGAGATATAAATTAAAATTTCGAACAATTAGCCTATAGAATCTTAATTCAAATTTAATATAGCAATATAAAATGTTCGTTAAAATTATTACTACATACAAATTTAAGCTATGGCTTGAGCTACCCAATAATAAAAATTGGAAAAACGTTCACATGTACTTAAGTATAAAATTCAAACCAAAAAAGTTTGACTTAGGTATGATGGAACAAAAAATTCAGAAAAATGGGACATGAAGAAAAATAATCAAACGGTAACACGGGTATTATAACAATAACATGTTAACATCAGGTTGATACAGTTCCCGTATTCTTTTTCACAATAAAATTTGTGTAAATAGGAACTGTTATCACATTCAACTAAGCCACCTAATAAGTGGTGACAAACACAATACACATGAGCACTGATGATGAAAGGGTTGCGTCTTTCGAAAACAGCTGTTCTGCTCTGCTGTGTAAGTTGAATAAAACTGATGTTGACTTGCCTTTGTGCCTTGGAATATTTTTCATGTCTTTCTGAGATTTAAATTAAAATTTCGAACAATTAGCCTATAGAATCTTAATTCAAATTTAATATAGCAATATAAAATGTTCGTTAAAATTATTACTACATACAAATTTAAGCTATGGCTTGAGCTACCCAATAATAAAAATTGGAAAAACGTTCACATGTACTTAAGTATAAAATTCAAACCAAAAAAGTTTGACTTAGGTATGATGGAACAAAAAATTCAGAAAAATGGGACATGAAGAAAAATAATCAAACGGTAACACGGGTATTATAACAATAACATGTTAACATCAGGTTGATACAGTTCCCGTATTCTTTTTCACAATAAAATTTGTGTAAATAGGAACTGTTATCACATTCAACTAAGCCACCTAATAAGTGGTGACAAACACAATACACATGAGCACTGATGATGAAAGGGTTGCGTCTTTCGAAAACAGCTGTTCTGCTCTGCTGTGTAAGTTGAATAAAACTGATGTTGACTTGCCTTTGTGCCTTGGAATATTTTTCATGTCTTTCTGAGATTTAAATTAAAATTTCGAACAATTAGCCTATAGAATCTTAATTCAAATTTAATATAGTGATACTATTTTGTTATTTTCTCTTAGTAATTTATTTGCTGGATCATCTCTAATTATTCTATATGTATCTTTGTCGTTAAGTAGTTTAGACACTTTTGTTTCATACTCCTCCTTATACATTAACACTGTTTTGTTACCCTTATCAGCTTGGGTAATAATGATGTTATCATGTCTTTTTATAAAATCCCTTGTTTCTCTGAATGCCGACAAAATGAGTTTTTCACGTTCCGTGTTCCGGATGTTTTTCTTAAAAATACTAAGTCTATTGGCTAATTTGATTGTAGCAACTTCTTTTTGTGTGTTTTCTTCTAGCGATTGTATGCATTGCTCTACATCTGCTATAACGCGTACGGTTGAAAAATTTTTTGCGGTAATTGGTAATGCGAATTTTTTCCCCCACGATAGTATCCACTTACATTGCCATGGTATATCCAATTCAGTGTTGTTTACAAACCAATCCTCGTTATATACTAGTTCTTTAAACTGATTCTCTTTAAGTGCAAAGAACTTTTTATTTTGCGTCTCACTAATATTTGCTTTTATATGCTTTTCCCTTTCTTTTTGTTTATTCATGAAAGTTGTGAAGTCATTGGTGGTTAACATATTTTTGATGCTGTTGAACAAGCATTGCGATTGTTTTTTCGTTCGGTGAATGTTGGTGTTCGTTTGTGATATTTCTAAGTTTCAAAGCTTTTTGTGGAAATTGCTTTCAATATTTTTAAGTTTGTTCTTTATTGTTACTGAGGCAAAACACACTGGATGAATTTTTAGTCCGCTTAATTTTTGTTCTTTTCAAAACACACTGGGTTAATTCATCTGGCATAAAATTGTATACGTATACACAGCTTTGTGTATTTTAGTATTTTTTTGCTTATTTGATGCTTGTCTTTCGTTCGCTGTACACATGCATTATGAAACAAACTTAGCGCAAATGTGGCTGGAATAAGTGATGAAAAATTTGAAATAATCTTAGGAGGAATTTCTAGTGCCTGTAACTTTGAAGCTGCAGCATTACTTCTAGAAGATGATAAGGCAAAGAAAAGAAGCGAATACATTTGAGAAAATGTATTCCGGTTGAAGAAAAATATTCTGCAACTTTAAGATTTTTAGCTACAGGAGAAACCTTTAAGGAAATTGCCGAAAATAGAAAATTGTCTGCACTCTATTTAAGATCAGCTATGATTACGATAACCATGTTTTTCAATGCAAAAAGGACATTTGGAAATGTACTAAAAATTTTATCCACCAATTATAAACAATTGCATATACTTTAGGCATGGCCCTCTAACTAGCATATATTAATGTTTTTTAAACAATAAAATATGTCCAAATATATTACAGTAATTTGATAAAAAGATTTTCATTTCTGCACACTCTATTTGGTGATGATATTATTAATATTGTATTGGTGATTATAACTTTTATTGTATTGAGAAAATAAGACTTTTAATATAGGAGTTTGATGAAAGAAAAAATTAATAGTCAAAAAATAAAAAAGGACACATCAATTAAAAAAGGACACCTTCATTTTTATTAATCTAAACGTGAAAAGTGAATTTTTAAAGGTACATTCATATAAGTTTATTTCGTCACCAGTAAAAGTTATTTAAGTAATATCAATAAAATTGTGCTGGCATTTTCAGTAATCAAAAACTTTTACTAGTTACTAAAATTACGGCAAAAATTTTTATAAGTTTCTGAAATTACCGAAAAAACCCTTTCTGACTCATTCATCAATTTTAATGGTTGTTGGCGCGACCAACCCCCTTTTGTTGTAAAGTTCATGTTTACACAAAGATGGACAACTAAAGACTAAAAAACGCTCTGTAAAAAACAAAACGCAGAACCTGTGTTTTCATAAGTGTGTATGTATTAGTTTTATTCTGCTTGTGCGGGGTTGAAGCTGGTTGAAAAATTATGCCTACCAAAAACTACCCTCTTCACCGAAAATGCCAACAAGCTGCCATGTTATGCCAGCATAACTCATCCAGTGTGTTCTGCCTCATTGACGAGAAGAGAAATTGAACTTGTTTTGTTGTGTTAAAAGTATGTGTTGGAATTATACCATTTCTTCGACATGTCAATAAAAAGTTTAGTCTCTCATATTGTTGAGTCAGTCTTTTCACTTCATTACAATAGCATTTCATTGTTCTGCATAATTCCTTGTCATATTTGAGTGTGATGTGTTTAAAGTAGCCTTTCATTTTGGATGTTATTTGTTGTTGTTTTTATTTATTCAAATAGATTGAGTTAATTTCGGCTAGCTATCCGATGCAGTTTTTCTTAAAATTTTCTTATGGCCAGTTTCCTAATTTGTTTGAGTAGTGACTTTTAGCTAATTGACCAAATTTATCTTTAATGTAAGTAAAATTCCTTTTAATTACAGTTTTTTTCCCGACGTTTCGTAGATTCTTTGTCTACTTTTTCAAGGGAACGTCTATTTAAATTAATAAAAACTTTTATGAACATAAAATATTTATGGATATTTTGATATATTACTTACAGTTATAGGAAATTATATAACATTTAAAAATTGTGTTAATTATAAATAATTTAACATAATTAAAAATTTTTTTTGTTCAAATTTTTTTGTCAAAAAACCACTTTACACATCTTAGAAAGTCTTGCGAATAAAATTTAACTAAAGTATAGTTAAATTTTATTCGTTTAGAACCACCCTGTTCGCGTTAATATTATCCGTGTCTTCTTTTAAATTCTTCGTTTTGCTTATTTTCTGTTGTATCCGTAAGCTTTCAATTGTGTATCTCTTTTTCGTGATGTTCTCTGTATCCAATATTTTAACATTATCAATGTCAGCTGCATGTCCAGTTTGTATCATATGTTGTGCCAATGCCGTTGTCTCTTTTTTCCTTGTGATATCCAGTTTATGTTCTCCCATCCTCGTTTTCAAACTTCTTTTTGTTGTGCCAATGTAAATAAGATCACAATTATCATTATTTTCCCCCTTACATTGTATTTCGTATACAACATTACATTTTTGTTCTTTTGCTATTGGTGTTTTTGTTTTTGAGAATATTGTGTTTATTGTTTGATTTGGTTTATATGCAAAACATATGGTGGGTGATTTTATTGTTTTTCTTATTGTTGTATTATCAATAAGATTAGGTATGTACGGTACGCTGTAGTATTTTCTATTTTGTGTTGTAGACGTTGTGTTGTCATTGTGTAGGCTTGTATATGTTGGTTGGTTTTGTGAATTTTCGATTAATAACTTACTGATATCTGTGGGAAAACTATTTTTCTTTAATGTTTCGAATATTATGCTTTTATTCTTGTTGTGAAATTGTTTATCACTGATTTGAAAAACTCTTCTGATAAAGCTTTTTGCGGTATTCATTATTTGGCTTTTGGGCTGGTTAGTGTGGAAATTCATTATTCTTCCAGAATACGTATCTTTAGCAAACCAGTCGAAAACGATTTTATTTTGTACTCTATGTAGCATTGTGTCTAAGTAGGAAATTTTTCTATTATTTTCAATTTCCATGGTGAATTGAATCTTTTGGTGGTAATTATTAAGCGCTGTCAGAATGGCATCCTTATCTTCACGTTTTATGACTGCTAGAAAGTCATCTACATATTTAACGATATATTTAATATTAACGTTATTCTTTCTTAATATATCCAATGTACTGTCCAATAAGTTATCAAGAACTATATCTGCTATTGTTGGGGAAAGAGGGTTCCCCATGGGCATTCCAAAAATTTGGTTGTACGTTCTTTCGCCATATATAAAATAATTATTTTCGTTTAAACAAAATTTAAGTATATCCAAAAAATTCTTCCGTGTTATTTTTGTAATTTGTTGGATTTCGTACCATTTTCCCATAATGTTTCTAATTGCCAAATGTGTAGGGATGTTAGTAAAAAGAGAAACAAAATCAAAAGAAACCAATATTTCATTTTCTTCCAATTTAATGGCTGCCATTTGTTCTTTAAGTTGCATTGCATTAGTGATATTGTATATATCAGAAACGGTTTTCCTTAAAATGGTTCCCACGTATTTTGATAGTTCATAGCAAGGTACTTGCATTGATGATAGTATTGGCCTCAGGGGTGTATTAGGTTTATGTATTTTAGGTAATCCGTATATCCTTGGGGCTGTAGATACTGAGCGAATTAGTTTTGATTTTTGCCAATTATCAATACAGCCATTTCTGAATAATTGTGATACTATTTTGTTATTTTCTCTTAGTAATTTATTTGTTGGATCATCTCTAATTATTCTATATGTATCTTTGTCGTTAAGTAGTTTAGACACTTTTGTTTCATACTCCTCCTTATACATTAACACTGTTTTGTTACCTTTATCAGCTTGGGTAATAATGATGTTATCATGTCTTTTTATAAAATCCCTTGTTTCTCTGAATGCCGACAAAATGAGTTTTTCACGTTCCGTGTTCCGGATGTTTTTCTTAAAAATACTAAGTCTATTGGCTAATTTGATTTTAGCAACTTCTTTTTGTGTGTTTTCTTCTAGCGATTGATTATATTAAATTATTTATAATTAACACTATTTTTAAATGTTATATTATTTCCTATAAATGTAAGTAATATATCAAAATATCCATAAATATTGTATGTTCATAAAAGTTTTTATTAATTTAAATAGACGTTCCCTTGAAAAAGTAGACAAAGAATCTACGAAACGTCGGAAAAAAAACTGTAATTAAATGAATTTTACTTACATTAAAGATGAATTTGGTCAATTAGCTAGAAGTCACTACTCAAAAGTTTTTCATTTTTTTAGTTTTTAATAGACTATTGAGGCTTCCCAAAGCAAGAAATATTGTTAATTTACAAACATTAAAAAAAATAACTGATTTTTGGTATAAATTTTGCGTCGAGAAATAGGTGTAAGCCTCGCAGCTCTGGAACCATACTTCAGATCTTTCTGAATTTCAATAGCACTCTATTTAAGTTCATTTCCAATCCAACGGTTCAAGAACGACGTGTCTAGCTCTTCTGGTGGGTTGGGAATGTCACGTAGAGACAGACATCGCTCAATCGTCTTCGCTATTCATAAGGATCCAGAATATATATACTTTATGGGGTCCCACGTGAATATCGAAGAAATTACACACGGAATGACAAAACCATATATACCCTTTCACTTTTTTGTGAAGGGTATAATTCATGTATGGACATAAATGTACACATAGAAATAAATATTATTTTCATCATAAAAGTGACTAAAACTGAGAAGGTATATACATACACGAGTACATTCGTATGTATATATAAAAACTTAACTAAATAAATAAATATAAAAAATACATATGTACATATGAGCAATAAACGAGCATATAGGATAAACATATTAATAAATACAAGTTTAAACACACAAGTATACATTGTTAAAAAAGGCAAAGCAAAAATAAGGTACGGTTGAAACAAAATGCGGAAATACACCTATCCCTAAAAAGTTAAATCAAAGCAATAATTATATAACGTAATACAACAAATATAAAAAGACGATGCAATAAATAAGCATATCACAATAAGCAACCTGTAAAGAAACAAGTAAAAACGTTATATTCGACCGTGTCGAATCTTAAATACCCTCCAAATATTTAGTAAGTAAATTTAAAATGTTTAACTTGGTGGGACAGAGTTTTAGATAATATCGTATGTCAACGCCGACTAAAGGGGTGGGGTTCAAAACTAGACTATATAATGTTTTCCTCAGACGAAAGCATGGCATTGCCAGACCGTCTTAGACTTCATCACTGATCAAGAATACATATACTTTATGGGGTCCAACTCTCTTTGTAGGGAATTAAAATTGTATTTTGGCGGGGTCACTCTGGCAAGGGCTGTGGGGGAGACATTTCACCTTTGTCATAAAACTCTGAAAATAAATGTTTAGGATAATTAAATACAAAATTACAATTTTTTTTATAGGGTCATTTAGGGGAAGGAAGGGGTAGGGCAGAGTAGTACCATGTTACGTCTCAGCTTCGTCATTAAAGCTTAAAAATGTTATTTTTTAGGAATGTAGGCTTAAGTAAAACAACTTGTTAATTTTTATACCCTCCAAAAAAGAATTTGGAGGGTATATTCACTTTGTCATTCCGTTTGTAACGCATCGAAATATCCATCTGAGACCCCATAAAGTATATATATTCTTGATCAGTGATGAAATCTAAGACGAACTGAGCATGTCCGTCCGTCTGTGGAAATCACGATTCAGTCCAAACGAAAAGAGCTAGACTTTTGAAATTTGGCATAAATATATTTTAAAACTTAGAGCAGGTTAAGTTCGAAGATGGGCTAAATCGGGCAAGAGGGAAAAAAGTTCCCCTAAGAAGAACTAAACCAACCCAGAAAAAACAACATAATTTTTAAAGTTTTTTGGTTATTTTGTTAAGCAAATGATATATTTTTATGTCAAATACGGTCCAACGCCTTAAACTTGGAGCCATTAAATAAAAGAAAAATATTTTTTGACCCCGCCCATTTTAGTGGGCGTTATTATAGGCAAAAATAGCATAAAAATTTAACAAATTGTTTTACTTAAGCTCACATTCCTTAAAAATAACACTTTTAAGCTTTATTGACGAAGCTGAGACGAAACCTGGTACTACTCTGCCCTACCCCCTCCTTCCCCTTCGCCCCCTAAATGACCTTACCAAAAAAAAACTTTTTTTTAAATTTTGTATATAATCACCCCAAGCATTTATCTTTAGAGTTTTATGACTACCGATTTCTGCCCTACCTCCCCCCCCACATCTTCCTTTGCCCCTTAAATGACCCTACCAAAAAAAATTTTTTTTTAAATTTTGTATATAATCATCCCAAGCATTTATCTTTAGAGTTTTATGACTGCCGATTTCTGCCCTACCCCTCCCCTCTTCCTTTGCCCCCTAAATGACCCTACCAAAAAATTTTTTTTTTTTTTTAAATTTTGTATATAATCACCCCAAGCATTTATCTTTAGAGTTTTATGACTGCCGATTTCTGCCCTACACCCCCCCCCCCCTCCCCTCTTCCTTTGCCCCCTAAATGACCCTGCCAAAAAAAATTTTTTTTTTAAATTTTGTACATATATAATCATCCCAAGCATTTATCTTTAGAGTTTTATGACTGCCTGTTGCTGCCCTACCCCTCCTCCCCTTTGCCCGCTAAATGACCCTATTAAAAATAAATAAAATTTTTTTTTAAATTTTGTGTATAATCATCCCAAGCATTTATTTTTAGAGTTTTATGTCTACCTGTTTCTGCCCTACCCCCTCTCCCCCTTTGCCCTCTAAATGACCCTATCAAAAAAAAAGAAATTTTAATTTTGTATATAATTATCCCAAGCATTTATTTTTAGTGTTTTATGACAAAGGTGAAATGTTTCCCCCACAGCCCTTGCCAGAGCGACCCCGCCAAAATACAGTTTTTATACCCGTCAAAGAGAATTGTGATGAAGTCTAAGACGGTCTAGCAATGCCCATACGTTCGTCTGTGGAAAACATGATATCGTATATTTTTTTGAACCCCGCCCCCTTTAGTGGGCGTTGACGTACGATATTATATAAAGGAACTCTGTCCCACCAAGTTAAACATTTCAAATTCACTTACTAAATATTTGGAGGGTATTTAAGATTCGACCCGGTCGAATATAACGTTTTTACTTGTTTTCACTACTTTCGTATATAATAACGCCCATTAAAAAGGACGTGGTCCAAAAATTATTTGTTTTTTAATTTTATGGCTCCAAGTTTAACACGTTAGGCCTTATTAAATATAAAAATACATCATTTGCTTGACAAAACTACAAAAAAACTTTAAAAATTATGTTGATTTTTAGAGGTTGGTTTAGTTCTTCTTAGAGGAACTTCTTTCCCTCTAGCCCGATTTAGCCCATCTCCAAACTTAACCTGTGATATTCTTCAAGGTATATTTAAACCGAATTTCAAGAGTCTAGCTCTTTTCGTTTGGACTGAATCGTGATTTCTACAGACGGATGGAGTGACGGAAGGACATGATCAGATCGTTTTAGATTTCATCACTGATCAAGAATATATATACTTTATGGGGTCTCAGATGGATATTTCGATGCGTTACAAACGGCATGACAAAGTGAATATACCCTCCAAATTCTTTATTGGGGGGCATAAAAAAGCCAAGAAAAGATAAAGGAGAAATACGTAAATATAAAAGTAAATTGTAATTAACCCATTAAAAACAGAAAACGAAAATATTCTAAATTAACAACCACTCAGATATACAAACTAATATAATAAAGCGATAATTATAAATATTTAAAATTAAAACAAAAACGTTAAATCAACTACCACCAGCACATCATTCGACAACAACAAATAGCAACACACAAAAAGGAAAATAGCAGAGTAGTAAACATACCAGGATACCGTGAGTTTTTATATTTATATGTATTTATGTATATCCTAAAAACGAGCTCAAACCCCTCAAAATCATACGGCATAAATTCCCTCAATCAAGTAAATCGATAAAAGAACGTGAGTTATAAAATATAAAGCAATAGTTCGCGAGTCCCAGCGAACACAAGGAACTTGACAGCTCCGTTGGACTCCCAAATTCCCGGGAAAATTAAGAACATTAAATACAGTAAAATTTTTGCGGTTTCTCGTAAACTTACATATAGTAGACCCTAGCGATAGTGTAAGTAAATTCTACTTCGGATTGCGTCAAAATTCTAATCTTCAAATCCCTTCGATAACTTAGAGCGATTGTTATACAAGAAGTAATCAGCCATTGTCAAAGATAGAGGAGGAATGCATTTTCGATTCCGAGGATCTAATCACCTTCTACACGGACAATTCGACAATACTCCGCTCGAATATCTTACAAAAACCCTTCTCGAGGTAAACCTCCAGGATCTCAACGACCGAGGGGCAAATTTACGAAAAACATATATATCTGTCTGTGTAGATAAGGACGCAAAATCAGGGAAAGGATTTATAGAATCAGCCAGAGCCAAGTACTTAACTTGCTCTAGGGCATACATACATCGAAGTTGAGAATTCTCGAACTTCAAAAAATGTTGGTTGGGGACGTGATTGCAACAGCCACCCCCTCCTTTAACGAAGACAACTTTGCTAACATCAAAGTCCCTCCCTGTGATACAGATACTCCTAGTCCAAAAATTATACAACTTAAGGCTGAGGGCTCAAGGTTAGGCAGGTAGTATAATTAGGAAATATAAGTTATGCTCCAATAACTTCACCCTTGCGTGGGAAACGTTGAGGGACCGGCACGAAAATAGGAGGATTATTGCAGAGAATCAGAGTAAGGTTCTTGTTAATCTGTCCCCTGTCACAGTTGAAATTAGTAAGGTCCTTCAAAATATTCAAGCCACAATCAACGACTGTCTCTCAGCCATATAACCTCAGGATGTCTCAATAGGCGAATGGGATCCCTTTGTAGTAATTATATGCTCTAGTAAATTGCCAACAGAAACTCTATATTTATGGGAACAATCTCTAGAGTCCCATAGGAATCTAGTCAAATGGGAGGAGATGGATAGATTTCTCTCTCATAGGTGTGAGGTTGTAGAGTATCTGGAGTCTCGAAAACAAGACGCACAGCCGCTGACTCAGAATTAGAACTCTCGCTGGTCAAATAACGGATATATCAGAGTAGAACCAGCCCAATACTCCTGTAACATATGCGGGGCTAACCATCCGTTCAAATTTGTTTCATGATATCTAAGCTTTGACCCCCAGGTTAGAAATCAGTTCGTCTCCAACAATCAGGTGTATTTAAATTGCCTAGCATACAGTCACTTCGGAAAGGAGTGCCCCAGTAAGCTCTCGTGTACGCATTGTCAGAGAAACCATCACTCCCTATTACATTTCACTAAGCCTGCCGAGACGAATCCCATGGACCCTCCTCCAGAAGTTTCCCCTGGAACATCCGCTCAAGCAAGGAAACATAATGCGGCGATGACAGCTAGTCATGTGACGCACTTCCACAACCACTCGCTTGCGGAAGGTGCTCTGCTTCCCACAGCGGTAGTGCAAACTCAGGAACGGAGGGAAAGATTTTGAGAGAACGTTATGTCCAGAAAACTGCAGCAGCACTTAATGTTACAGACAAAGTTTAAACGGTTCCAGATCCATGGAATCGGAGGGGAATTAGTTACCCATTCAAAAACTTTATGCAAGTTATCCATATACTCTGACAAGGACAAACAATTGCTGCACATCCATGCAATAGTATTGCCTAAAATAACTCGCGTTTTACCTAGGCACATTATAGCGAAATTCCACGTCTCTCAAATGGAGCTAAATGATATTGAATTAGCTGATCCCGAGTTCCATCTACCGAGTCACGTTGATATACAGTGATGTGCTCCCACACATCTTGAAAGGAGATCTATCAGGAACTCATAACAGTGTTTTAGAAGAATATATTACGCTAAATCATATGCAACCCACAAATACCGTTAAAATTGTGTCACGCGAAGGGTGCAAAAGTTTTTATACTGCTCACCATGCAGTAATTAAGCCCGAAAGTCGTAGCACAAAGGTGAGGGTAGTTTTTAATATCTCTCAATGTCGTGCTTCATGTAGGTCCTACACTACAAGCTGATTTGATGTCTTTGGTTTTAAATTGGCGGCTATACAAATATGTATTTGATGGTGACATACAGGAAATGTACCACCAGATTCCCTTACACGATGACGACATTCAGTTTCAGCGAATACTCTTTCGCCGAAGTTCAGGATTTTACTTTGAATACAGTGACTTTCGTAGTGAATTGTGCTCCCTACTTGGCTATACTAACACTATTTCAGTTGGCACAAGATTCAGCAGAATACCCCCATTCAGGAAAAAATTTGGCAAAAGAAACATATCGCACCCTAAATACAAGAGGAGAGAGGCAAACAACTGTTCATCGTGCAGAAGCAATACACTTAACATAAAAATAGACATAGCTGTATTTTTCCAGTTAAAGAAGATAGTGATGTGAAAGAAATTTTTGCAGTGGTTAGAGAAGTAATTTTTGGAAAGTTTTGAGTTGTGTCCCTTTTGTATTTAGTGTGCTATATGTTGATTATATTTTGTCTGCAGCCCATAATATTCGGTCGGCGATTGATTCACTGTCCCAAGTAATTTCAGCGCTAAAATCTGCGGGTTTGCTATTAGGAAAAATTACCTCAAATTCTCCGAACGTGTTAGAATCTGTACTCAAGGAGGAGTTTTTAGATTCGGCCTTTCCCAAGTTTCACGATTGTTTCTCATATACTATTTAACCCATTAGTCCACTTGATGCCATCACAAGAAGGAAAATACTTTCCAATGTTGCCAAATTATTTGACCCTGCTAGGCGGATCTTCCCGTTTGTCATCCAGGCGAAGATAATTCTTCAGCAACTCTGGTTAGAAGGCACAGTGTGGGATGACAATGTTCGGCCCCATACTTTGTTAGGAATCTTCCCATGATCTCAAACTTGACGACTCCCCACTGGATAAGGTTTGCCCCGTCCCTACACATTTTAATACATGGTTTCTGTGATGGCTCGGAAAAGGCGTATTGCGCGGCGGTATACTTCCGTGTGCAAGATGATGCGGGTATACACTCCCCTCTCTATGTCTCAAATACAAAAGTCGCTCCGATTGGTCCAGTGATTCTCCCAAGGCTAGCTTTTATTGTCAAATTTAATTAGAGAAATCGGAAAGTCCCTACCATGACGAATAAAGACATTTAAGTCCCATTTCAAAAAGGTAACTGGGAACCACATATACACGTTTGAAGAATTCACCACTCACCTAACCTGAATCGAAGCGGCTCTAAACTCTAGACCGCTGTTCCTAATGTCGGACGATCCCAATGAGCTTCTCCCCCTTACGCCAGGTCACTTCTTGCGTGGATCTCCTCTGCTGGCGTCACCCGAACACCCTTCGGGGTCGATCCCATTGCGGAACCGATGGGAAAAGCTTAAGGTTCTCCATCTAATTTGCCCAAAGATGGAAAGCCGAATAGCTTGTAGTGCCATCACAGTCTACTACTGTTTGGTACAACGGTGGTACTAAGTCTCCACACAAGAATACCAATAAGAAAAAAGAATAATAAAGAATAAATGTTGAAGAATCGGCATTAAGATTTTGTAGCTACAACTGTCTGGTGTTAATTTATTTTACCGCGTCTTCGTGCGCGCTATATGGCGACCGTGACGATTGAATCTGAAGATTGCAGGACCAATTAAAGTTACATGGCGATCGTGACAAGCAAAATATTAAAACAATATAAAACTGCATAAAAATAAACCTAATAATTTTCTTTTAAATATGCATAAAAAGGAATATCGATGTCAAACAGCTAACAAAATAACAAAATAGTTTCTAAAAATAAAACATGTACATGCAAATATACACAACTAAAATTGAAGAATGTGTAACTAAGCAAAATTGTGCCGGTGGAAAAGAAAATGTACTAACTAAAGAGGCTGCAAGAAAAAGAAAAAAACAATAACTTTGTAAAAACCCAAACCAGTTCAAAGATTTTTTTTAGAATAAAATATATGAAAAGCAAGGAAAAGTTTAAATAAAATGACATTAACCAAAAATATAACACTTAACAAGTAAAAAAGAAAGAGGTTGGAAAAACATACAAATTACATACAATACAATACAAAAGAAAAATCTTGTTATAACATTTTATTATTTGAAAACGATTGCAAAAAAATTTGGTACGAATAAAAGTGTTGGCAAAAGAGATTGAAAAAAAGAAACGGTTATTTACAGTACAGCAAGATCAAAATGGATATAGGCAAAACTAATAAGGAAATAATGCCCAAATCAAGCCAACGACAATACAATTGAGAAAGTTATTAATAACAATTAAAAGCAAATAAATATATTAAATTATAAATAAAAACCAATTACACTCTTAAAATTGTTTTGTAAAATGAGAAAGAAAAATGAATTAAAAAAAAAAACATCGCAAACGTACTTCATAGCTAGTGTTTAACATTTATTTTGGAGCAATTCTAAGTAGCAAATTAATGCAATAATATCAGGAAAAGTTTTGCTAAAATTAAGGAGAAAATCGTTTACAATAAAGAAAAGGAAGATAATGTGAAAAAACAGTGGGAAACAAAATAGCTTAAAATATGAAAAGTATGAAAATGCGAAATATGTTAATACTTAAATAAAATCACAATCAAAGATCGCATATATGTATATCTAAAGTTTGCACACTTAAAATTTTTTTTGTTAATTTGAACACTGAATATAACACAAAACCAAAAAAAGAGAGTCAAAACTTGGAAACAAATAGTAATGGAATTAAACGTCTTAATAAGCAAATAAAGAACAAAGGGAAAAATAAGTAAATTTAAACTAAAACATGACTGTACCTGAAAGTGACAAGAAAGCAGTGCACACAAGTCAAAGTCATTATGAAAATATGTACCTATATGAAAAAGAAATGAAAATAAATCAAAGGACCAAAGGAACATTTAAAAACTAAAAAAAAAAAATTTAACGATTATTATTTTCACATCACATGCAAAACAAAAAAAACAAATCTGAAACGTTTTCGACTAAGAAAGAACATTACAAAAAAAATTCATGAGCATCATTAACCATCAGCGCAGCAACAACAACAGCAAAGCAGACGAACAGCAGCAGTAGCAATAACAAACAACAGCAAAGCACACGAACAGCAATAACAAACAACAGTAAAGCAGAGGAGCAGCAATAGCAAATGGTAAGAGAAAAACAACCCAACATACAAAAAAAAGACGCCACAGCAAAATCACCATAATACACAAATACATCAGCAACCACAGCAATTACACATTCAGTGGAAGGAAGAGAACAAAAACAAACACACACCTTATTAATAAATTTTGTATGAACATTTTTAAAGCAAAATTATGATGTTAGTATATCTTGATTTAATGTTTCAAAATTCAAAATGTATTAACACAATATGTACAACATTATACAACTTACTTTAGTCTATATTATTATAAATACTTTGCTTTATGTAAACTGATTGCGTTTTAGCTATGGAAATTCCTCTTAATAAAATTAATTGTAAACATATTAAGATGTGGATCTTTTCTGTGAACAAATATTTATTCCCGTTTTTATATCATAAAATAAATTAAACTATTTTACGAAATAGAAGATTTGGCGTATATGAGATTTAAATTTCATCGCTTCTCTACATATCTTGCTAAACCAAATAATAATAGCGTTTCACTTGAATAGCACATCCGAAAAATTTAAATTGTCTACCCTATATATTTGTAGCAAATAAAAATAGCGAATTGTTTTTAGTTTGCATTTGTGTTATATTTATAGTATTTATTATAAAATGAAAAATATTTCGATTTATTTAACGAGTTTTTAAAATACAACATAAAAAAGCAATATACTCAAAAAGTTAAAAACAAATTCTGTTTCACTTGAATAGCACATTTTGTAATAAATTTAGATTAAATAATTTTTTTAAGCGTTTAAATTTTGTTTTCTTTTTTTATGAAAACTAAAATTTAAATATGGGTTTCTAGTAGTGGGTTGAGCCTCCCTTGTTCAGAATGACCTCGTATATCCTATTAGGCATTGACTCGTACAAACTTTTCAAATAGTCGAGGGAAATTGTGGTCCATGCTCGTTGAATGGCCTCAATAAGTTCGGATTTAGTTGAAAATTGTTTTCCAGACTCATAAACTTTTCTGGCCAGCCATCCCCAAACATTTTCTATTATATTTAGGTCTGGCGAGTATGGTGGCCAATTCAAAAGGTTGACATTTTTAGACTTTAACCACGACTTGACCAAACGGGCATTGTGTATTGGTGCGTTATCTTGTTGAAAAGTCCACGGCAATGGGCCAAAAAGATTTTCTATTGATGGAAAGGCCTTTTCTAGAACATCCTGATACGTTTTAGCGTTCATTCTACAACTTAGAAACTGGAGCTCGCAAGTGCCATAATAGGAAATCGCCCCCCACACCATAACTCCACCCACTCGACTGTGCAATCGGTCCAGCTGGTGAGTCTCCTTCCTCAAATCGTGAAAATAGTAATTGTAGCCATCAGGTCCCTCCAAGTTAAACTTCTTCTCATCAGAAAAAACTACGCGATTCCACTCGTTGCTCCATGCCATATTGTCTCGGCAGAATTTCAACCGCATTTCTTTCCGTACAGAGTTAAGTTGTGGTTTTTTCTTTAATTTGAGTCGTTTGAGGTGATCTGCTCTTGAAATAACACGCCACACAGTGGTCTTGCTAGCTTGGACACCTGCTTTTGCTCTAATTTTGTCAACAGAATCATGCGAATTTGAAGCTTGTCTCAAAATAGCCCTCTTATCTGTGTCAGAGAGCACACCACATACTCGACCTTTCATGTTTTTCCCATAATTCGGACCTTGCTTAATAAAATTAGATATAACTTTTCTGCTTCTAGCTATTTTTTGGGATATTTCAGTCACAGAAAGCCCACAATCTCTATATGTTTTGATTTTTATTTGTTCGGCGTTGGTTAAAGCCTTACCGCGACCCATTGCTATGTTAAATGAAACAAGTTTGTTTGTAGGTGTTAAAAAAAATATTTTTTTACTTGGAAGTCAACCTGTTCACTTGTAAATCAAACTGAAACTGCAATGTGCTATTCAAGTGAAACAAAAAATGACATTCATTTCTGATCAAATTTAAATCAAAATAGCAAAAATAAATAACGGTATTTTTCCAGTAAACAAAACTTGTCTCTCGAAGACAATAGAGAATGATGAAAATAAAACAACAACAACAAGTTCAACAAAGTTATGAATATTGATGGATAAGCAAAAAACAATAAAAATATGCGAGTGGGCTATTCAAGTGAAACGGAGTGTATGTACATTTCTACAATAAATTAAATTGAATTCATAATAACTTTAAAATGCTTTCGCTTTACCTTGGCTTTAATTCAAGTTGCTGCTACATATAAAATTTATTTTTTTATACTTTTGCAGAACCATGTTTGGGTTGATTATTTTAATGTCATGGCAATGTCATATTTTTGCAAAAACATGAAATAATTGAAAACCAAAGTGCATTATAATATTGTTTAACACATTTCGATTACACAACCAAGAGTGTTGTTAGAAGAGTTAAATGCCGTAAAAATTTAAACAGAAAACAAAAACAACATGATATTTTAGGACGATTGCCAATTAATAAGTTTAATATCCGAATTTAAAATTGTATTATTATCATAGTAAAAAAAACTACAAAAATATAGAAAAACAAGTAAAAACGTTATATTCGACCGGGTCGAATCTTAAATACCCTCCAAATATTTAGTAAGTGAATTTGAAATGTTTAACTTGGTGGGACAGAGTTCCTTTATATAATATCGTACGTCAACGCCCACTAAAGGGGGCGGGGTTCAAAAAAATATACAATATAATGTATAATATGGGCATTGCTAGACCGTCTTAGACTTCATCACAATTCTCTTTGACGGGTATAAAAACTGTATTTTGGCGGGGTCGCTCTGGCAAGGGCTGTGGGGGAAACATTTCACCTTTGTCATAAAACACTAAAAATAAATGCTTGGGATAATTATATACAAATTTTAAATTTCTTTTTTTTTTGATAGGGTCATTTAGAGGGCAAAGGGGGAGAGGGGGTAGGGCAGAAACAGGTAGACATAAAACTCTAAAAATAAATGCTTGGGATGATTATACACAAAATTTAAAAAAAATTTTATTTAGTTTTAATAGGGTCATTTAGCGGGCAAAGGGGAGGAGGGGTAGGGCAGCAACAGGCAGTCATAAAACTCTAAAAATAAATGCTTGGGATGATTATATATGTACAAAATTTAAAAAAAAAATTTTTTTGGCAGTGTCATTTAGGGGGCAAAGGAAGAGGGGAGGGGGGGGGGGTGTAGGGCAGAAATCGGCAGTCATAAAACTCTAAAGATAAATGCTTGGGGTGATTATATACAAAATTTAAAAAAAAAATTTTTTTTGGTATGGTCATTTATTGGGCAAAGGAAGAGGGGAGGGGTAGGGCAGAAATCGGCAGTCATAAAACTCTAAAGATAAATGCTTGGGATGATTATATACAAAATTTAAAAAAAAAATATTTTTTTGGTAGGGTCATTTAGGGGGCAAAGGAAGAGGTGGGGGGGGGGAGGTAGGGCAGAAATCGGTAGTCATAAAACTCTAAAGATAAATGCTTGGGATGATTATATACAAAATTTAAAAAAAATTTTTTTTTTGGTAAGGTCATTTAGGGGGCGAAGGGGAAGGAGGGGGTAGGGCAGAGTAGTACCAGGTTTCGTCTCAGCTTCGTCATTAAAGTTTAAAAGTGTTTTTTTTAAGGAATGTAGGCTTAAGTAAAACAATTTGATAAATTTTTATGGTATTTTTGCCTATAAATTTTTTTTTTGGTAGGGTCATTTTAGGGGGCAAAGGAAGAAGGGGGGGGGGGCTAGGGCAGAAATCGACAGTCATAAAACTCTAAAAATAAATGCTTGGGATGATTATATACAAAATAAAAAAAAAAATTTTTTTTGGTAGGGCCATTTAGGGGGCAAAGGAAGAGGTGGGGGGGGGAGGTAGGGCAGAAATCGGCAGTCATAAAACTCTAAAGATAAATGCTTGGGATGATTATATACAAAATTTAAAAAAAAATTTTTTTTTTGGTAGGGTCATTTAGGGGGCGAAGGGGAAGGAGGGGGTAGGGGGTAGTACCAGGTTTCGTCTCAGCTTCGTCAATAAAGCTTAAAAGTGTTATTTTTAAGGAATGTAAGCTTAAGTAAAACAATTTGTTAAATTTTTATGCTATTTTTGCCTATAATAACGCCCACTAAAGTGGGCGGGGTCAAAAAATATTTTTCTTTTATTTAATGGCTCCAAGTTTAAGGCGTTGGACCGTATTTGACATAAAAATATATCATTTGCTTAACAAAATAACCAAAAAATTTTAAAAATTATGTTGTTTTTTCTGGGTTGGTTTAGTTCTTCTTAGGGGAACTTTTTTCCCTCTTGCCCGATTTAGCCCATCTTCGAACTTAACCTGCTCTAAGTTTTAAAATATATTTGTGCCAAATTTCAAAAGTCTAGCTCTTTTCGTTTGGACTGAATCGTGATTTCCACAGACGGACGGACGGACGGACATGCTCAGTTCGTCTTAGATTTCATCACTGATCAAGAATATATATACTTTATGGGGTCTGAGATGGATATTTCGATGCGTTACAAACGGAATGACAAAGTGAATATACCCTCCAAATTCTTTTTTGGAGGGTATAAAAAGTAATGAAATGATTTATTAATTGTTAGGTTGTTTGTTGTAGCAATTATATTTCATTGATTTTTTTTCGTACGCGTTTGATTTTATATTGGTTCTAGTTTGTTCGCTCGGATGCCTGGATCGAAGGGAAAAGAACTTACAGGGTCGGAAATAGTACTACAGTTACAAGAGGATAAGAATTTGTTCGACAAGTCTTATAAGTGTCTTAACAAATCGAATTTACCCGGCAGGGCGACACAGACCAAGCACTTGGATTTGATGGTAATTCACCACAATCACATTGTGACGACTTTCAGGAATCTAAGACACATATTAGCAAAGGGCGAAAGTAAACAGGTAGAGGAACTCATTTCGTGTGATAGGTCAAAATTAGAGTATATTTTTTCAAGGCTGAACATTGAGGTTAAAATCCCTACTGAATTGAAGGAATCTTTTGAATTTAAGCTGGAAGAGGACAGTGAGGAAGAACAGCTTCCTTGGGATAGTAACGCAACGCTAGATAACACTTGTATACCCACATTGGCAGACCAATTGAAATTCATAGAGTTAGCATGCAAAATATTGCCAGATTTCGATGGCAAGGTGGAAAATTTGCAACGATTCGTTGACGCTTTGACATTGCTGAACACGTTAAAAGGTATGCATGAATCGATAGCCATCCAGCTAATAAAAACGAAATTGTTAGGTACAGCAAAGAATTATATAACTACGGAAAATACAATTGAAAATGTTATAGCTAAGCTTCGTTCATCAATAAAAGGTGAGAGTGCAGAGTCAATCACTTGAAAAATTTTGAATACAAAACAGTTGAACAAAAGTACAGCGGATTACACAAAGGAAATGGAACAGTTGGCAAAGGCACTGAACAACGCATATCTGGCAGACGGTTTAGGACCGGAGACGGCGAATAAGTACTCGACCCAAATTGCAGTGCAATCTATGGCAAAGAATGCCAACAACGGAAAAGTTAAACTGGTCATGGAGGTAAGAAAATTTGATAATATTTCGGAGGCAACATCCAAATTTACTAGCGTAGCGAACGATAGCACAAGTAGCCAATAAATTTTTCACGTCAGAACGCAAAATAACGCAAACAATAGATATCGAGGCACGAATTATAATAGGTTTAGAGGTAGAAACCGAAATAGTTTCAATAATAATGGCAGCAGTGGTAACAACAATTCACTTCACGCTCGGAATTACCAAGGCCCTAGCAGTAATACTGAGAATTTCCGCAACAGTAATTATAGTAACCGTCGGTCACAGCCTAATAATTTCAGAAGTAGTAATAGAAATGTACGCGTTATAGAACAGGATTCGGGAAACCAATAGGACCCCCACAGGGGAGGGGGCCCGAAATTCACGAACCCATACAGGATTGTAGAAATACAAGTAACACTAAGCGTTTCACCCCTGAATATGAGACAATTTACAGTTTGAATTTAAATTTTTGTAGTTTTATTAAACTAAATTTATCGGGCATTTCAAAAAGCACTTTCCTTCTGGACACTGGTTCTGATATCTCTTTAGTTAAAGTGGAGCAAGTACGAAACAGCACAGAAATAAATAGACCTCAGATCGTTTCTATAAAAGGCGTTGGTGAAGGAGTTTTTAGTAGCATTGGTTCTATCTTTTGTAATATTTTTATTAATGGCAATAATCACAGATTATTTGTGGTTGACAATAACTTCCCTATTCCGTGTCCTTTATAGGTCTTTCACTTTTTAAAATCTAAGAATTGTATTTTGAATTATGGCGATGAAAATAGCGTTTTAATAATCCGTACTAGGGAATTGCCTTATGATGTCCAAATGCCAATCATTGATTTGCAAACAGCTACTGAATTTACTGTGCCCTCACGTTGCGAAACTTTTCGGAAAATTTATGGTCTAGACCACAACCAATCCTATTTCATACCCAATCAAGAGCTAGAAAATGGCATTTTAATACCAAATTGTATAATTTCAGGATCTAATCCGTACATAAAAGTCCTAAATACCACCAACAATAACGCAACGATTAAAAATAAACAAATTCGTTTTGAAAATTTAACCAATTACAACGTTTTTACAATACAGCAGTCCGATGGATATAGAAATGATGAAGTAATTCACAAGTTAGAAAATAACTTTCCTAAATTTGTTTCCCCCAAGCTAGTTAAACTTTGTACAGAATATACAGATATTTTTGCATTACAACACGAAAAAATCACAGCCAATAATTTTTATAAGCAAAGATTTCACGTCAAAGACCCGACGCCGACATACATCAAGAATTACCGTATTCCGCAAACTCAAAAAGAGGAAATTGATAAGCAAATCAATAAATTACTAAAAGATGAAATCATTGAACCTTCGTTATCCGAATATAACAGCCCACTTCTTCTCGTTCCGAAAAATCACTTCCTGGAGATAATAGTAAAAACTGGCGTTTAGTTTTCGATTTTCGCCAAGTAAACAAGAGATTAGCAGCCGATAAATATCCATTGCCAAGGATAGATGATATCCTTGACCAACTTGGGCGTGCAAAATATTTTTCATGTTTAGACCTCATGTCAGGATTTCACCAGATTGAACTGGATGAGGAATCCAGAAATTTAACATCATTTTCCACACAGCAAGGCTCATTTCGTTTTAAGCGTCTCCCGTATGGCTTAAAAGTGGCACCAAACTCATTCCAAACAAGTAAAAACGTTATATTCGACCGGGTCGAATCTTAAATACCCTCCAAATATTTAGTAAGTGAATTTGAAATGTTTAACTTGGTGGGACAGAGTTCCTTTATATAATATCGTACGTCAACGCCCACTAAAGGGGGCGGGGTTCAAAAAAATATACAATATCATGTTTTCCACGGACGAACGTATGGGCATTGCTAGACCGTCTTAGACTTCATCACAATTCTCTTTGACGGGTATAAAAACTGTATTTTGGCGGGGTCGCTCTGGCAAGGGCTGTGGGGGAAACATTTCACCTTTGTCATAAAACACTAAAAATAAATGCTTGGGATAATTATATACAAAATTAAAATTTTTTTTTTGATAGGGTCATTTAGAGGGCAAAGGGGGAGAGGGGGTAGGGCAGAAACAGGTAGACATAAAACTCTAAAACTAAATGCTTGGGATGATTATACACAAAATTTAAAAAAAATTTTATTTATTTTTAATAGGGTCATTTAGCAGGCAAAGGGGAGGAGGGGTAGGGCAGCAACAGGCAGTCATAAAACTCTAAAGATAAATGCTTGGGATGATTAAATATGTACAAAATTTAAAAAAAAAAATTTTTTGGCAGGGTCATTTAGGGGGCAAAGGAAGAGGGGAGGGGGGGGGGTGTAGGGCAGAAATCGGCAGTCATAAAACTCTAAAGATAAATGCTTGGGGTGATTATATACAATATTTAAAAAAAAAATTTTTTTTGGTAGGGTCATTTAGGGGGCAAAGGAAGAGGTGGGGGGGGGGGAGGTAGGGCAGAAATCGGTAGTCATAAAACTCTAAAGCTAATGCTTGGGATGATTATATACAAAATTTGAAAAAAAAAATTTTTTTTTGGTAAGGTCATTTAGGGGGCGAAGGGGAAGGAGGGGGTAGTGCAGAGTAGTACCAGGTTTCGTCTCAGCTTCGTCATTAAAGTTTAAAAGTGTTATTTTTAAGGAATGTAGGCTTAAGTAAAACAATTTGATAAATTTTTATGCTATTTTTGCCTATAAATTTTTTTTTTTTTTTGGTAGGGTCATTTTAGGGGGCAAAGGAAGAAGGGGGGGGGGGCTAGGGCAGAAATCGACAGTCATAAAACTGTTATAAAGTGTTATTTTTAAGGAATGTAAGCTTAAGTAAAACAATTTGTTAAATTTTTATGCTATTTTTGCCTATAATAACGCCCACTAAAGTGGGCGGGGTCAAAAAATATTTTTCTTTTATTTAATGGCTCCAAGTTTAAGGCGTTGGACCGTATTTGACATAAAAATATATCATTTGCTTAACAAAATAACCAAAAAACTTTAAAAATTATGTTGTTTTTTCTGGGTTGGTTTAGTTCTTCTTAGGGGAATTTTTTTCCCTCTTGCCCGATTTAGCCCATCTTTGAACTTAACCTGCTCTAAGTTTTAAAATATATTTATGCCAAATTTCAAAAGTCTAGCTCTTTTCGTTTGGACTGAATCGTGATTTCCACAGACGGACGGACGGACGGACGGACATGCTCAGTTCGTCTTAGATTTCATCACTGATCAAGAATATATATACTTTATGGGGTCTGACTGAGATGGATATTTCGATGCGTTACAAACGGAATGACAAAGTGAATATACCCTCCAAATTCTTTTTTGGAGGGTATAATAATGATGTCGTTAGCTTTTTCAGGTCTTAAGCCAGGCCAAGCATTTTTGTATATGGACGATTTAATTGTTATAGGCTGTTCTGAGAAGCACATGATCAATAACTTGCGTGACGTTTTCGAAACGTGCAGAAAATACAACTTGAAACTTCACCCTCAAAAGTGTAATTTTTTTTGCACTGAAGTCTCGGGCATAGGTGTACCAATCATGGTATTCTCCCCGACGAATCTAAATTTAAGATTATTCAAAATTTTCCAACACCAACAAATCCTGAAGAAGCCAAACGTTTTATTGCATTTTGAAACTATTATAGAAAATTCGTTCCTAACTTCGCGAAATATGCGTTGCATATAACATAACTTACTCGTAAAAAAGTCGAATTCATTTGGTCAAAGGAGTGTGAGAAATCATTTCAATATTTAAAACGTGCGTTACTTAAACCGAAGGTACTGAAATATCCTGATTTTGACAAACTTTTTTACATAACAACAGACTCAAGCAAAATTGCTTGTGGTGCTATATTAACTCAAGAATATGAGGGAAAACAAATGCCTATCGCTTTTGCTTCACGTTTGTTTACAAAAGGAGAATCGCATAAATCTACCATTGAACAAGAGTTGGCAGCAATATATTGTGCGATTAATCATTTTAGACCCTACGTTTACGGTAGAAAATTCGTTATCCGCAGCGACCATAAACCACTTTCGTATCTTTTTTCACTTAAAAACCCATCGTCTAAATTAACGCGCATGAGACTAGACATAGAAGAGTATGATTTTGAAGTTCAGCATATCAAAGGCTCTGATAATTTCGGTGCAGATGCACTATCAAGAATTGATATAGGCTCCATCAAAACTATAAATGAGGCAAACGTGTGCATAGAAACAACAAGAGGTCAAACAAAAAGGCAAAATTCAAAACAAGCAAATAACAAAGTTACTGACAACGAAGATTTAAATATCATATATAAACCAAAAGTGTATGAAATAACAAATTTTAGAGAAGCAAGAAGAATTCCATTACTTAAATTTGAATTAAACAGAACACATCCGAGAGCAATTTTGAGAAAGGGCAATATTACATTAAATAAATTTTAAATGACAAAATCGTTCAGAAACAATTACTATCAAGGCTGGAAAATGAGGCCAAAAATGCAGAAGTCCGAAAAGATCAAATACCGCTAAACGACGACTTGTTCAGCAACTTGTCGGTCGAAGAATTCAAGGAGGAGTCAGAAAAGTATTTGGATACAATGACTATTATACTTACGGCCAGAATAAGGTATGTGAAGAATAAAATTGAAAAAGATAAATTATTAAATTTTTATCATAATGAACCCTTAACGGGAGGACATTCAGGTGTAACTTGAACGTTAAACAAACTTAGAAACTATTGCTACGGGAAGAATATGACAAAAGACGTCATCAGACATGTTAGATCTTGCTCTCTTTGCCAAAAGAATAAATCCATGCCAAAACACGTAGAACCATTGACAATAACTCATACGCCAAATAAAGCTTTTGATACGGTCATAGTTGGCACAATAGGACCATTTATAACGTCTAATCATGGTAACGAATATGCTGTTACAGTCATGTGCGATTTATCTATATATTTGATTGCCATACCAGTTCCTTCAAAAGATGCGAAAACCATAGATAAAGCAATTTTTGAGAATTTAATTTTAACATATGGTCCACCAAAGAAAATTTTAACGGATCAGGGTACCGAGTACAAAAATCAGCTAGTCAGTAAAATGTGCTCATTACTTGGAATTAACCAAGTAACGTCTACAGCGTACCATCATCAAACACTGGGGACTGTGGGAAGATCACATAGAACGTTTAATGAATTAGTTAGAAGTTATTTATTAACAGATAAAGTCGACTGGGATGACTGGTTGAAATATTTTACGTATTGTTTCAATACCACTCCGTCTAGTGTTCATGGGTATTGTCCATTCGAATTAGTTTATGGCAAATTGCCAACAACACTTTCATTTTTGGAACCAAACGTGATAGAACCTATATACAATATAGATGCGTATGAAAAAGAAATTAAATTCAGACTTCAAACTGCACAAGCTAGAGCAAAAACATTGATTGAGAATGCCAAATTAAAGCAAAAGAGTTACTATGATGAAAATGTGAGAAGTTGCGTAATGAAAATTAATGATTTCGTGTTATTAGAAAATAACGCAGGGCATAAATTAGAATCCCTATACACGGGTCCATTTAAAATCACTGACATTAATGAATAAGGTAACTGTATTTTAAAAATTTCAGAAAATAAAAATCAAAAAGTACATAAAAACAGATTAAAGATATATAATGATTAACAGTATTAATTGACCACAATCCTTAATTCTTATGTATCAAAAATAATTCGTCAATCTTTTATCTTTCCATTTACAAATACTTACGCACAAATTATATTTCAAAATCATTACACAACACAAAAAGAAAAACATTTACATAAATATAAACATAACGATCTTTATTACAAAATTGTTGTTTTCTAAACTCAAAAACAAGAATTTTCGATAAATTTTTACCTACATATTTAAAAATTCTTTTTCTTTGTTACAAAACTTCCGAAGAAAAACAAGTAAAAACGTTATATTCGACCGGGTCGAATCTTAAATACCCTCCAAATATTTAGTAAGTGAATTTGAAATGTTTAACTTGGTGGGACAGAGTTCCTTTATATAATATCGTACGTCAACGCCCACTAAAGGGGGCGGGGTTCAAAAAAATATACAATATCATGTTTTCCACAGACGAACGTATGGGCATTGCTAGACCGTCTTAGACTTCATCACAATTCTCTTTGACGGGTATAAAAACTGTATTTTGGCGGGGTCGCTCTGGCAAGGGCTGTGGGGGAAACATTTCACCTTTGTCATAAAACACTAAAAATAAATGCTTGGGATAATTATATACAAAATTTAAATTTCTTTTTTTTTTTTGATAGGGTCATTTAGAGGGCAAAGGGGGAGAGGGGGTAGGGCAGAAACAGGTAGACATAAAACTCTAAAAATAAATGCTTGGGATGATTATACACAAAATTTAAAAAAAATTTTATTTATTTTTAATAGGGTCATTTAGCGGGCAAAGGGGAGGAGGGGTAGGGCAGCAACAGGCAGTCATAAAACTCTAAAGATAAATGCTTGGGATGATTATATATGTACAAAATTTAAAAAAAAAATTTTTTTGGCAGGGTCATTTAGGGGGCAAAGGAAGAGGGGAGGGGGGGGTGTGTAGGGCAGAAATCGGCAGTCATAAAACTCTAAAGATAAATGCTTGGGGTGATTATATACAAAATTTAAAAAAAAATTTTTTTTTTGGTAGGGTCATTTAGGGGGCAAAGGAAGAGGGGAGGGGTAGGGCAGAAATCGGCAGTCATAAAACTCTAAAGATAAATGCTTGGGATGATTATATACAAAATTTAAAAAAAAAAAATTTTTGGTAGGGTCATTTAGGGGGCAAAGGAAGAGGTGGGGGGGGAGGTAGGGCAGAAATCGGTAGTCATAAAACTCTAAAGATAAATGCTTGGGATGATTATATACAAAATTAAAAAAAAAATTTTTTTTTTTTGGTAAGGTCATTTAGGGGGCGAAGGGGAAGGAGGGGGTAGGGCAGAGTAGTACCAGGTTTCGTCTCAGCTTCGTCATTAAAGTTTAAAAGTGTTATTTTTAAGGAATGTAGGCTTAAGTAAAACAATTTAAAAAATTTTTACGCTATTTTTGCCTATAAATTTTTTTTTTGGTAGGGTCTTTTTAGGGGGCAAAGGAAGAAGGGGGGGGGGGGGCTAGGGCAGAAATCGACAGTCATAAAACTCTAAAAATAAATGCTTGGGATGATTATATACAAAATTAAAAAAAAAATTTTTTTGGTAGGGCCATTTAGGGGGCAAAGGAAGAGGTGGGGGGGAGGTAGGGCAGAAATCGGCAGTCATAAAACTCTAAAGATAAATTCTTGGGATGATTATATACAAAATTTAAAAAAAATTTTTTTTTTTGGTAGGGTCATTTAGGGGGTGAAGGGGAAGGAGGGGGTAGGGCAGAGTAGTACCAGGTTTCGTCTCCGCTTCGTCAATAAAGCTTAAAAGTGTTATTTTTAAGGAATGTAAGCTTAAGTAAAACAATTTGTTAAATTTTTATGCTATTTTTGCCTATAATAACGCCCACTAAAGTGGGCGGGGTCAAAAAATATTTTTCTTTTATTTAATGGCTCCAAGTTTAAGGCGTTGGACCGTATTTGACATAAAAATATATCATTTGCTTAACAAAATAACCAAAAAACTTTAAAAATTATGTTGTTTTTTCTGGGTTGGTTTAGTTCTTCTTAGGGGAACTTTTTTCCCTCTTGCCCGATTTAGCCCATCTTTGAACTTAACCTGCTCTAAGTTTTAAAATATATTTATCCCAAATTTCAAAAGTCTAGCTTTTTTCGTTTGGACTGAATCGTGATTTCCACAGACGGACGGACGGACATGCTCAGTTCGTCTTAGATTTCATCACTGATCAAGAATATATATACTTTATGGGGTCTGAGATGGATATTTCGATGCATTACAAACGGAATGACAAAGTGAATATACCCTCCAAATTCTTTTTTGGAGGGTATAAAAAAGCAAAAACAAAAAAAAACGAAAGGAACATTTAAAATTGTATTATTTAAACTAGTAAACTAAAACTTTTTGTCATTATAAACAAATAAAGAGCTATGTATATTCATATGTAATTAAGCAAATGGGAAAAAAAGAAGAACCCAAAATTTTCTTGTACTTATTGAAAAAATAAATATACATTTAAATAAGTTTATTAGTAATACATTTAAATTAGTTTATGTGTAATTATTAAATTTTACATTTAAATTAGTAATTTAGTTACAACTTAAATATAATTTAAATTAAACAAGTAAAAACGTTATATTCGACCGGGTCGAATCTTAAATACCCTCCAAATATTTAGTAAGTGAATTTGAAATGTTTAACTTGGTGGGACAGAGTTCCTTTATATAATATCGTACGTCAACGCCCACTAAAGGGGGCGGGGTTCAAAAAAATATACAATATCATGTTTTCCACAGACGAACGTATGGGCATTGCTAGACCGTCTTAGACTTCATCACAATTCTCTTTGACGGGTATAAAAACTGTATTTTGGCGGGGTCGCTCTGGCAAGGGCTGTGGGGGAAACATTTCACCTTTGTCATAAAACACTAAAAATAAATGCTTGGGATAATTATATACAAAATTAAATTTTTTTTTTTGATAGGGTCATTTAGAGGGCAAAGGGGGAGAGGGGGTAGGGCAGAAACAGGTAGACTTAAAACTCTAAAAATAAATGCTTGGGATGATTATACACAAAATTTAAAAAAAAATTTATTTATTTTTAATAGGGTCATTTAGCGGGCAACGGGGAGGAGGGGTAGGGCAGCAACAGGCAGTCATAAAACTCTAAAGATAAATGCTTGGGATGATTATATATGTACAAAATTTAAAAAAAAAATTTTTTTGGCAGGGTCATTTAGGGGGCAAAGGAAGAGGGGAGGGGGGGGGGGGTGTAGGGCAGAAATCGGCAGTCATAAAACTCTAAAGATAAATGCTTGGGGTGATTATATACAAAATTTAAAAAAAAAATTTTTTTTTGGTAGGGTCATTTAGGGGCAAAGGAAGAGGAGAGGGGTAGGGCAGAAATCGGCAGTCATAAAACTCTAAAGATAAATGCTTGGGATGATTATATACAAAATTTAAAAAAAAAAAATTTTTGGTAGGGTAATTTTAGGGGGCAAAGGAAGAAGGGGGGGGGGGGGCTAGGGCAGAAATCGACAGTCATAAAACTCTAAAAATAAATGCTTGGGATGATTATATACAAAATTTAAAAAAAAAAATTTTTTTGGTAGGGCCATTTAGGGGGCAAAGGAAGAGGTGGGGGGGAGGTAGGGCAGAAATCGGCAGTCATAAAACTCTAAAGATAAATTTTTGGGATGATTATATACAAAATTTAAAAAAAAATTTTTTTTTTGGTAGGGTCATTTAGGGGGCGAAGGGGAAGGAGGGGGTAGGGCAGAGTAGTACCAGGTTTCGTCTCAGCTTCGTCAATAAAGCTTAAAAGTGTTATTTTTAAGGAATGTAAGCTTAAGTAAAACAATTTGTTAAATTTTTATGCTATTTTTGCCTATAATAACGCCCACTAAAGTGGGCGGGGTCAAAACATATTTTTCTTTTATTTAATGGCTCCAAGTTTAAGGCGTTGGACCGTATTTGACATAAAAATATATCATTTGCTTAACAAAATAACCAAAAAACTTTAAAAATTATGTTGTTTTTTCTGGGTTGGTTTAGTTCTTCTTAGGGGAACTTTTTTCCCTCTTGCCCGATTTAGCCCATCTTTGAACTTAACCTGCTTATGCCAAATTTCAAAAGTCTAGCTTTTTTCGTTTGGACTGAATCGTGATTTCCACAGACGGACGGACGGACGGACATGCTCAGTTCGTCTTAGATTTCATCACTGATCAAGAATATATATACTTTATGGGGTCTGAGATGGATATTTCGATGCGTTACAAACGGAATGACAAAGTGAATATACCCTCCAAATTCTTTTTTGGAGGGTATAAAAACAGGGGAGGTGTAGTGCCATCACAGTCTACTACTGTTTGGTACAACGGTGGTACTAAGTCTCCACACAAGAATACCAATAAGAAAAAAGAATAATAAAGAATAAATGTTGAAGAATCGGCATTAAGATTTTGAAGCTACAACTGTCTGATGTTAATTTATTTTACCGCGTCTTCGTGCGCGCTATAAGCTTAAAGAACAGCAGAAAAGGTACAAGTGGAAACATCCCAAAGAAAACATAGAGGCTGGTCAGCTTGTCGTAATCAAAGACGACCTTGCTCCTCCTAACCAATGGAGACTAGGTCCCGTAGTCACAGGAGGTGACGGCTTTGTGCGAGTCGCTGATTTAAGGACTCAAATGGGTCTCATCACAAGACCGATCTCCAAGCTCTGCGTATTACCGGTTGAACAGAAGAAACTGAGTAGAAGCAGCTGCTTTGCACTGCTTATCACCTGCTTAGTGTCACTGCCAATCTCAAGGTCCCCCAATATCGCCCTTACTGTCACTTCCAGTATAAATGTTTACCACTCTCCCGTAGTTTCACTTACAATCCATATGTTTCCCAATATCCTGTTCACTCACCCAAATTAATTTCGCATTCTTCTAACCTTACCTCGCGGCACCTAATCAAACAATTATGATAACTTTTGGTTTCTTCCACAGAGCTCCAAGAAATCCAGCTATCCGGCGGTGCCTGGTATGTGCCAAGTTCCACCCGCAGCGGTTCTGCAAAGTGTTTCTCAGAATGGATGTGGCAACCCGCAGAGATCAGATCAGGATCCACGGCTACTGCTTAAGTTGTCTAGCCAGATCACATGCACCAATGACTGTGTTTCCGCCGATGTGTGTGCAAAGTGTGGATGGGCTGACCAGACCCTTCTTCACCAACCGAGTCGCACTGCGGCTCCTCACTACCAACTCAGCCGTCTGAGTCATCCACGGCGCTGGCGCCATCATTCCCGACGAGGTAGAATACAAGACCGCGCTCCAATAAGAGCTCTTCCGTTGCCCAGACTAGACGCTCACCCAGTGGTTCAACGTCAAGCCTGAAAAGAATCCTGCTAGGGGCTGTCCACCCCCTCGAACGACTGGCCAACTAACTTTAAACAAAATTGACAATTCGCATGTCTATCCGTATATGTCAAGAGCCCGCAGGATGTTGAAAGCAGTAAGACTGGTTTCGGAATACACATACCGCTGGTTACCCTTTTCCAGTGGGAAGGAAAACCATTATTTGCAAATAAGTAGTCATTAAGGTTTACCTAAGAGGTCCTTATACATTTTATTATATTCATTACCTACTAAGCTCTTGAAGTCAATCAATTAGTTTTGGAGTCAAACATATTTTATTAAAATTAATCTCTGATTCTTTGAAAAAACCATCAATTGTGACATTCATCAAACACTGCGATCCACAAATATAACCTTTGCGTTTAACAACAATAAAACTAATGGCCTACACATTGTATCGATAAATTGTTTCTCTTTTAGTGGATAAGTATCATGTGTGTAACCCTACCAGAGTGATGTAAGTATATCCCTATTGTTTTACTTTTGCCCGCTTCTGGCTGTACCCCACATACCCCAGGAAATTCCTCCTACCCGTAGTAATTCTTTTCTCCCAGCATAGTTTCCTAACCTAGGTAAAGTAACGCTTTTTTAATAACTGAAACCCCGATTCAGAATTAAACAAAAGATAAAATAGATAAATTCGAAAAGTCTAATGTTGTTTATAAAGTTTCATGTAAGGGAAAAGATAATGATATTTGTGATAAATTTTATATACATAGGTACAACAAAAAACAAATTTAGGACCAGATTAACTGGACACAGGTCAAACTTCAACACAAAAAACAACACTATCTTTACATTGTCGTGATTCAAATCCAGATTACTACTTAAAATATAAGCATTTTTTAAATCTAGAAAGTGCTGCTACTTATGTATCTTTTTTTTATCCCCTTCAATTTTCCATTCTGAGTCGATTAGATTAAGTAGTGATTCACAATTGTGATTTTTCCTGAATCGAAATTCGATTTCATAAAGTAAATTTTCATCTTCCGCAAATTGATTATAAACTATTTTTTCAATTATCTTGCTACTTGTAGGCGTTGTTGCGGAAAAGCTTCTTATTCATCTGAACCCTTGGGGTGTCTGGATGGTGCCAGTCGCCGGCAAGTGCGCGGTTTAATGGAGTGCACTGATGGTTTTGTTTATTGATGTTTTATGTGGTTATTGCTGGTGTATTTGTTTTGTCTTGTTCCGTCGATGTGTAGTTTTTTCTTTGCTGTCAGGATTTTTAAATTAATTCAAATTGTGCTATGGATGTCCCATGTGTGCTGTGAAAATATAAGAAATTATATGAGCTAGGCATGCCAGATGATTATTATGTTGGTATGGCAGTGCCAGGAAAAATAGAGACCAGGGTTGTATTTATGTGTTACTTGTCAGTGTTGGAATGGTGATCCAGTGGATCGTTTTGTTAGTGTACAGTTCAAAATAGGATAAAAGGGAAAGTGTTACGATTTTTGTGAGGGAAAATAAAGTGGAAAATTGGCATCAAAGATGGTGTTTTCCAAGGTATGTGATGGGTAGATACCTCAAATAGCAGCCATTAGTGAAAAGGTGAAGCTAGCACCAAGTGGCAGTGCGGAAAAATAAATTAATTACAACCGGAAGAATTTTAAACTAATTGAGAAGAGAAGGGATAATTCCTGATATATTGCCGAAGCAAAACGGAATTCAGTACATTGCAACGTTAAATTCAGTAGTGAAGGATCCACAAAAAGAGCGATAACAAGTAAGTTTAAATATAGGCCAATGTTATTAGAAATGCAAAAAAAGACGTGATGTTGTAAATGGTGTTTCACTATGTCGGAGTATGAGCACCTCCTATCTTCAGTGGCCCCATAAGACGTGGAGGAAGTGTTGCCAAAAAGGAAGATAAACAAAGAAAGAAATAAGTGTCTTGATAAGATCTAAGCTAGAAATTAATTACCTAGTTATATCCGGCAGTTACGTGGAGGCATTAAAAATTGCTTCTCTCCGTCAGTGGTAGACTCCGGCAAGTTTTTGTGGGTGCACTGCCTTGAAAATCAATAAATAAATATATGAATATATGTATAAAGAAAAGTAGACTGTGAGGAAAACAGTCAAGATAATTGCTGAAGTTAGCGGAATTGTAGGATATGGATATTGTAGGAAATAAGTACACGTAGATATAAGTATATATGAGTAGTGAATTATTGTAGTATTACTGTTAGTGAACATTTGTATGGTTATATTTAAACGTTTTTTTGTAAGTGTCTGAATATAAAAAGGAACGTGAGATTTTTTTTTTTTGTGTCAATTACCCTCAACAGAAAAAGATTTGTAATACGAGGTGTATAAGGTAGTTTACTTTGGGTACTGGTAAGCCATCTAAGGGAGCTCTTTTAGGCAGGTTAGGTGCTGCAGAAGCTACAGATCTATTACAATTTTTTTTGTGAAATAGAGGAGGAATATCATGTTCGTTTGTATTAATTCGGTCTGCTAGGTGTGTATTTGTGTAACTTCCAGTTTGTACGGAAGCAAGAAAACTTGCCATCGCGGATTTGTTTTTGTATTAAGGCACCCTGTGTAGCTTTAAGATAAAGGAAATTATATAAAAATCACGATATTGTACGGTTAGGTTAAGATTTTGAATTAGCTTTGATATTCTTTACGTACCGATAACCCATTAATAAAATATGTAAAGTTTTTCTTTTGTTTGTAATCATTGTAAAAATTCTGTTATTCTTTTGTTTCGAGTGAGTTGGATGTGAGGTAAGTATAAATAGAGTGCGTGTGGGTTTTGGGGACACAACAAAACAAATGGATGTATGAGGAAGAAGGAGTCCCAGGTTGGGTGGGCGAAGTGGATAGGTACCAGCGAATCTCCCTCTTAATGTTTCCAGTTTGTAAGTCATGTTTGTTTGTTTTAATTTAGTATGATATTATGCTGTTGAAGAAATTATTGTGACGGTCTCAGGGCTGTAATTAAGGGTTGGAACCTACCCTGGTGATGCCCATTGAGCTAGCTGGCGTCAATATTGCAGCATCCGGAGCGAGACACGTAACAATATGGCGCCCAAACAAACAAAAATTAGGTTAGTCGTTATTACATGGCCGCCAACCGTAAATATAGATAGAGGCATACAAGACAGCGAGGTATGTTTGCAAAGCAACATTTTTTTTTCTTTTATATTGTTTTATTACCACAGCCCAAACTTGACGATCTGAAGTGTAAGGATAGGCGACTATAACATATGTTACCCTACGGAATTACAGTCTTTAGGCTACACGTACTACCGATGCAAATGTAGAGTAGGACGAGTAGTGCATGGTTATAATTCTTAAATACCAAGTTCAGAGAATTGTCAGGATTAAATTGCATATTTTAAAGCTATAGCGAGGGGAATTCAGAAAAGGATACCCTTTTTGGTAGTGACGTTAGGGAAAATATCTAAAGTAGATTCCGTTGTAACGTCTGTGCAAGTATAATTCAGTTGTGGATCCACAGTAGCCGTTCAGGTATAAGATTATCCGAGGCTTGTTGTACTGAGGTGAAATAACTGGATTGGATGGATGTGGGCATAGAGGGGCATAATACATTATAATAGCCGCTCTGTTAAGAAGTTCAGATGTTTGTATTATTATAATGTTTAAGCAGCAGTGTGTCAATGGACCGGAGACTTAGGGACAGGTATAAATCGCCAAGTGGGGATCGGATGAATGCCTGTGCTCTCGTTAGAGCTAGAAACACATATGCTCGACGCATTTTGTATTTATTGGATGTATGGAAACAATAGGAGGCTCTGGAGGAGCACTTTTGTAAATGAAATAGAAATTAATATACCACACGCTGATAAGTTTAAACACACACTCCAACCAAACTCGAAATATGTGAAGTCATTGTTTGTCCAAGATAAATTTGTTATATATTATTTTATTTAAATTACTATAATATTTAAACTTTCTAAAAGCGTATTGTGTTTCAGTCATAGTGTTTGCCTAAAAGTAGAGTTGTAGTTTATATTAAATATTATATTATACACACATTTATCCATACATTTATATTATTTATAGCAATTTTTTTGTTGCATATCAGGCTATCTGTTTCTAGCTAAGATTTTCTTTTTTTATATTTTTCATGAATTAGAAATTAATAGGAGAAGGAAAGGGCACTGAATATAACATTTTAGTAGTGAGTCCAATTGAGCAGTAGAGGTGTGTTCATTAAACTACCTGAATTTAGAAGGACCGATTTATGGCCGCTTTGCCTCTGAGTGCGGAGAAAGAATTAACCAGAAGCAAAGAAAAGCTAAAAAGACATTTAATACGAAACATATCATTTGATTTAAATAGATCGTCGCCCCAAGTGAAAGAAAAGTATCATAAATACGATCATCCGAAAATGCCTACTGGAGTTCCTCTAGGATCGATGACTTGTCTGCGACCATCATCAACCCGGCGCAAAATTAAGGCGCAAGTCCCAAGGAAAAAATACCTAAAGCTATGGATGGAGATTCCAAGCAGGATGATCTCTCACCATCTATCCGGTTGATGGTAAAGGAAAGCGTTGATGGAATTAAAAGTGATTTAGACAGGGCGATAAATAGTTTTGTAGACGAGAGAATTAGCTATGAAATGAAGAAAGTACAAGAAAGTATAGCGCAACTGTCTACAGCGGTGCGAACTCTTTCCGAAAGAAACCACAGCCGCACGGAGCGTAGTCAGTCAGAGGCCAGAAATAGGCCCATGCAGTTTATACTTCCACAGAGATGCGATTTTCCGCCACCGCCGTTTAGTAACGAAAGTCTGAAAATTAGGGTTGACAAGTTTGGCCTTGAGTTCAAGGGCATACGGGATCAGTTGTCGGTAGAGGAGTTCATATTTCGGTTAGAACATATGCAGCACCAATACCAATTCGTGGCAATAGATACTTAGGGATTTTCATCTCTTAGTCTCGGGCACAATGAAACAATGGTGTTGGGCCTTGCTACAGACAACCGTGATCTCGGATTGGGACACTTTGAAGCTGGCACTGTTAAACCGATACAAAACAGTCAGGTCTAATTGGGAACTCATGCAGGAATTAGTAGAAAGGAAGCAGATGCCATGGGAATCAATTGATGATTATTTTCATAGACTAAATTTATTGCGCGTTCGTTTAGAATTACCTGTAGCACAGGGAGAAATGATTTTAAAAAAGCAAAAAGGAACTTAAGAGAAAGTATTTCCCGAATCGTTCTCACGCAGAGAAGTCCGCCATGTACCACCGCAGTCGGGAGGAGCTCGTAGAGTTATTAGCGAAGTTGAAGGTGTAGATGAAGATAACGACACCGTGCTAGTAGCGAAAGTAGCGTCGATCAGCGGCCAAGTATGTTGGAATTGCCAACAAAATGGTCACACGTTTAAAGAGTGCCTGTCCAGGCAAAGGTCTTTGTTTTGTTACAGATGTGGTAGGCCAAACACAATAACGCTAAATTGCCCAAACTGTCGCCAGGACCGTGAAAACTCCAGGAAAAGCATGTCTTTGAAGGGGGAGACACGTTCCGTGCCGTCAACACAATGAAACCGCAGGAAATGGAATTTTAAAAAATTAGGTATAACTTGCCATTAGAAATAAGGCAACAAAATTACGATAGGGCACGAAACCGAATATTTTATAATACGTCTCACAATTGTAGCATATCTAGTGTAGATTATTTTGAGAGTGCAGAAAAGCAAACCGGACACAATGAAAAAAGTTCAACAAAAATGGAGTATATTCTCAAGTTAAGGAAGGATTTCATTAATAAAAAAAACACGAAAACTCATAGCAGAGGCCATATCTCGTTGCTATACAAAAGTAGGCAAGGAGTTTAGGGGTCTGTTAGATTCGGGTGCTTCAGTGAGTCCTTTGGGGAGGAACTGTAGAGAAGAGGCAGAACAGGTAAACGCAGAAATTTTCCCTATGTATGGTAATATTAGCACAGCTACTGGTCAACAGCACCGAATTCTAGGCAGAACAAAATTAAACGTCGAATATAAAGAAACTAAAAAATAAATTACCTTTTATTTATGCCCGGATCTAGACCAACAAGTGTATTTAGGGGTAGATTTTTGGCAAGCGTTTGAGGTAGCTCCGCAGATTGTCGTGAATGCAGAAATTACAGCGGAAATGGTCCATGGTTTAAGTAACATTGAGGACAACGGTCATAAGTTAAAAAAGCATGAACTGTCCGTAGAGCAACAAAAGCAATTGGAAAATACTATAAGAAAGTTTCCGTCATTCGAAGAGCAAGGTTTAGGTTGTACTCAGCTAGAAAAACATGAGATAAGACTCATAGAGGGCACCATGCCCGTGAAGGAGAAACATTACCCCATTTCGCCAGCTGTACAAGCAATCGTTCATGAAGGGCTTGATAATATGCTTAGGTTAACAGTTACTGAAGAAAGTAATAGTGCTTGGTTCAACAGAACTACCGTAGTAAGAAAGCCCGGGAAAAACAGGTTTTGTTTGGATGCGCGTAAATTAAACTCGGTAACAGTAAAGGATGCATATCCGCTGAAAAATATCGACGGGATACTGAGTCGGATAGATCAGACGCACTACATCAGCAGCGTCGACCTAAAGTACGCCTTCTGACAAATTGAGGTGGAAGAGGATGCCAAACCGTACCCAGCCTTCACAGTGCCCGGTCGACCACTGTACCAATTTCGGGTTATGCCATTTGGCTTATGCAATGCGACTCAGCGGTTGTGTAGACTAATGGACAGGGTAGTACCCGCGCGTTTGAAACTGAATGTTTTTATCTACTTGGACGACCTACTGATCATTTCTGAGGATTTCCCGAGCCACCTGAGGCTCCTAGAGCCAGTAGCAGAGTGCTTACGAGAATACAAGCTCACAATAGGTCTAAAAAAATCAATGTTTTGTTTTCAGGAACTTAGGTATCTAGGTTTTGCTATCGGAGGAGGAATATTAAGGACGGATAAGGACAAAGTAAAGGCACTTCAGAATATTTCGTTACCTAAGTCACCAAGAGAAGTTAGGAGCTTTTTGGGAACCGCTGGATGGTATAGAAGATTTATAGGGGATTTTTCTACCATAGCAGCTCCCCTAACAGACACCTTGAAGAAGGGCAAGAAGTTTTTCATGACGCCTGAGGCGAAAGAAGCATTTGAAATTTTAAAGATCGCACTAACCACAGCCCCTATCTTGCGCCATCCAGAATTTAACAAGCAATTTTTTGTACAATGTGATGCATTGGAATTCGGTATTGGGGCAGTATTATTCCAGAAAGATGATCAGGGACAAGAGAACCCTATAGCATTTTATTCGCAGAAATTTAATAAGTGTAGGAAAAATTATTCTGTCACGGAAAAGGAATGTTTAGCTGCAGTGCTTGAGATCAAGCGATTTAATTTGAAAGCTGATGAAATTTACCGTCATTACTGATCACGCCAGTTTGAAATGGCTCATATCATTAAAGGACTTGAGTGGACGCCTTGCACGGTGGTCACTGCAATTTCAGGCATACGATTTTTCAATTGAATACCGCCGATGGTCAGAAAATGTGGTGGCTGACATACTGTCACGCAGGCCAATTGTAGCGGCTGAGATAAGTGATGAGTTTTTTGATTTTGAGACAACAGCATTTGGAGAAGATGAATATTTAAATTTGATCACAAATATTCAAGAGAATCAAGAAAAGCTTCCCGATTTACGTGTGGAAAATGGTAGCATATTTAAGAAAACCAGATTTGATCGCAATGAAAACTTCGCAGAGTCATGTTGGAAATTATGGATTCCACAAGATATCACACATATACTAATAGAGAAGGCCCACGAATCTGCTACAGCCGCCCATGGTCGGATGAATAAAACGTTAGAAAGGTTAAAAAAATTATATTATTGGCCCCGAATGGCGTGTCAAGTACAGCAATATGTGCGTAACTGCAGAACGTGTCAGTAAACTAAATCTGTAAATCAGAATACTATGCCGAGTATAGGGAGCGAAGTGATAATCGACAGACCTTTCAAAAAGCTTTATGTTGACTTTTTAGGCAAATACCTAAGGTCAAAACACGGAACACCTTTATCTTTATTGTGGTGGATCATTTTTCCAAATTCGCGTTTCTAAAAGCTGTGAAGGAAGCGACTGCACAGAACGCAATACAATTTCTTGTACAAGAAGTGTTCCAAAAATTCAGAGTACCAGAAATACTACATAGTGACAATGGTTAGCAGTTTGCGTCGAAAGCATTTAATGACATGATTCAAGCTTACAAGATAACACATATGAAAACAGCAGTTTATTCACCACAGTCTAAAGCCGCAGAACGGGTAAATCAATCCGTTTTGTCAGTGATCAGAGCGTATCTGAGAAACGATCATCGTGACTGGGACTTGTTCCTGCCGGAAATTGAATGCGCATTACGCACGGCCGTACACGCAGCCACCGGCGTGACTCCGTTTTTCGCAGTATTTGGGTATCAGATTGGCGAGAAAACTACTATCAATGTCGGACCATTACATTGTCAGTTTGAATACAAGCAAAAGGTTAGAAATTATAAGGAATAAAATAAAGAATAATCTACACGAGGCATACGAGAAGAGTGCAGCACGATATAATAAGAGGGCAAGAATAATTAGATTTAGTCCAGGGCAGGAAGTTTTCAGAAGAAACTTTGCGGTATCGGATTTCAAAAAGGGTATTAATACTAAACTTCTTCCTAAATACCTTGGATGCAAAATATCGAAACCCATAGGCAATAACATGTTCGAATTGGAGACACTCCAAGGGAAACCTATTGGTGTATTTCATGCCAAAGACATAAAAGTATAAGGCCATGTGCAATATTCCGGATCTGTGATATCAAGTCAGTAGAATAGTTAGGTATTAAACATTAGGGTAGGGTGCAATATAGGTTAATTCCATGTTTGCGTCCTTCCCGTTTTTAACCACTTTTGGTATACATGACCAGATTCATAAAGAAAAGAAATCGGAAAATCTAACCCCCTGAAATGAGGGCCAAAATAAGAAAACGAAGTTGCGAATTGGAAGTGAAGATAATGGGAAATTAATATAGAGGTATAAAGCATCACGTTTTATTTTTATCGACAATATTGATTATAAGTGTGAGTAACATACCAATTACATGGAATAACCAACAGATGAGAAGTTACATCCCTAATGAAATGAGAAAATGTTAGAGCTACGAAAACGTCGATATATGAATTAAGTACATACCTGAATATTTATTTAGCTCGGCTCAAGACTCTTCAAGGTGTGGGAGTTCCCCACGTTTCCAGTGTTTAGGTTTTTTTTTTTTTTTTTTTTTTTTTTTGTAGAGAACCGGAGGTGGGAATCTTCAAAAGATACTTATGTTCCCTCATAAGCATGCACGATTCACCATCACTGGTGCCTACGTACTAAACCCACCTCCTGTTTCCTTCGGCCACTCTCCCTCCGTGGGACTGCCGTTAGGTATTACTTCGCGGAGGGCTGGTTAGCGATTTCGCTTCATCTTATGTACGCTCGTTCGATCTCTGTCTCTCCAGCCTTCGTAGTTCCTGCATAACTACAGATATACGGCGGTTACACTCGTTCCATTTAATTTCGGAACCCAAAATCTCGTCTAGAAGCTGGCGGGGATTAATATTCAACTCCCAAGGCCCCCTAAATCTCAGGCAACAAAATAAAACGTGCTGAGCGTCCTCATCTTCTTCAACACAATTTGGACATGTTGGGGATCTATCGTGCCCAAATTTGTGCAGATATTTCCTGAAACAACCATGTCCACTCAAGAACTGCGTCGTATAAAAGTTGGGCTCGCAGTCTTGTGCCTCCAGCCAGGGAATTATGATGGGCAGAAGATAATAAGTCCATCTGCCCTTCGATTTGCATTCCCATCTAGACTGCCATCTGCAGAGAGAAACACTCCTCTCCTCTCTCCTTATTGTAGCAATTTGCCCTGGATCCTCAAGACGACGAAAGTAGATTCGCCTCATTTCATCCGCCAGTATATCTATAGGTATTGCTCTTGCCAATACCATTGCTGCGTCATCGGATATTGTCCTGAAACCACTTATTTGTCTTATTGCACTTAGACGGTACACCGAGGATAGTTTTCTTCTTGTCGTCTCCTCGGAAAGTGCTACAGACCATACTGGGCAGGCATATATTATTATCGAGGTCACAACCGAAGATATTACCCTTCTTTTAAATGACGTTGGTCCTCCAATATTTGGCATTATTCTTGCCAGAGCTGCTTGTGCGCCGGATGCCTTTTTGACAATGAACCTTACATGTTCCTTGAAATTTAGCCTGTCATCGATCATTACGCCTAGGTATTTTATGGCCCTTTTCGATTCTATTCTTGCATCGCCAACTGTTACAGTCATCTTTTCTACTGTTTTTCTGCTACTTATTAAGACAGCCTCTGTTTTATGGGCAGCTAGTGTCAACCCAGCCCCATTAAGCCACAATTCAATCCTTTCGACTGCCGCATTTGCCTTCACCTCCACCTCCTCCACGGTTTTTGCCACTGAGACTATGGCAATGTCGTCCGCAAAGCCAATAGTGGAAGTCTTATCTGGTAAGGATAGTCGCAATATTCCATCATACATTATGTTCCAGAGCAGAGGGCCAAGAATAGAACCTTGCGGTACACCTGCAGTGACTTTATATTCTTCTTCGCCATCATCGGTCACATACAAAAGTTTCCGATCCCGAAAGTAGTCGTTTACCAAATTCATTAGGTACGACGGCGTACCCATAATGAAAAGGGCCTTGGCAAATATTCCCCCAATTCACGGAATTAAATGCGTTTTGAATATCCAGGGTGACCACCGAGCAGTATTCCTTGGAACCAAATCTCCATCTTCCGCCTTCTATTACGTCTTCTGCTATGTCTACTATTTTCCTAATCCCATCTACAGTGGAACGGCCTTTCCTAAATCCATACTGCAGGTCGGAGAGAGCTCCTCTGGCTTCAGCGCAGGCTAGAAGTCTATTGTATATAATTCGCTCGAGAACTTTACCCATCGTGTCAAGGAGACAGATTGGGCGGTACGAAGATGGTTCACCCGGAGGCTTGCCGTGTTTCGGGATAAGTACCAGTTTCTGCACCTTCCAACTCCGGGGGAAAATACCCTCGACTAGGCATTTCTGGAACATTGTGGCAAATATGTCCGGCCTATGTTGAATAGCCAACTTGAGCGCTTTGTTCGGGATTCCATCTGGCCCAGGCGTTTTTCTATCGCCAATTTTAGCGCATGCCGCAAGCAACTCCCCTTGTGTGATCTCTGGGATTGTGTTAGTCGCCGCCGTCTCCGTCCTTATAATAGTATACGGTTGACCTCGTGGAAACAGGGTGCCAATAATCTTCCGAAGCAAATTTGGGCATCCCAATCTGGGATGTTTCTGCGCTCCTATGTTTTTGAAAACTACCTTGTATGCCGTTCCAAAAGGGTTGATGTTAGCCTCTTGGCATATTCGTTGGAAGGATAGCTTTTTACTTCTCTTTATGGCTTTCCTTAATTGGGTGCGTAGATCTTGATATCTAACTTGATAATCTTCCCATGATGATCTTCCTCTGGAACGTTGGGCCCTTCTTCTTGCTCTAAGGCATGCTGATCGTAACTCTTATTTCATCATTCCACCAATAACAGGGAGACCGTCCTCGAAGTGTATATATTCGAGGCATAGCAGCATCGCAGGCAGTGTAGAGCATTTCGTATACGCTTTGCACCCTATCATCTACTAAGTCCCCGGTTGCGGTAAAGCTAGACAGTAGCAGCTTAAACGTGTCACCATCAAAGCATGAGTCTTTCCATTTAGGCCCAGTGAACTCAAGCATTCTTGCCGCGTCAGTGTTCTGCCCAGCAATCGTGATTACAATTGCCTGATGATCGCTATTTGTGAAGTCTTCAGTGAGTCTCCACACCGTTCGCGAAACAAGGCCGTCGCTGGCAAACGATATATCTATCGTAGAACTGGTATCTAATCTCCTAAAGGTACTCCTCATTCCATCATTTAATAACGTGACCCGCAGGGATGCGAAAGCTTCTAAAATACTGCGACCTCTTGCATTAGTCCACCTACTGCCCCATTCCATCGCCCAGGCATTAAAATCGCCGCATATGATGATCGGTGAATTTAAGTGTGCATTCGCAACTAAGCTCTCTAGCATATTCTCAAATTCGCTAAGGGACCACCTTGGGGGAGCATAGCAACTGTACAAAAAAGTGCCCTTTATCTTCGCCATTACGAAACCTTTATCCAATGTATGGGTCTGTTGGAAAGGTAATGAGCCACAAGTCCAAATAGCTGCCGTTGTTGACTCATCGGCGATCCAGGTGCTATTTTTCGGTACTTTATATGGCTCGCTTATGATTGCGACATCGAAGTTCTCTTCTAGGACTCTCTGGGCTAAAAGATCCTGGGCAGCCTCACAGTGGTTCAGATTTATCTGTATTATTTTCATTTTCTTGGACGTATATTGAGGGCTCTCCGGAACAACGGACACTTTCCACTACCTGCGACATGATTAGCGAGCTGTGGGTTGTCATCTTTGCAGAACATGCAAAGTGGTTCCCGCCGGCAGTCCTTGACCACGTGTCCCTCTTGCCCACATTTTAGGCACGTTCTGGAGCGGTCAATCTCACTTTCGCATTGACGAGCTATATGTCCGAACTGTAGACATCGGTAACATTTTGTCGGAGTCTTCTTCTCACGTATCCTGCATATTACCCAGCCAATCTTTATCCTGCCCTCTTTTATTAGAGCAGCAGCAGAGGCAGCATTTAGGCTCACAGTGGCGGTCTGTGTCCCACCATATGACCTCCTAAGGCTAAGAATGTCGGGCTTATCCGCACCCTGAAGACATGGTAAGTTACGTAAAGCCTCGTATACATCTTCCTTCTCTGTAACTTCATCTATATCCCTAATTGTAATAGTCTTCCTCTCTTTTAGAGTGTGGACTGATACTTTTTCTCCTAAGAGTTCACCAATGGCTCCCCTAAATCGCTCCGTGTGGTCACTGTTTGAGCGAAGCTGGAGAAGTAGGCCGCCTTTAATAGTCCTTCTAATTTTCGAGACATTTTCACCAAGCTCACTAAGGTTGGGGTCCGTTTTTACCTTTCTCAAAATGTCAGCATAGGTTGTGTTATCCTCCGCTGCAATAATTATTGCATCAGGCTTGACCTTTCTACCCTTAATATGCTCTTTTTCTTTCTTACTTTTCTTTCTCTTCCTTTCCTTTTTCCGCGTGGCTTTTTGCCATTGTGGCTCTTTGCCAGTATTTTCCTCTCTTCCCTGCGCAGTTGCCTCAGCAGTGTCCGATGTCGAAGCTGTAGCCTTCAGTGCTCTTCTCTTAGCTTCAGGTAATTCGGCCGGTTCTTCCTGTGCTCTCTTCGTCTTCTGTTTCTTCATCCAGGGCGATGTTTGTGCAGCGGAATTGGTGTAATGAGTCTCCTTGGCCACTTTAATTCGCAATTTACCTGCATACAGATCATATAAAGACCTTATAGAGTCTATGGCATCTCTCATTGGTTGGTGGATTGATCTCCTCTTCCCTTCTTCTAACATACCGACCAGACTCTTAATCTGATCTCCAAGTTGATCGAAAATATCGCTGGCCCGTCTCGGTAGTGGATCCGATCCTGAGACGATCCGTCCACGTGATACATCGTTTACGGGAGGTCTTGGGCTTGCCGTATTCTGTACGGATTGATTCACCCCTCCATTTTTCACAGGGGACCTCGGTGTCTTCGAACTCTGACCAAAGGCGTTTAGCTCCAGGGTATTTATTCCACTTGAGTTGGAATGAATTGTTCTATTGTTCAATTGTTCGACTTCTTTGTTTGTGTTTGTGTTCATTGTTCTTTCTTATGGACCCCAACTCTTGGCCGCTATCTTGATTTGTCGTTGTAGTCGTCACAAAGGACCCCGTGGTTATCTTTGCCTAAGCAGGGAGGCCACGCGAGGGTTGACACATAGCCTTATGGATTATGTGTTCAGAGCCAGGTCGACTCAAGCCAGGAATTTTCCATCTGGTCCTACAACACCAACTTAACAGTGACGAATCAAGACCGTACCAAGAGACTTGCCATGGTTTTAACGGGGCGGAGGCAACAGCAGCATTAGCCCAACAGCCATTTCGACCGGTTGTCACACCGTTTACTAAGGTGTCAGAATACTACCGCTACCAGCTCATGTCATCAAATCAAATCCATATTCCGGTATACCATAATTAGAACCTTACCGGGCTCGGTCCTAATGCACAATCAGAGCGCCGCTATTTGGTCGGAGAAAACTGAGGGAACAACGGAAGCGTCACTCTCCTATTTTCTCCTCTCAAGAGGGAACCCTCTGTGGGGTGATACCTATTTTATGGCGGCATCGATTCGCCATGTCACAGATAGCATTTTCGGTCACCTGTACCCTTTTATAGTACGCCTCTGCATCTGCCGCTCTTGGTCGGGGACTGCTTATTGGTTATTCGCAGCAAACCTAGGTACTATAGGCCGTTCAGTTATCCGCCACCTGGTAGCCTGAAGCTCAGCCCCATGTCCAGTGTTTAGGTAGAGATAGGCCTTTGTAGTTATTTGTGCGTCTACATACAATGTGCTTGTATATAAAGTATACATGCATTTATACTTATGTTTGTGTGTGTGTGTGTGAGAGTGTATTCACCATGTGTAGCAATCTGTGCACTCCTGCTCTTCTTGCTTAGACCCTTCAGCACATCGTTCCTCCTGCCGCACACGTGGTAGCACCGGAGTTTTGTGGCGGAAGAGCTCCTTATTCATCTGAAACCTTGGGGTGTCTGGATGGTCCCAGTCGCCGGCAAGTGCACGGTTTGATGGAGTGCACTGATGGTTTTGTTTATTGATGTTTTAGGTGGTTATTGCTGGTGTATTTGTTTTGTCTTGTTCCGTGGATGTGTAGATTTTTGTTTGCTGTCAGGATTTTTAAATTGATTTAAATTGTGCTATGGATGTCCCATGTGTTCTGTGAAAATATAAGAAATGAAATGAGCCAGGCATGCCAGATGATTATTATGTTGGTATGGCAGTGCCAGGAAAAATAGAGACCAGGGTTGTATTTATGTGTTACCTGTCAGTGTTGGAAAGGTGATCCAGTGGATCGTTTTGTTAGTGTACAGTTCAAAATGGGATGAAAGGGAAAGTGTTACGATTTTTGTGAGGGAAAATAAAGTGGAAAAGTGGCATCAAAGATGGTGTTTTCCAAGGTATGTGATGGGTAGATACCTCAAATAGCAGCCATTAGTAAAAAGGTGAAGCTGGCAGCAAGTGGCAGTGCGGATAAATAAATTAATTAAAATCGGAAGAATTTTAAATTAATTGAGAAGAGAAGGGATAATTCCTGATATATTGCCAAAGTAAAACGGAATCCAGTACATTGCAACGTTAAATTCAGTAGTGAAGGATCCACAAAAAAAAAGATAACAAGTAAGTTTAAATATAGGCCAATTTTATTAGAGATGGAAAAAAAGGCGTGATGTTGTAAATGGTGTTTCACTATGTCGGAGTATGAGCACCTCTTATCTGCAGTGGCCCCATAAGACGTGGAGGAAGTGTTGCCAAAAAGGAAGATAAACAAAAAAAGAAATAAGTGTCTTGATAAGATCTAACCTAGAAATTACTTACCTAGTTATATCCGGCAGTTACGTGTAGGCATTACAAATTGCTTCTCTCCGTCAGTGGTAGACTCCGGCAGGTTTTTGTGGGTGCACTGCCTTGAAAATAAATAAATAAATATATGAATATATGTATAAAGAAAAGGGGACTGTCAGGAGAACAGTCAAATCATTTGATGAAGTTAGCAGAAAGGTAGGATAAGGATATTGTAGGAAATAAGTACACGTAGATATAAGTATATATGAGTAGTGAATTATTGTACTATTAGTGTTAGTGAAAATTGAATGGTTAGATTTAGAAGTTTTTTTTTTTTGGAAGTGCCTGAATATAAAAAGGAACGTGAGATTTTTTTTGAGTTAATTACCCTCAACAGAAAAAGATTTGTAATACGAGGTGTATAAGGTAGTTTACTTTGGGTACTGGTAAGCCACCTAAGGGAGCTCTTTTAGGCAGGTTAGGTGCTGCAGAAGCTACAGATCTATTACAATTTTTTTTTGTAAAATAGAGGAGGAATATCGTGTTCGTTTGTATTAATTCGGTCTGCTAGTTGTGTATTTGTGTAACTTCCCGTTTGTACGGAAGCAAGAAAACTTGCCATCGCTGATTTGTTTTTGTATTAAGGCACCCTGTATAGCTTTAAGATAAAGGAAATTATATAAAAATGAAGATATTGTACGGTTAGGTTAAGATTTTGAATTAGCTTTGATATTCTTCACATACCGATAACCCATTAATAAAATATGTAAAGTTTTTCATTTGTTTGTAATCATTGTAAAAATTCTGTTATTCTTTTGTTTCGAGTGAGTTGGATGTGAGGTAAGTGTAAGTAGTGTGCGTGTGGGTTTTGGGGACACAACAAAACAAATGAGGAAGAAGGGGTTCCAGGTTGGGTGGGCTAAGTGGAGATGTACCAGCAAATCTCCCTCTTAATGTTTCCAGTTTGTAAGTCATGTTTGTTTGTTTTAATTTAGTATGAAATTATAGTGTTGATGAAATTATTGTGACGGTGTCAGGGCTGTAATTAAGGGTTGGAACCTACCCTGGTGATGCCCATTGAGCTAGCTGGCATCAAAATTGCAGCACCCGGAGCGAGAGACGTAACAGCGTTTATGATTGGTACAATTGTAGGTTCTTTAAGGTAGTCGGGGAATATATTGCTCAGATGAAATTTGCTCACTATGTGGTGCAAATATGGTCCATAATTTTCTAAAAGTATATATATAGTGAGAAAATGTTGATCCCGTTTGTTATTCATTTTTGTTTTTAGTTGCATTATGTTTACTTTAAATTTTCGTTATTATTATATCAATTATGGTTCCTGTGATTTCATTAACACTTTTTATAAAAGATATATTAAGCTCTTCTGCTGTTTCCATCTTATCTGTTACGACTTTTCCATTTATTTCAATTTCAGTAACTTCTCCTGCTTCATTACCAATTCTTTCAGACTTCTCCACATATCTTTCTGGTTGTAGCATTCATTAAATTTGTTTTCTGCATAACTCGCTTCACATATCCTTAATTCTGCTTGTTATTTATTTTTTCTGCTCTGTATTTTTCCCAATACTAGTTATTATTATGCCACAGAGCTAACCTATGGGATTGTATTTTGTTTATCCACAATGATCTTAGATAACTATGAAACCAATAGTTTGAACTATATTTACTTTTCACCTTTCTTTTGCTTAGTATTGATTTTAGTGCATTACTTATTCCCGTCATGAATATATTTTCCGATTTGTCTACAGGCATGCAAATTTACATTTGGTAACTGCTCTAGTTATTATAGCGTTTCGTAAAGGGAATTATTATATCGGAAACATCGAAAAGTTGTCTTTTTACAAATGCTGTATCTATACGTAGTGGTATTTTAATTTTCAATGTTTCGTGATCACTAACGTTCATTGTAGCATCTATCTTAGTTTCAGCATTTTCGATGTATGTTACTACATAATCAATTAAGGATAATGTGTTGGTCGTTCTTCGAGTAGGCTCTGTTACTATGTAGTGTGTTGCTCCCACTCATATATGTACTGTGTTGGTCACATATATTTTATAACGTAATGTATTTAAGGCGAATTGAATTTCATAATATAATAAAATATTGAAATTTGCTTACATAGAGAGTTTTGGCCACACACAAGAATTGCAAACAAATGAATAATAATTATGTAGGTCATAAAACAAAAAATATGTTAAAAGAATTGGAGTTAGAAATTAGTATAAATAGCTGTGTAAGTGGTAAATTAAGAACAGGATATTTTTTGACTAATTGACAAAGATCTTTTCATTATTCTACCTGGGCACTTCAGCCAGTGGCTTGGCTGAATTAAAACGTGCAGCAGCTAAGTGCAACATTCAAAACTACTTAGCAAATTTGCTTTATAACCACGCGATCCTCCCAACGAAATCCTAGAAAAATTATCCTATAATCCTCTGGAGGATTAATAAAAACTGTACTAACTCAGACTTAGTTATCTGCCTAGATATCATGCGACTATTAATCAATAGACCTAGACGTCCTGTAAACCCAATCCAGACTTTAATGTCATTCTCACTGGAAGATATTCTTTCGAAAAAGGAAATAGAGGTAATTTTTTCAAAATACTACAGTAAAGAGTACGTGCCAGAAGGACAACATATAGAAGACTGCCCTGAATACACTCTCTCACGGTGAAATAGTGATCCCAAACTTATTACAATTGAAAAATATAGGAAGAGGAACCCAAAAGAAGGAGACTCTTAAGCAAGACAAGGTGAAGAAAGTAATAAGGGGAGAAAGCAACAGATCAGGAAGAAGAGGCAAGAATTGTTGGGATTAATAGGGCTGACATAAGGTGAACAGAATAGGCTACTGTATATGCAACCAAGAGAACTATATGGGAAACCAAAAATCTAAGAAAGAAGAAGACATCACCATCAACAACAACAACGAGCAGCAAGACATGGACTTTGGCGCGACAATAAAATTAGGAGCATTCTTTATTTTTTGTATTATTTTAATAGCATTTTCAGTTTTTAGAATAAACAAATATTTAAAAAATTATGTACAAAAAAAGCCGTTGTACAAGTATAATTTTGTCTATGTAAAGAATAAGTGTGAAATAATAAAATATATATGCCCATGTAAAAATGCTAAGTGAATAAATTATTTTGCAAAAGCAAACAGTGATAAATAAGATAGAAAAAAATTTTATAAATTTTAAGAACACAGGCAACACTAAAAAGTAAACTTGAAGAAATAGACTTATTAGAAAAGGAATTTTACGAACTAGTGGACACGGAATCGAAAACAGAAGATATACAAAAGACAAAAACCACTGTAAAGATAGTTCCACTGTTCACAGGGAATTACAAAGAGTTAAATTCATTCTTTACAATAGTGGAACTGATTAATAATACTCTAGAAACAGCACAAAAAGTCATTTTAATTACTTTTGTGTTTAATGCAAAATTAAACAACCTAGTAAGGACTTCGTTGGGGATATCTGCGCCGAAAACTTTTGAGGAATTAAAGAACCTTCTATCTAACACGTACAAATCAAAGAAAACTCTTTCACAGATACAGGCTACTCTCAGCGCTTTCACACAGAAAACTCCTAAATGTGAACACATATCATGAAAAAATTCTGGAATTGTTAACAGAACTTAACGAATTACAAACTAAAAGTATAGATAATTGTATTGATGTACCGGCAAAAACTATAAAGCATATGAATAAAAATTATGCTCTGAAAATTAAAAAAAATGGTCTGAGCGAGAGAACCTTATTTACATCAATGCCTAAAGAGCTTAATGAGGCATTACAATTGGCCTTGGAGTTAGAAAAAAATTCGCTACTAACACTGAACAAATAGAGGAAACAGAAGAAACAATCAAAGAAATATAAACAGTAGGAGTGACAATTCTTAATCCGTAACCATAATAATAGAAGACAGAATTTTAATCCAAACAATAACAGAAATAATTATAACAATAATAGGACAAATTACAACAACAAATGGTCAAATAGCAGTAATGTGTCAAATACAACAGTAATCGTAATAGTAACGGTCATAATAATAATGCTAATATACCAGTAAATAATAGTAATAGATCAAATAGTTACAATAATAAACAATAGAAATGGAAATAATTTTCAGGGTAACCGTCGGAATGTACACTATGTACAGGGAAACTACCAGGATCTGGAGGTGAGCCAAGAAAATGCACACACCCACTATCCGGAGGACCAATAATGTGGATGGATGATGTTTTGCATATATCAAATAACTTAACAAATTTCAGAAACTTGGACTTAGGCAGAAATCTAAAACTTAAATTTTTAATAGACACAGGAATTACTACAAAAAAAATTAAATCCATGGGAAGATCAGAATTAGTTTTCACCATAAATAATTTAAAGGATAAGCACAAACTTCACATAATTTTTATTTTTTTATCTTGGACCAGCACTCAGGGGATGACCCCTACATATGCAGTGCATTATGCCGGAACTAGAAAGGAGGGAATAGTATTAAAGAGACAGATGAAGAAAGATGATAAGTTAGAGAATTTTTTTTAGCTATTTCAACCTCTTTACTTCGCCGGCTAATTTTTTGCTACAGGGCCGACGAAGGAGGGTTCTGTTACACTGCTTTTAGTACATGATGGTGTCAGTCGCTGCCAATTATGTTCAGTGATGCTTATCAGAAGAATTCAACACAATATTTCATGACTCAGCGCGGGGTTGAACTCTGGACGCTCCACTTCGTAGTCTCGTGTTCTACTACTTCTGCCAACAGCACCCCCACAAAGATTTTCCGATACCTGCTGACGGAGTTTTAGGAAGAAACTTCTTTTAGAAGTTCTTGTGTAAAATTTACTATGAGACTTTTACAATAACACTTACTTTGGGGAATGAAGATGTAACCATACCTATGAAATCATGGATAAATAAAAATTACTGTATAGAAGTAGAGACTCGATCAGAAAGCATTCATCCTGTTAATTCGGATGTAAGTGAAGATAGCATCACCCTTAATAAAGAAATCGATCCTTAATAAAGAAATAGTACCAGGAAAAGGAAATCAACATATCAAAATATTAAATACAACGAATAACGACGTAATTTTAAAAAACATTGATCTGGAAATAGAGCCTTTGTGAAATTACACTGTATTACAAAGATCCAATGCAATAAGGAAGGCGAATTTTGACCAAATTACTGGAAACCTTAAAAATTGACTTTGACGATGACAATTATAATTAGTAAAAAAATTTAAAGACTATCCAGACATTTTCCATTTGGAGGGGGAGAAACTAACTTCAAAAAATTTGTATACACAGAATTTAAAAGTTTCAGACAATACACCCATCTACATAAAATATTATAGATTACCACATACACAACATGATGAGATTAATAACCAGGTACAAAAGTTATTAGATGAAGATATCATCGAACCATCAAATAGCGCATAAAATTCACCACTATTAGTAGTGCCGAAAAAGATTAAAAATGGAAAAAAATTGAGATTCGTTGTAGATTTCCGACAACTTAACAAAAAAATGGTAAACGATAAATTTCCATTGACAAGATTAGAAGATATGTTAGATCGTCTTGGGAGAGCAAAACATTTCTAAGCAAGCGTGTTCCATCAAATAGATTTAGACGACAATTCAAGACAATTAACTGCATTCTCAACTAATAATGGACATTACCAATTTAAAAGATTACCATTTGGCTTGAAAATTTCCTCCAACACTTTTCAGAAAATGTTGACCATAACACTTAGTGGTCTATACTCCAAAGCATTTTTATACGTTGACAATATTATTGCATTTGGATGTAGTTTAAAACATCATAATGAAAACTTGGTGAGAGTATTTGAACGTTTATCAAAGTATAACCTAAAATTTATTGCATCAAAATGTGTATTTCTAAAACCAGAAGTAATTTATTTAGGACAGCAGATAACGAAAGACGGTATACTAACAGATCCTTCAAAACATGAAGCAAATGAACGATACCCGGTTTCAAAGGACAAGGGCGAGGTCAACAGGTTTGTGACATTTTGTAATTATTATAGACGTTTTATAAACAATTTTGCTGAAATCGCAAATTGTCTGAAGGATCAAACTAAAGAAGGAAAATAACTTGAATGGACTGGAGATTGTAAACGGGCTTTTGACTTGCTAAGGACCAAGCTAGTGAGCGCACCAATATTAAAATACCCAAATTTTGAACACCCATTTATATTAACTACTAACCCATCAAAGTATGCATTATCACAAGGGAAAATATAAAAAGATTTATCAATTTCTTCTGCAAGCAAAACATTGGGAAAACAGGATTTGAACAAGCCAGTGACTGAAAAAGAGTTACTTGCAATCCATTGGTGCACAGAATTTTTTAGACCATATTTATTTGGTAGATAATTTATTGTAGTAACGGACCATAGACAACTCGTCTCACTTTTTTCTCATAAAAATCCTTAATATAAATTGACTCGGATACGAATAGATATATCAGACTATGATTTTGAAACTATTTATAAAAAGGGAAGCACAAATACGAACGCAAACGCATTGTCAAGAATAAAACTGTATTCTGAAATGTTAAGAAACATGATACCAGTAAAAGAAGACGCTAGTAAACCATCAAAAACCTTAGTAATAACGCGTGGAATGAAAGCAGGGGAAAGTACTGAAAATGTGGAACTAAATAATTAGACTGACATATCCCGAAGCCAACATTAAAATCACATGTGGGAATGTAGATCTTTACAAGAATAAAAATAATATTCATGAATTAAAATTTAATATTAATAAAGCCGATGTAAATATAAACAAGTAAAAACGTTATATTCGACCGGGTCGAATCTTAAATACCCTCCAAATATTTAGTAAGTAAATTTAAAATGTTTAACTTGGTGGGACAAAGTTCCTTTAAGACATCTCTGTACCCAATTTTAGATACCTATTTTAGGAGAGACGTTTCACCTCCGCAGCATCAGAGAACATCTCAGCTTCTTATAGGCTTAAGGAATACAAATTGTTCAATATTTACACTATTTTTGCATATAATATCGTACGTCAACGCCCACTAAATGGGGTGGGGTCAAAAAATAGACCATATAATGTTTTCCACAGACGAACGTATGGTCATTGCTTGATCGTCTTAGACTTCATCACAGATCAAGAATATATATACTTTATGTAGTCAAATTCTCGTTGGAGGATACTAAAACTGTATTTTAGCGGAGACCCTCTGGCAAGAGCTGTGGGGAGACATTTCACCTTTGTCATAAAACTCTAAAAATAAATATTTGGGATAATGAAATACAAATTAAAAAAAAAATTTTTGATAGGGTCACTTAGGTGGCAAAGGGGGAGGTATGGGCAGAGTATTACCAGGTTACGTCTCAGCTTCGTCATTAAAGCTTAAAAATGTTAGTTTTAAGGAATGTTTTTTTATCTTGGACCAGCACTCAGGGGATGACCCCTATATATGCAATGCATTGCGCCGGAACTGAAAACGAGGAGATAGTATTGAGGGGACAGATTAGGAAAGATGAGAAGATAGACAGTTGTTTTTGTAGCTATTTCAACCTTTTACTTCGCCGGCTAATTTTTGCTACAGGACCGACGAAGGCTTAAGTAAAACAATTTGTTACATTTTGACACTATTTTTGCATATAATAATGCCCACTAAAGAGGGCGGGGTCCAAAAATTATTTATTTTTGTTTTATGGCTCCATGTTTAACGCGTTTGACCTTTTTTGGCATAAAAATATATCAAATTTCAAACAATTAGTCTATAAATCTTAATTCAATTTAATATAGCAATATAAATGTTAGTTAAAATACTTACTACATATGCAGTAATTTTTATTAACCATTTTTCTAATAATGAAATGTTCCTTTTTTCCTTTTCCTTATATTATATGTCAATTATCATGGAAACTGGCCAAACAGCGCCCCATTGTGCGCATGTGTGATTTGTTCTTGTTAAATGGTTCCATGTGGGTGCTGTTGGCTGAAGTAGTAGAACACGAGACCATGAAGCGGAAGGTCCTGAGTTCGAGCCCGCGCTGAGTCATGAAATATTGTGTTGAATTCTTCCGATCAGCATTACTGCGTGGTTGTGTTAGTTGTTGCCAGCCTGTTTCAATGATGAAGGCACAGTCACTGGTCACTGAACATAATTGGCAGCGACTGACACTATCATGTACTAAAAGCAGAGTAACAGCACCCACCTTCGTCGGCCCTGTAGCAAAAATTAACCGGCGAAGTAAAAACGTTGAAATAGCTACAAAAAAACTGTCTATCTTCTCATCTTTCCTAATCTGTCCCTTCAATACTATCCCCTCGTTTTCAGTTCCGGCGCAATGCATTGCATATGTAGGGGTCATCCCCTGAGTGCTGGTCCTACTCTTAAAAAAAAAAAAAAAAAATATAGAAGAAACAAACAGACATTCATATGTATATAAATCGCAGTTTCTTTTGTTTCAATACCTTTGCGTACACGCAATGTGCGTAACGGTCTTAAACCACAGCATAAAACATTGTTTTGTAGTCTGTTTACGCATAAATATGTACATTAGTGCGTCCCAAAAAAAAAAAAATCTTTTTTTTGCTCCACCTTTTTTTGAAAGCTTATAGTGTTAGGTATTCTTGAGATTTTCTTCAGATTTTTCGGAAGTCGTTTAGAGGTCGCTAAAATCGAATTTTAACAAAAAATCGGGGTTTGTTGACTTTTTTTGAATTTTGCTCTTTACTCGGCCCAGTAGAACGATTATCTTTCTTACAAAGTAAATTTTTTTAAAGAAAACTCTTTAAATTGTACTGTGCAGATATTATAAGTTTCGGTTATTATACCCTTCACAAAAAAGTGAAAGGGTATATATAGGTTTGTCATTCCGTGTGTAATTTCTTCGATATGCACATGGGACCCCATAAGGTATGTATGTATATATATTCTAGACGATTGAGCGAAGTCCGTCCGCCTGTACGTGAAATTTTTCGGTTTTCTTAAGCCCCCAGAAGAGCTACAGACTTCGTTCTTGGACCGTTGGATTGGAAATGAACTTAAATAGAGTGCTATTGAAATTCAGAAAGATCCGAAGTATGGTTCCAGAGCTGGGAAGCTTACACCTATTTCTCGATGCAAAATTTATACCAAAAATCAATTTTTTTTTAATGTTTGTAAATTAAACCTATTTCATGCTTTGGGGAGCCTCAATGGTCTATTTAAAACTAAAAAAATAAAAAAAAATTTCCAGGGGTGGGAAATTAAAAATTTTTTTTTCGGCCTATTCCGTATTTTGTAGTACATGTAGTAACTAAAATTGTTCAAAATTTCAAGTTTTTCTTTAACAAAACCACTTTATACGTCATGAAGATTTAACTGGCAAAAAAAAAATTAAATTCAAATTTTGCTTCCAGGGGTGGGCAATTGAATTTATTTTATTTATGAAAGTAATCAAACAGGCAACTGATGTTGTTTTTTTTGTTTTTTGCTAACTAAAACTGTCTTATAATTTAGGAAGAACAAAATTGGAATCAAAAATTCAAAAATAAAATTTCGAATCCAGGGATGGACAAGTGCAATATTTTATGGTACATGAAAGTTACCAAAATGGTAAAAAATTTGCAATTTTTCTTAAATAAAACTACTTTAGACCTCAAGAAGCGTTGCACTGATAAAAAAAATTTTTAAAATATTAAAACTTCGTTTTCAGGGTTGGAAAAATTAAATTTTTTTTGGTACATGCAATATGTTGTAGTACATGTAGTAACCAAAATGGTTTCAAAATTCGAGTTGTTTTTAAACAAAACTACTTTATACCTCATGAAGATTTGCATTGATGAAGAAAATTTAAAAAAAATTCAAATTTCGCTTCCAGGGTTGGAAAATTAAATTTTTTTTATACATAAAGGTAACCAAAAAGGCAATTGTCGTTGTTTTTTGTACTAATTAAAACTATATAATTGGTATCAAAAATTAAAAAAAGTCATAATTTTGATTCCAGAGTTGGATAACTGCAATATTTTGTGGTACATAAAAATTACCTAAATGGTTACATATATTAAGTTTTTCTTAAATAAAACTATTTCCTCCACGCTGGGTGGTCATCTTGTCGCGATGTGGAGGTTTAGGTCTAGTTGACCGGTCTGTACTGGCGGGGGCAGCTGTTATCGGTAGCCCCTGGTAGGGTCACCCATTCTAGAGTGGCCAACAACTAAGTACCGTCCAAGAACCACCCTCCCCGGACTCGATAGCGTCTGTTCTGTTTCCCCATGGGGCGGCTATCGAGTCAGTCCGTTTCTCGGTCCAAGGGACCGTGCCCAAATCCATCAGCGTCTGTATCCCATTTTGGGCGGCTGATGGTCTGCGTCTGCATCCAGGTGGGTCGGCAGCTTTTTAACCTGGCAGTAGGTATAAAATGCAACCTCAAACCCACCAAAAAATGAAAAATAAAAAGCCAAGCCCCACGTACCCGGTTAGGGGCTTAATAATCTCCGGGGACCCTATTCCCGCGGCGCAAGTAGCAGGCCGCGGTGAATCGAAAGCTACTGCTGCTCAGGCTGGCCAGGTGTCCACATCAGGCCCGACCAGTCTGCGGACTACTGACGTGGTGGGCAATCAGCCTGGATTAACCGGGCTGATTGCTGTTGAGAAAGGGGCAAAACACCCGGCAACGGGTGGCTGCCCTAGCACTAGCAGCGAGGTACCTCTGTCTTTCGCTCCAAGTACCTCAAAAGCTTCTCAGGTCCTTACCGGTAAACCCCCTTCTTCGGGTGTGGAGGGAATGGTAAGGCCTAAACAGTCCAAACCCGTCGCCTCCAAAGCGCACATTGCGCAGGAAAAGGCAAAGAGGATTACTTCTAGCCACAGTACTGCGTCACCCACTGCCAATCCCGGCAAAAACATCAATAATCCTTCGCGCAAAAATGCTTCACGCAGGACCAATGATGCGAGGCGCTCCGCCTTAAAAACCATTTCGCACCTCGGTGCGATCCCGTCTGACCAGCTTTCTGAAAAGCAGGCAGCCTTTCTAAAGTGGGCACAGGCTCATGTGTCAAGGCTGCAAACAAACTCCTCCCCCGAACCTGCCACGGTTGCGGCGCCTAAGCGGCAGCGTTCGGAAGAGGAGAACAATGCAGCTAGGGCTTCTAGGGCAAAACGTCCTAAGAACATCCCTTCGAAAGGCACCTTTAGTGAGATCGCCAAAAGCAAGCTCATAAGGGCCATAATCGATAGGGATGTATCAGACGGTGCCATTTCCCATGCCAGATGGGACTTGGTCAACCAAAAACTGGCGGGGGTGTTCAGGAAAATCCGCAAGGAGAATCCGGGACCGCCGCCTCAATGCGTCGATGCTGACTGGCACCAGCACGGCGTTAAATTGATGGCCTGCAAGGATGAACGCTCAGCGTCTCTGTTGAAGAAGGCCATCGAAGCTATTGGCGAGGTGTGGGAAGGCTTTAGGCTGGATGTGGTTTCCTTGGAAGACATACCCAGAAGACCAAGAGCCTTGACCATAGTTCCTGCTGAACCTTCTTCCCCGAAGGAGATCCTTGAGATCCTTAAGGACTGTAACCCGGATCTTCCGGGAGAGGTCTAGAAGGGATGTGGTTCTGATTCTTAACAAAGAATCTTTGGAACCGATCCGTAAGAGGGGCAACAAAATCTTCTACTGTTTCATTACGATTCTGTTACGCCTCTACCGGACCGATATCAAGAAGAACCGCAACCGAGGGGATGATGATGCCGACGGCGCTGTTGACTGCGCTGCTGCTGGTGTGTCCGACGTAGCTTCATACGGGCAAGAGGACACCCACTCAGTCTCAGACATGGTGGGTGGCTTCTTTGAATGGATGGCAGTCGCGGATGAGGACACTGACGCCCTCTTGGAATACAGCCAAGAGGACGCCAACTCCACCGTAATTGCGCTTCATGATGGTGAAGGTGACGGAAATAAACCTTCACCACTCTAAAGCAGCATCCGCTGCGATGCTCCTCCGGGTGGTAGAGAGGAAGGAGGAGCTGGTTATGGTCCAGGAACCCTGGGTCCACCAAGGGCGGGTTCATGGACTGACACTATTGTTGTCAGCTACAAGCTATTGTTTGCCAAAGGCACAGGTAATATTAGATCGTGTATCTTGGCTAAAAACTCTTTGCGTATCTTTATTCTCTTTGATTTCAGTGATGGGGATACTGTAGCAGCTGCTCTGGGGACCCCGTCCGGTACGGTTTGGCTGGTCTCGAGCTATATGGCGCATGACCATGAGGGCAGTCAACCAAATGGCAAGGTGCGTGGCATTGTGTCCAGGGCGATAAGCACGAGGACGCCTATAATAATAAGTGCTGACGCCAATTCACACCACACATCCTGGGGTAGTAGCGATACTAACGAGCGGGGTGAGTGATTTCATTTTAAATAATAATCTTGAAATTGTCAACAGGGGTTCAAAACCCACTTTTATTGTGTCTAACCGTAGAGAGGTTTTACATGTAACATTTGTTAGTGCAGAGCACACCAATCTGGTTAGCGGTTGGACAGTTGCGGATGACTGCTCCCTATCCGATCATCACTATATTGACTTTAACATAAGGTTAGGTGTAAGTAAATTTAATCCTATAGTTAACAGAAAGAAGACTGACTGGGAGCTACAGAGCAATGTACTCTGCAATTCCTTATCGACGTCTCCAACTATTAGAAATATTGGGGACATTGACTCTGCAGTGGAGATTCTAAGTGAATCGTTTCGCTGTGCCACTAATGTGGCTTGCAAACCAACGGTTTGCAGCGGAAGAGCTAAACCACCATGGTGGAGCCCGGAAATTGCACATTCACGAAAAGAATGTCGTAGGCTATTCAACGAGGCTAAACGATCAGGCGACTGGTCGACATACAAAGCCTCGTTGAATCGCTTCAAGAATCTTGTCAGAAACGCAAAATGGAGGTCTTGGAGGGCTTTCTGCAGTAATGTGGAGGGTTCATCTGAAACCAACAGGCTGCGTAAGGTGCTATCAACCGCACCGGTTGTACCCAGCTACATACAGAAACCCTGTGGTAGCTGGACCATGAGTAGTCAAGAGACGCTGAGCGTACTACTCGATACTCATTTTCCTGGTAGCCAGGCGGCACCTTTAACAGGCACTCTCGATGGCAGCTTGACGGCAGGCGCAGTCACAACTCCATTGGATATGGATAGGCTCCGCTGGGCTGTACACAGCTTCGATCCGTTCAACTCTGCGGGACCAGATGGAATAATTCCAGTGAATCTACAAAGAAATGCGGACATTGTCCTACCTTGGCTCACGGTAATTTACAGTGAATGCCTTAGGAGGGCATATATAACTATAATTTGGAGTACGTGCAAGGTTGTCTTTATCCCGAAGGGGGGTAAAACGTCACACACCAAGCCTAAAGACTTCAGACCGATAAGTCTTACTTCTTTTTTACTCAAAACTTTAGAAAGGGTAATTGATATTCATCTAAGAATGACCATTCCGAATGAGCTTCTCTCCAAACCACAGCACGCCTACACTAAAGGCAAATCTGTGGAAACGGCACTACATTCTCTAGTGGGCCACATAGAAAAATCTCTTGAGTATAAGGAATTTACTATGGGGGCTTTTCTGGACATAGAAGGTGCTTTCAACTATGTCAACTCCGATTCCATCATCAATGGGATGGTAGCAGTAGGGATTGATGATAATTTATGCCGGTTTGTTAAAAACTTACTAACTTTCAGGGTAGTCAGGGCCTCGATTGGGGATGTCACTGAGTATAGGGCAGTCTATCGGGGCACTCCACAGGGAGGTGTTCTGTCACCTCTGTTGTGGAACCTGACCATTAATTCGCTTTTGCTAAGTCTAGAACGCAGACAGATTATGCGGTGGCGATATCGGGTAAGCACTTGGATACCATATCTCAGTGTATGGAGTCTGCGCTGGCTCTGCTGAGTAGGTGGAGTGTCAGTTGTAGGCTCGGCATCAACCCAGCCAAGACTGTGTTGGTGCTCTGCACTAGGAGTTACAAGACCGATAGCTTTATACACCCAAAACTTAACGGCACCTCCATGAAACTATCTAAAACCGCCAAGAACCTGGGTGTGATTCTGGATAGTAAGCTATCATGGAATCAGAACATACAGGCGAGAGCGGAAAGGACTTTAGTGGCTATTTATACTTGCAAAAGGGCAGTAGGCCTCAAATGAGGTATCAATCCTAAGGGGATCAATTGGATCCTTGAGGCTGTTATTAAACCAGTACTCTTTTAGGGGGTATTGGTTTGGTGGAATGCGATGGACAAGCAGGCTCATCGCAGGACCTCTGAAAAAGTCTTTCGGGTCGTAGCGAGACTGATGACAGGTTCACTACGATCTACACCAATTTTTGCAATGCTAAATTGGCTCCCGGTTGACATTCTGGCCGGACAACTGGCTCTATTCTCTGCGGTCAGGTTGAATACAGTATGTCCATGGACTAGGACTGACTATGGGCATGCTAGGATTTTAAGAGAGCACTCGGAAATCTATGCCAACATTGACTACTGTGTACCAAGACCCTTCTTTGGTGGACTTTTCCGTTCTATTGTCGTTAACAGGGAACAGGTGGACAGGCTTTCCTTTCCCGAGGATTCAGTTAGAGTTTTCACTGACGGATCCAAAAGGGGAACAAGAATGGGTGGAGGCTTCTATGTGGAGAACTTCAATGTAAGATCTCCATTCCGGCTCCAGGACGGTTGTACTGTCTTGCAAGCCGAAATCTCTGCTATTACTCGAGCAGCGAGATGGCTAAGGTACTATATGATATCGAATGATATCTTCATTGTTACCGATAGCAAAGCAGCCATCTCTGCTATTAGTGGTGTGTACAGTACATCAAAAACTCTGGTCAAATGCCGACTGTCTATCAACGAGATAGCGAGACATTCGAGGGTGACACTCGTTTGGGTGCCGGGGCATTCTGGATGTCCAGGCAACCATACTGCGGATGAGATTGCCAGACAAGGGACTGAATTGAACAGTTCAATGATCAGTCACTTCACTGGCATTCCATTATCGCGATGCAAGTTTCTGATTCAAAGCGAATCATACAAACTAGCTCAACTTAGGTGGGAAAGCGTGGCTAACTGTCTCGTGGCAAGAGCCACGTGGCCCCATTACGATTTACGCAAATCACGCGACCTTCTCAAGTTTGACAAGGCGCTCATGCGTCAACTGGTGACTGTTCTGACAGGACACTGTAGCTTTGGGACTCATGCGAGGAGGATGGGTCTAATATACAACGACTATTGCAGAAGCTGCAATGATGAAGAGGAGGAAGAAACTGTCCTCCATCTTCTGTGTCAGTGTCCTGCCCTTGCTAATGCAAGGGCAGCGGCGCTGGGCTCCCGATTCCTGTCAGACTTAGACAGCCTGGCAAACATGGATCTTTCAGGGGTATTATCCTTCCTCAGGGGTACAGGATGGTTTGAAACGGAGGAGGACATCCCTTAGGAGGTTCTCTGCTTAAGGGCATCACAAAGGGACCGAATTGACAGACCCAAGTGGATTGTCCCGTCAGGGACAACGGCCCTCTAACCTAACCTAACCTAAATAAAACTATTTCATGCCTCATTAAGAGTTGCATTGGTAAAAAAAATTTAAATTTCGTTTCCAGGGTTGGGAAATTTAAATATTTATTCTGCATAAAAGAAACCAAAAATTCAATTGACGTTGTTTCTTTTTACTAATAAAAGCTGTTTTATAGTTCTGGAAGAACAACATTGGTACTAAAATCTTAAAAATTCAAAACTTCGACTCCAGGGTTGGACAAATGATATATTTTATGGTACATGAAAGTGACCAAAAAGTTTAAAAATTTTAATTTTTTTGTCAAGTAAAACTTTGTTACACCTCACTAAGAATTGCATCCGTAAAAAAATAAAAATTCGCTTCCAGAGTTGGAAAATCGGCATTTTCTGATACATAAAATCTACCTTATTATTATTTGTTATTTTTGATTTTTATGATGAATTATACCTACTTTATAAATCAGGAAGAAATATATTGGTATTAAAAACCAAAAAAATCTAAAAGGCGATTCTACGGTTGAACAATTAAAAACGGATTTTTTTTGTTTTGTTTGTATATTAAATATATATAATATTTTTAAAAGACGTTCATAGGTATTAGATATAAGAAAATCCAAACATGTCGCTTCCTAGCCGAAAAATTTAAACATATTCTTAAATATAAAAGTAGCCGATAACATCATTTTGAATTTTTAATTAAACCGACTTTCTGTTTTTGCATGAAAGAAAAAAGAAGAATTACATCTGTGAAGGGTATTTAAGATTCGGCACAGCCAAATATAGCGCTTTTACTTGTTTGTTGCTGATTTGGGAAAACTGAATCATTAGTTTTTTTAACTTCAATGGAAATTTTAAAAGTTACAAAGCATTATTTTTAAATTTTATGCAAAATTTAAAAAAAAATTCATAAGGGGTACCCAACTGAGCAAAAAAACCGAAACTTATAATATCTGCACTTTTAATTCTTTCATTTGTTTTTTATTTTGGGTACCAAAATAAAAACAAACCTACATTGAATTAAATCGTTATAAAATGCATATTTTTAATTATTCCCACAGTCAGGTTTTAAGAATTATTATGTCAGCATTATTCTTGATTCACACGAAATTATAACATTCTTCATTTTACACGTGCTTATTTATATTACCATCCAGACAGTCAAGAAATTCAATATCTGTTTTTTCTACAACTGACTGGTGGGAAAAATAATTTGGCTGTTAAAATCACCTTTCAGACATTTGTGAAATACAATAAATGTTTTTGGCTAACGGTGGGAAAAGAATTTTGTAGTTTTTTAGATTTGTTATATTTTAAATTACATTTTAATTCACATATACATATATACATACATTTTATTTTGTTGCTAATTTTAAGTTGTTTCCCTAACTGTAATATTTATTTAAATAAGATGAATTTTGAATAAACTTTTATGATTGACAACTTGCCCGTCATCCAAACCACACGTTCTCTTTACTTACGCAACTTGGTGAAGTACCAAGTTTCGCCCAACAATATAAATTTAATAAGAAATTTATTTCAGTGACTCGGTGAACTACCAAGTTACTTCAACTCTTCAGTTAAACGAGTCAAACGAGGCTCGTCTTAACATTTTTGGCGACCGTGACAGGACACCACGCCTTCAAGGACTACACATCTAATCAAGGTTCTAACAGCTCAGTGGTCACCGAAAATAGACCAACCGTGTTAACGAAACACTATGGCGAATTCGGCAGAGACACTTCTCCGTCAGCTGAAGGAAACTGGGGAGTACATAGCCACCGTTATACGAAACTTCACCAAGGATTCAGCCACGCGGAAAACAGTTACCTATTACAAGGAACGCATCAACCGTCTGTCAACATCTTGGACAGAATTCGATAACACAGACAATGAGTTGCGGGACTTAAAGGATTTAGATAAATCGGATGAATATTTCACATCCGACTATTATACTCGAATTCAGGCGATGGCGTCTAAATACATTGAGGTAATGGAACAAGAGCTGGCTAATCTATTGGAAGAATCCAGCGGCAAAGCACTTCAATCCAAACATACGAAGCCCGGTCAGGCACAAGGTGGGGTTACAGTTGAGAGTGGCACCTGCAGTGCTGTGGTAGGCCACGATGGATTAATCAGTCGGTCTCTTGATAAAATGGCAGCTCTTACACGACAATTAGAAGGTCTTCATTTGCAACCTGATCAGGATGGATCTTATTGCGAAGTAAAAAAGGCTACAATCACCCAACTATGGCAGCAATTAGAACGCCTTAATGACGAAGTCCTAGACAAATATCCCGACCCAGACATCGCTGGGTATGATTCAAATAGATATGTTCACCTGGAACGAGCTTCCCAGTTAGCAATTATTCAACTCACCAGAAATCAGTCTCCCACGGCTTCAGTAACTGTGGCAAAACCATCCGCTCTGCCCTTACCCACGATCACCATTACCAAATTCGATGGCGATTACATGAAGTGGTCATCCTTTTCCGATTTATTCAAGAAGATTGTTCATGAGCAACAGATGTCTGAAGCTCACAAAATGTGGTATCTAAAGACCAATGTCATTGGTGAAGCTGCGAACCTTATCAGCCATCTGAATGTGACCGCAGAAAATTACCAAGCAGCTTGGAAATTACTGTATGATAGATACGACAATAAAAGACTAATGGTGGCAACAGCCATTCAAAGACTGCTTGACCAACCCTCCGGTGCATCCACCTTAGGAGCGATCAAGCGATTGCATGACACAACAAAGGAATATCTAGCAGCACTCTCCAACATGGGACTCCAAACATCGTCGTGGGATCCACTCCTAATCCACATCCTGGTTAAAAAGCTGGACAGAACCGTGCATGCCCGATATGAGCAATCAATCTCAAACCCAAAGGAATTGCAAACTGTCAGCCAGTTTCTTACCTTCCTCGAGAACCACTTTCACACTCTTGAGGTAATGGGATACAAGGAGAAAAATATTTTCTCCAATAGCAAAATATGTAGCCTAACGGCACAACCTGGGAAACAGAACCAGCAATGCATAAGATGCAAGCAAGATTTCCATCCATTGTATCGATGCAAGGAATTCATTCAGCTTAACTCAACAAACAGACTCAACCTGGTACAGAAGCATAAGTTATGTGTGAATTGCTTTAGTCCTAACCATTCAACCAAACAATGCACAACTTCTGGCCGCTGCCAGAGATGGGGAAAACGGCACCATACCCTCGTACATCTGGAGCAAGGCCATCATATCAATTCAACACCAAAGAATCAAGAAAAATCAGTAAAGAAGGACGAATCATTCAAAGAAGCAATATCATCTGTCAACCAGTCAACAGGAAAAGTAACGTCTTTAGTCAATACACCAATAGAAGAAGCAGAAGGTTTGGCAGTAGAGACTGTCAAAAGGCCCTATGTATTGCTGGGAACAGTGTTGGTAAAAGTCAAGACGAACGGCTTGGAAATTGAATGCAAGGCTATTCTGGATTCAGGATCACAAGTTAATCTTATTACAGAGAGATTGGTTACACGTCTTGGACTCCAAGCAAGGGCCACCTCACTTTCAATCAGTGGCATCGGAAAAAATCGTACAAAGGTTCAAAACCGAGTCAACATTGTGCTTCAATCTCGATTCAATAATTTTTCAACCCGGCTAGAGGTATTCGTGCTACCACAAATAATTTCTCCTCAGCCGTCCCAGACTCTTACCATCGATACGTGGCCGATTCCCAGCAATATAGCACTGGCCGACCCAACCTTTAACCGTCCAGACAAAATCGATATTTTGTTAGGAGCGGAATATTACCATCAATTACTTGCTATCGAGCAGATAAAACTAGCTAATGATCTTCCAATGTTACAGAATACAATACTTGGCTGGATAGTAGCAGGAAAGGTATCTGGCGAACAGCTATCCTCAGCAGAATGCGGTGTTTTGACAGAAGATGACAAAATGAACATGGCCATAGAACGATTTTGGAAACTCGAAGAGATTGAATGTAGACAACCACAATTATCAGCGTATGATACACAATGCGAGACTCATTTTAATCAACATACTACTCGCGACAAAGAAGGACGGTTCGTAGTCCGACTTCCCTTTTGCAACGAACCATCTTCATTAGGAGCTTCACATAGTATAGCTTTCAACCGATTTATCGCACTAGAACGTCGATTATCAAGAGATGCTTCTTTGAAGGATCAGTATACCCAATTTATGAAAGACTATGAAACAATGGGCCACATGTCGAAAATCCACATAGACTATATAAAAGGGCATAAATATTTCATCCCTCACCACTGCGTTTTGCGACCAGAGAGTAGCACGACTAAACTTAGAGTAGTATTTGATGCCTCAGCAAAAACTTCGTCAGGAAAATCCTTGAATGACATTCTGCACCCAGGGCCCCCACTTCAAAATGAGCTTTTTAACGTGCTTCTGAGATTTCGGGTGCCGCGATTCGTATTCACTTCAGACATAGAAAAAATGTACCGACAAATATTGATACATCCCAAAGATCGGCCATTCCAGATAATTCTGTGGAGAAACAACGCTTCGGAACCTATCAATTATTTTCAGTTAAACACAGTCACATATGGCACGCGGCCAGCTCCTTACTTGGCAATAAAATGCTTAAAGGAAATTGTACGTGAGAATCAAACACAATTCCCGTTAGCTACTACTTTTTTGGAGAGGAATTTTTATGTGGATGATGGATTGGGTGGAGCCGATAACTTAGGAACAGCCCTCGAAACACAGCGCCAACTCCAACTAGTCATGTCCAAATACGGGTTTCATTTACGAAAGTGGTGCGCTAACCACTCACAACTGCTTCAGAACATTCCTAATAACGATCAGGAAGTCAACCTAGATTTATCATCAGGGGAAAATGGTTACACAAAAACGTTAGGACTAGTATGGTTACCCAAAGACGATCTTCTTAAAATCAAGGTCAACTTGAACCCAATCAAAGTGGTGACTAAAAGAACAGTAACTTCTGATCTTGCAAGCATTTTCGACCCCCTCGGGCTACTGTCCCCAGTGGTCGTCAAAGCAAAAATGTTCATCCAGGAATTATGGACCTTGAATCTGTCATGGGACGAAGCAGTTACCTCAGAGTTTGATTCACGGTGGAGAAGTTTCCGAAATGATCTAAATGAACTTGAAAGATTTCAAACGCATCGACATATCTATAAGGGCACGATTCCTCGTAATACACAACTTCATGTTTTTACGGACGCTTCCGAAAAGGCATATGGAGCCGCAATATATGTTCGAACGTTTTTACCTGATAAAACACTGATAGTATATTTGCTATGTTCAAAATCCCGTATAGCACCTCTTAAGCAACAAACACTTCCACGATTGAAATTATGCGCTGCTCAGTTAGGAGCTAATTAAGCTGCAAAGTAAAACTCGATCTGGAAATGAGTATAACACCAATATTCTATTGGACTGATTCAAGGATAGTCTTGGCGTGGATTAACTCAAGATCGTCCTCACTACATACCTTTGTAGCAAATCGAATAGCTTCAATTCAAGAAACCTCAGTGCCGGAGCAATGGAGGCATGTTAGTTCGCAAAACAATCCTGCAGACATCATTTCCCGAGGACTGGATCCACACCAATTACAGCATACCCCTCAATGGGTGTTTGGGCCATTCTTCCTTCATGGAGATGAGAAACATTGGCCTCCTACTTTTAATCTCAATGCTAATTTGCCGATCCCTGAACAAAAACCAAGGCCTTATAACTCCATGATTACTGTCTACGGCGAAAGCATCTAACGCAACATTGACCACAGAAATTCATTGAAAACCCTTCAACGAGTTATGGGATATATCCTACGTTTCATTAAAAACGCAAGAACCATGAAGGAAGACCGGCAGACACAGAAAACTCTTACGCCTATCGAACTTCACGATTCGCTTGCCATCATTGTGCGAATGATCCAACTTCAGGCGTTCAAGGAAGACATTCAGCAATTGAAAAAGGAAAAAGAATGTAGAGGGTCAAGTCAAATCAAAAACCTATCGCCATTTTTAGATGAACATAATATTTTAAGAGTGGGGGGCAGACAAGAAGCATCCACTTTATCTTTTACCGCCAAACATCCAATGCTACTTCCCTACAATGACCCTGTAAGCAAATTAATTTTTGAATCGGTTCATAAGGAAAATCAACACTGTGGTCCTTCAGCACTACTCGCAATCGTAAGACAACGCTTTTGGCCCATCAAGGGCAAATACATGGCACGGGAAACTGTTCACAAATGTGTCCAATGTGCACGATCGAAACCAAAACTTCTGAATCAAATCATGGGAAATCTACCAGAACGTAGAGTAACGCCAGCAAGGCCCTTCATAAACGCAGGTGTTGACTACTGTGGCCCAATATGGGTTCATTTCAAAACAAGAGGAAAACGACCACAGAAGGCGTACATTGCCGTTTTCTGTTGATTTTCAACTAAAGCAGTTCATCTAGAATTAGTAACGGACCTAACAACCGACGCCTTCATTGGGGCTCTTAAAAGATTTATAAGCCGTAGGGGTCACTGTCAGCATCTGTATTTTGACAATGCTACTAATTTTGTGGGAGCTCGAAATCAACTTTCAGAATTATCGACAGCTCTATTTGCGACCGCGGCTCAAGAAAAAATTCAGCGAGAGTGTGCCAGCAAAAGCATTAGTTTCCATTTTATTCCTCCACGGGCCCCACATTTCGGTGGATTGTGGGAAGCTGCAGTGAAATCCGCCAAGAAGTTATTGATCAAGGAAATAGCAAACGCAAATTTGACTTATGAAGAGATGGAAACGGTAATAATCGAGGTCGAAGCGATTCTCAACTCAAGACCAATAGCACCACTCCCTAGCAGTCCTAACGCCGAAGCTGCACTAACTCCTGGTCATTTTTTGATTGGTGAACCTCTCACTGCACAAGTTGATGCAATTGCTCAATCACCTTCAACTACCCTTGCAAAACGATGGGAATTGGTCTCACGAATTAAACATCAATTCTGGAAACGTTGGTCGCAGGAATATCTTAGTGAACTTCAGCAACGCAACAAATGGCAGATTAGTGCTCAAAATCTACAACTAGGAACTATTGTCTTAATAAAGGATAACTCACCTGTCATGACATGGCGTCTCGGAAAGGTAATTGAAACATATCCTGGTCCAGACGGGGCCGTCAGAACTGCCGCTGTCAAAACGTTCAGTGGTATAATTAAGCGAGCAATTCACTTATTAGCTCCCCTTCCCATGGAGCCAACAACAACATCAGCAGTCAATGAAGTGTCCGAGAACAACTCAATGCTCAAAAGAAGCAGTTCGCCCAACATCAACGAGCAAATTGCGCCACCAAATAAACGCTATACTTTAAGCGCAATAGGTATGCTGATGCTCCTAACACTATTCCTCCCAATAGTCGTCTGTCAACAAGTAACTTACACATAGATCACTAGCAACCCTGGGCTACATTTTGAAAATATTGGTCAAGCGAAACCAATCATTTCGGAATGGAAGCTTCTCATTTATTTCGAACTGACACCATTCTATAAAGAGTTGCAACTTTTAACCAATGGAACATCTGCCTTGCAAAAGGCTTGCAGAAGTCCGTCCATTCTTAATCAATGCGACGGACTAATGACCCATTTCCAAAAGATCAAGGACGAAATGGAGACTGGTCTTAAAATTCTTGCAAGACGAAAGAAAAGGGGCGCAATAGACATCGTTGGTAATGTAGCGAATTCATTATTTGGAGTTCTTGATTCTAAATATGCCGAAGAAATGACTGATACCATTAACACTATGAAAACCAACGAAGCCATTCTATCCAATCTTTTGCGGAATCAAACATCGTTTCTTGACTCGACCCTGAATCTCATGAAGCAGTCCGAAACCCGAACATAAACTAACTTGGAGAAACTCAACTTCAAAATCAATAGATTAATGAACCTCACAACCAACAACAATACCCATCAAGCACAGATCATTTTATCCTTGAGCGTTCAGTTATTTATAATTGCGGATAATTTGCAGAAAATGCACGCCTCCATGATCAACTTGTTGGCTGACACTCATCATGGCCAAATAAGCCCTGTTTTACTGACTCCACAACAATTTTCTGGTGAAGTTGACAATATAAAGGCAAACCTTCCACCAGACCTAACATTGCCAGTCACAGATATCATTCATTTGTATGGCATAGTGCGAGCTCATGCTGCAATTTCAAACCAGCACATTATTTGCACCTTGCGTATCCCGCTAGCACATCAAAATGACTATAATTTATTCTATATTACGCCAGTTCCACAGCTAGTAAATAATTCTTTAGTCGCTATTTCACCAACAACTAAGATACTGGCTCTCAGTGGTCATCGGGACGAATACTTCCCTATAAGTGAAATAAAACTTTTGGACTGCAATAAACTGGAGCACAATACCTTCTTGTGTCCAAACATTCAAGCCATCTATTCCAAAGCTTCTCCTATATGCAGCTGTGAAATCCATTTGTTCAACAATGAATCCGATGCAAGTTGCAAAATAGAGTTAATATCCAGCAATCACGTATGGTATCAACTTTACAAAAAGAACCAGTGGCTGCTTGCAACTCAACGACATCTTAAATTGAGAACAGTATGCAAAGGGAAAGTAGTTCTCAAGTAGTGGAAGGTACAGGTGTTCTCACTTTACCTGCTGGATGTACAGTGAAAAGCGATGGAATCAGCATATACGGTCATCAAACAATCACCTCCAGTCTATATCCATCATATAAAGAGCGGGGGTGCCCTTATCCAATCTTTTACAACGTATGAGCAACCTGACACAACCACTGCCATACTCTTCAGCCATTGACAACATAACCCAACTGCAGGAAGAAGTGCGTTTGCAACTGCAAAATATTCCAACACCAACAAACGTGACTAGTAATATACATAGTTTAACAACCAGCTATGTAGGACTGGCTCTAGGTTTAATCCTCATAATTTTCCCGCTTATAAAACACATCCTGAAGAGAAACCCCAAAGCGCTCCCCGCAGCTCCACAAGCGGCACTAAGGTCAAACTGGGATATCTCCGTAGACCCAACATCCTAACAAATTTTCAACATCAGGACTTGGAAATCGTTCAGCAACACTACCTAGTGACAAAAAAAAAAAAAAAATTCCCCTGGGGGCGCAATATGTTAATTCTTTCATTTGTTTTTTATTTTGGGTACCAAAATAAAAACAAATCTACATTGAATTAAATCGTTATAAAATGCATATTTTTAATTATTCCCACAGTCAGGTTTTAAGAATTATTATGTCAGCATAATTCTTGATTCACACGAAATTATAACATTCTTCATTTTACACGTGCTTATTTATATTACCATCCAGACAGTCAAGAAATTCAATATCTGTTTTTTCTACAACTGACTGGTGGGAAAAATAATTTGGCTGTTAAAATCACCTTTCAGACATTTGTGAAATACAATAAATGTTTTTGGCTAACGGTGGGAAAAGAATTTTGTAGTTTTTTAGATTTGTTATATTTTAAATTACATTTTAATTCACATATACATATATACATACATTTTATTTTGTTGCTAATTTTAAGTTGTTTCCCTAACTGTAATATTTATTTAAATAAGATGAATTTTGAATAAACTTTTATGATTGACAACTTGCCCGTCATCCAAACCACACGTTCTCTTTACTTACGCAACTTGGTGAAGTACCAAGTTTCGCCCAACAATATAAATTTAATAAGAAATTTATTTCAGTGACTCGGTGAACTACCAAGTTACTTCAACTCTTCAGTTAAACGAGTCAAACGAGGCTCGTGAAGTAAAGTTTAAAGAGTTTTCTTTAAAAAAAAATGTAGTTTGTCACAAAGAAAATCGTGTTAATGGGCCGAGTAATGAGCAAAATCAAAAAAAAAAGTAGAGAAACCCCGATTTTTGGGTTAAATTCGATTTTAGCGACCTCTAAACCTTTTCCAAAAATCTGAAAAAAATCACATAAATACTTTACAATTTGAGCTTTCGAAAAATGCTGGAGCACCTATAAAAATTCTAATAAAAAAATTTTTTGGGAACACTAATATAAAGGGTCCGCCATCTGTTAGATGTAAGATGTGTTTTGTGTACAGCCCAATTTTCCATAGCAAATGGTGGTGCTTCTATTATTAAAAAACACTTATGGTGTTTTCTTTTCTGATAAAAATGTTACACATATTTATTTTACCCTTCACAAAAAAGTGAAAGGATATATATAGGTTTGTCATTCCGTGTGTAATTTCTTCGATATGCACATGGGACCCCATAAGGTATATACACAGCGCGTCATCAGGTTAGCACAGCCACTAAGAGCTTATATTGTTGGCTATTGTTGTTTTTATTGTTAAAATATAGCTAATTATTTTTGTTCCATTTTACTCGTCTCTATGTGCCCTGATGCTAGTGAAGAAAGCATGTAGCGAAAACTTCCCGTTATATCGTTTTTCTACTTTGTTTTATTTTCAGTGAAAAAAAATAATTTTTTTTTGCGTCATCAGGTTAGCACATGCAAATTCCTTCTAGTTTATTTATCGAATTCCCATGACTCAGCCGCAAAGATCAGGGCAAATGTTGGGGTTAAAGCGAGCTTATCTACCATTCAAAGGTTGATAAAAAATGCTCCTCACTTAAAACGATTAAAATTGAAGAAAAAACCGCCACTCAACATTGCACGCAAGGAAATGCGCCTTAATTTTGCAAAAGAACACATGACATGGACTTCAGCTTGGCGCTACGTTGTCTTTTCGGATGAAAAGAAATTTAATTTGGAAGGTCCAGACGGTTACAACTACTACTTTCACGACCTTCGCAAAGAGGAACACCAGTTGGATCGCCTTCACAGTCGTGTGGGTGGAGTAATGGTGTGGGGAGCCATCTCCTACTTTGGAACGAGCGAGCTACAATTTTTGACAGCAAATATGAATGCTAACAGCTACAAAAACGTCCTTGAAACTGCTTTTCCCCATATTAAAAATTTGTTTGGTAATTTATCCTGGCATTTTCAACATGATAATGCCCCTATCCACACTGCCCGAGTTATTAAATCATTGATTCAGGGCCAAAATGTTAGCTTAATGCAGTGGCCGCCTTACTCACCTGACATTAACATAATAGAAAATGTATGGGGTTGGCTTGCTCGTAAAGTATATGAATCTGGCAGACAATATGGTAACAAAGCGGAATTATTTGACGGTATCAAGCGCGCCTGGTCAGAGATTTCCTTAAATTATATAGGAAAATTGTATGAGTCGCTTCCAAATCGAATCTATGCGGTCATTCTCAATAAGGGAGGATCAACACACTATTAAACTATTGTAGAAATATTTAATTTAGTTAATCTGTAAAATTAGAAACAAGTTTATGTCATAAAAGTTAGAAAAATAGTAAAAGAAGAAGCATGTGCTAACCTAGTGACCTAAATGAAAATTATATTAATTATAGTATTTTACGAAAAGAAATCATAAAAATTTGCTATTTCCAATCAATCTTTTGTGTTTTATTTCATAGAAAATAGAACACGCTATAATCAAAAGCAAAATTTTATTTATAACGCTTTGAGTTTGGTTGGAATTTATCCGAAATTGCTTACTTGAGGAGGTGTGCTAACCTGATGACGCGCAGTGTATATTCTAGACGATTGAGCGATGTCCGTCTGTACGTGAAATCGGGTTTCCCAAGCCCCCAGAAGAGCTAGAGACTTCGACCTTGGACCGTTGGATTGGAAATGAACTTAAATAGAGTGCTATTGAAATTCAAAAAGATCCGAAGTATGGTTCCAGAGCTGGGAAGCTTACACCTATTTCTCGATGAAAAATTTATACCAAAAATCAATTTTTTTTAATGTTTGTAAATTAAACCTATTTCATGCTTTGGGGAGCCTCAATGGTCTATTAAAAACTAAAAAAATAAAAAAAATTTTCCAGGGGTGGGAAATTAAAAATTTTTTTTTCGGCCTATTCCGTATTTTGTAGTACATGTAGTAACTAAAATTGTTAAAAATTTCAAGTTTTTCTTTAACAAAACCACTTTATACGTCATGAAGATTTAACTGACAAAAAAAAAATTAAATTCAAATTTTGCTTCCAGAGGTGGGCAATTGAATTTATTTTATTTATGAAAGTAATCAAACAGGCAACTGATGTTGTTTTTTTTTTGTTTTTTGCTAACTAAAACTGTCTTATAATTTAGGAAGAACAAAATTGGAATCAAAAATTCAAAAATAAAATTTCGAATCCAGGGATGGACAAGTGCAATATTTTATGGTACATGAAAGTTACCAAAATGGTAAAAAATTTGCAATTTTTCTTAAATAAAACTACTTTAGACCTCAAGAAGCGTTCCACTGATAAAAAAAAATTTTTTAAATATTAAAACTTCGTTTTCAGGGTTGGAAAAATTAAATTTTTTTTGGTACATGCAATATTTTGTAGTACATGTAGTAACCAAAATGGTTTCAAAATTCGAGCTGTTTTTAAACAAAACTACTTTATACCTCATGAAGATTTGCATTGATGAAGAAAATTTAAAAAAAATTCAAATTTCGCTTCCAGGGTTGGGAAATTAAATTTTTTTTTATACATAAAGGTAACCAAAAAGGCAATTGTCGTTGTTTTTTTACTAATTAAAACTATTTTTTAGTTCAGGAAAACAAAATTGGTATCAAAAATTAAAAAAAAGTCAAAATTTAGATTCCAGAGTTGGATAACTGCAATATTTTGTGGTACATAAAAATTACCTAAATGGTTACATATATTAAGTTTTTCTTATATAAAACTATTTCCTCCACGCTGGGTGGTCATCTTGTCGCGATGTGGAAGCTTAGGTCTAGTTGACCGGTCTGTACTGGCGGGGGCAGCTGTTATCAGTAGCCCCTGGTAGGGTCACCCATTCTAGAGTGGCCAACAACTAAGTACCGTCCAAGAACCACCCTCCCCGGACTCGATAGCGTCTGTTCTGTTTCCCCATGGGGCGGCTATCGAGTCAGTCCGTTTCTCGGTCCAAGGGACCGTGCCCAAATCCATCAGCGTCTGTATCCCATTTTGGGCGGCTGATGGTCTGCGTCTGCATCCAGGTGGGTCGGCAGCTTTTTAACCTGGCAGTAGGTATAAAATGCAACCTCAAACCCACCAAAAAATGAAAAATAAAAAGCCAAGCCCCACGTACCCGGTTAGGGGCTTAATAATCTCCGGGGACCCTATTCCCGCGGCGCAAGTAGCAGGCCGCGGTGAATCGAAAGCTACTGCTGCTCAGGCTGGCCAGGTGTCCACATCAGGCCCGACCAGTCTGCGGACTACTGACGTGGTGGGCAATCAGCCTGGATTAACCGGGCTGATTGCTGTTGAGAAAGGGGCAAAACACCCGGCAACGGGTGGCTGCCCTAGCACTAGCAGCGAGGTACCTCTGTCTTTCGCTCCAAGTACCTCAAAAGCTGCTCAGGTCCTTACCGGTAAAACGGTAAAACCCCCTTGTTCAATCCCATTGAACACTAAAATAAAATAAATTCATTATTTGTATTATATAAGTCTATATGCTATAGAATTGAATTGAATTGAAATACTTGGCTGTGTAAAGATACCAATGTAAAGGTCGCTTAGATAATTTAAACGAAAAGTTGAAACACTGCACGGGAATTTGCTCGTGGTTAAATCCAGTGGAATAAGTTCGCAACAATTTACATTGGTACCTTTTTCGCAACCTTTTTAATAATTAAAATTTAATTATCTTTGAGCTTTCGAGAAGCACACATTACTTACTCACCTTCGAGAAGCTTACCTGAATATTTGATATACAAATTATACTTACCTTGTCATACAAATTCAACTTACCTTGTTATACAAATTATACTTACCATTGTGTATAAGCAATCGTTTATACTTTAATAAATCTGCATACTGCATTTTTTATTCATGGTCCTATCGTGCTGGTAACAACAATAAAATAATCAAGAAGAACATAAATCTGCAAAGAGAGAAGACAAAAGGAACAAGTAAAAACGTTATATTCGACCGTGTCGAATCTTAAATACCCTCCAAATATTTAGTAAGTGAATTTGAAATGTTTAACTTGGTGGGACAGAGTTCCTTTATATAATATCGTACGTCAACGCCCACTAAAGGGGGCGGGGTTCAAAAAAATATACAATATCATGTTTTCCACAGACGAACGTATGGGCATTGCTAGACCGTCTTAGACTTCATCACAATTCTCTTTGACGGGTATAAAAACAGTATTTTGGCGGGGTCGCTCTGGCAAGGGCTGTGGGGGAAACATTTCACCTTTGTCATAAAACACTAAAAATAAATGCTTGGGATAATTGTATACAAAATTAAAATTTCTTGTTTTTTGATAGGGTCATTTAGAGGGCAAAGGGGGAGAGGGGGTAGGGCAGAAACAGGTAGACATAAAACTCTAAAAATAAATGCTTGGGATGATTATACACAAAATTTAAAAAAAATTTTATTTATTTTTAATAGGGTCATTTAGCGGGCAAAGGGGAGGAGGGGTAGGGCAGCAACAAGCAGTCATAAAACTCTAAAGATAAATGCTTGGGATGATTATATATGTACAAAATTTAAAAAAAAAAAATTTTTTGGCAGGGTCATTTAGGGGGCAAAAGAAAGAGGGGTGGGGGGGGGGGTGTAGGGCAGAAATCGGCAGTCATAAAACTCTAAAGATAAATGCTTGAGGTGATTATATACAAAATTTAAAAAAAAAAATTTTTTTTGGTAGGGTCATTTAGGGGGCAAAGGAAGAGGGGAGGGGTAGGGCAGAAATCGGCAGTCATAAAACTCTAAAGATAAATGCTTAGGATGATTATATACAAAATTTAAAAAAAAAAATTTTTTTTGGTAGGGTCATTTAGGGGGCAAAGGAAGAGGTGGGGGGGGGGGGGAGGTAGGGCAGAAAACGGTAGTCATAAAACTCTAAAGATAAATGCTTGGGATGATTATATACAAAATTTAAAAAAAAATTTTTTTTGGTAAGGTCATTTAGGGGGCGAAGGGGAAGGAGGGGGTAGGGCAGAGTAGTACCAGGTTACGTCTCAGCGTCGTCATTAAAGTTTAAAAGTGTTATTTTTAAGGAATGTAGGCTAAAGTAAAACAATTTGATAAATTTTTATGCTATTTTTGCTATAAATTTTTTTTTTGGTAGGGTCATTTTAGGGGGCAAAGGAAGAAGGGGGGGGGGGGCTAGGGCAGAAATCGACAGTCATAAAACTCTAAAAATAAATGCTTGGGATGATTATATACAAAATTAAAAAAAAAAATTTTTTTTGGTAGGGCCATTTAGGGGGCAAAGGAAGAGGTGGGGGGAGGTAGGGCAGAAATCGGCAGTCATAAAACTCTAAAGATAAATGCTTGGGATGATTATATACAAAATTTAAAAAAAAAATTTTTTTGGTAGGGTCATTTAGGGGCGAAGGGGAAGGAGGGGGTAGGGCAGAGTAGTACCAGGTTTCGTCTCAGCTTCGTCAATAAAGCTTAAAAGTGTTATTTTTAAGGAATGTAAGCTTAAGTAAAACAATTTGTTAAATTTTTATGCTATTTGTGCCTATAATAACGCCCACTAAAGTGGGCGGGGTCAAAAAATATTTTTCTTTTATTTAATGGCTCCAAGTTTAAGGCGTTGGACCGTATTTGACATAAAAATATATCATTTGCTTAACAAAATAACCAAAAAACTTTAAAAATTATGTTGTTTTTTCTGGGTTGGTTTAGTTCTTCTTAGGGGAACTTTTTTCCCTCTTGCCCGATTTAGCCCATCTTCGAACTTAACCTGCTCTAAGTTTTAAAATATATTTATGCTAAATTTCAAAAGTCTAGCTCTTTTCGTTTGGACTGAATCGTGATTTCCACAGACGGACGGACGGACGGACATGCTCAGTTCGTCTTAGATTTCATCACTGATCAAGAATATACATATATACTTTATGGGGTCTGAGATGGATATTTCGATGCGTTACAAACGGAATGACAAAGTGAATATACCCTCCAAATTCTTTTTTGGAGGGTATAAAAAAGAGAATACAAGAAGTAACTTAAACATCATCTGCCTGAGAAAAAGGAGAGTGAAGAATTGGCAAGTAATACTCGCCAATATGAGGTATGTACTTGAAATATTATATGATGAAAATCAGTTGTATGTCAATGGTCACGGAATAAGTTAAAGAAAACATAAAACAAAATTAAAGTAATGTATGTGGAAGTTTTATACCTACATATATAAAAGTGTATAAAAAATATAAAATAAAATAAAAAAAACCAAAAGAAGATACATATATATTGTAAGTATATACATATGTATATAGAAGAAAAATTAACAGTAAAAACAAAAATTAACAGCAAAAAAAGGAAAAGATATCTGGTGAAAATAATTGTGTGTATACTTACGGATGTATGTATGTATTAAATTTAAATACATGTATGTTGGGAAATCCACTAATTGCATAGGTGCATGTGGATGTGTGTAAAAAGGTATATTCAAAAGTGGGAAAAAAACGCAAAAAACCCAAAAAACCAAAGTTTAAATACAGTTAAATTTACTGCTGCAGTGCATATACTAAGTGTATATACCATATGTATATACATAAAAGACGTTAGAATTATGAGAAACAACAGAATTTTCAAGAAGATTCCGCAAATTTACTGTTATACTAAGTGCAAGTATACAAAAAAAAGCAAAAGTTTAAAATTCCAATAACCAAATTGGTGCAAAGAAAGAAAGAAATACCGCTAAGTTATACACATATGAATACAAACATACCTACATACATATATGTGTATACATCATCAACAAAGTACCGTTTCAAAGAAACACAAAACTAAAAAAAAATTTAATTCTTTGAACATGTATGTCATATTTGTATTGGTGCACTGCATATAAGAAACAAATCAAATTAGTTTGGTGAAAAATATTAATAAAGATAAAACAAATTATTTTGAAGTCAAACATTTCTGAATAAATTTGAAAAAACAAAAAGAAGAAAAACAACAAAAAGAGAACAAAATAAATTTGGAAGTGAAGAAACAAGTCATTGGATATCTAATTAAATACAACCCACAAGAAGAATAAAGGTATTTTGATATAAATATACAATACAAATAATTCATATACAGACATAAATACGACATAGAATTAAATACTTACCTTCGTATATGCACAGTTCATTTCATACATTATATATACATACATACATTTATAACATTCATACATACATACCTATATACATTCGCAATTACATACAGATATATATACCTACGCACAAATGGCATATGTACGTACAGGGGAAAATGTACATTCATGTACAAATGCAAATAAATGAAATTTAAATATAATTACCTAAATATTTACAACAATTCCTATACATAGTTATATACATAAATCGAATTTAAACATACTTACCCACATATTTACAATAATTACTATACATATTTACAAATATTCAAAAATCTATTTATATATATGTACCTACATACCAAACCACAAATTCCATACATGCATATATGTACAATGTACATTGTACATACTTGCAAGAATTGAAGATCAGTAGCTCGTTGAAAATAAAAGCAAATTTAAACACAAAGGAAAATTGAGATTCTTACTTACAAGTATGTGCTCATGCAATTAACAATTGGCATTTGCATGGTGGTGGAAACCTTTCTTAAGAATCAGTTGATTGCTCTTGATTATGGCTACTCTTACTTTTATTTCATGATGTTTAGCATTTACATACAGTTCACTTGAAGAAGAAACAAAACGACACTCTCTGTATATAAATATACGCACGTCTATAGCAAGATAAGCAAATCTGCACACAATAATAAATATACACTCGAAAAATTATGTTAAACAGAATGAAATGAAAAATAAACAGAGTACCATAAACGAAGAAAACAATTTCAGTTGAAATACATACAACCGTTGAACAAGCAAATATAAAAACAAAATTGATGAATAAGGGCAATATAGCCAATAAATAATCGGTGTTGCCAGTATAGTGCGATTCCCCCGAGCTATATGAGGAAATAAAATTTATTTCTGAAAATAAAATAAATATTATTTCTTAATAGTGGAGGTAATTAATCCCTTCAATATACCCTAACCCGCGCCTGAAAAGAAAAATATAAGGGTGAATTGAAATCTGGATTATTATTATATGACTTCGTTGATGTTACGTACTCGAATTAGGAAAATTCCGTACCAACCAGGTCCCCTTCCGGAAATACGTCTTATGTTAACTAAAATTTAGAGATTCAGTTAGAAGCAATATAATAAAGAAAGCTCTCCCATACAGTAGTCTTTGAAGGTATATACTTTGTGTGTTGACTAAATAGGAAGTATTTAGTATTACTACACAGTAACCCTTTGTTGCACAAAGTCATATACCTAAAAGGAAAAAACTCGCTCAAGTAAACATTTAAAATTCTCCTAGTCACACTCAGATAAGAGATATCTAGTGTCCAAGTCCAGAGTTATATTTCAGAAGGAAGAAAAAAGAAATATAACTTATATATTACTTAGTTATAAAATAAAAGCCCACTTTCTTAATTGTAGAATCTCTTTCTTATAGTAAAATTCTATTTGATCACAATCATGAACCCTAAGTCCAATCAGTCTTCTTTAGACAAGCCGTCGTCCACTTATCTTCAGGATATGTTCCTCTTCGATTGTGAAAATCTGCTCGTCTTTTGTGACATTTTCAGCAAAGCTGGAGGCGAGGAGCAGACGGAATCAATCCTAGAGGTCAAGCTCAAGGATCTGGAGGCAAGGTACAAGAAGATGGAGGCTTCTTACCAGGAGTTAATGTTGTCTCAAGATGACGCAGTGGATCCAGAATTTAAACAGTCAGCGAAGGGTGACTTGCGGCGCATGTGACCACCTACTTTTAATGCCATGGCCAAATAGCGGAACTGTTGAAGGCAGCGTGGTCAGAAGCGGCTAATGTAGCAGGATTTCAGTTAACATCACGTTATTCGGTCCCTAATTTAGGCTTTGATCAAAACTTAGAACACAATAGCTCCATTAACTGTATAAAGCTTCCGCCCTGTGACACAGAGGTTTTTAAGGGGAGTTATGAACAGTGGCCCTCGTTTCGTGATATGTTCACTGCAGTGTATATTAATCACTCTAAACTCTCCCCAGTTACTAAACTATACCACCTCCGCAATAAGACAAGAGCGAAGCTGGTGATATAGTAAAGAGATATCCCCTTTCCCAAGATAATTTCCAATTAGCATGGAATGCTTTGAAGGCCCGCAATGAGAATAAGCGGGTCCTCGTGGACAACCAAATAAGAATTTTGTTTGATATCCCTGCGGCGACTAGTGAGGACAGCGAGTCTATTAGGAGGATTCAATCATCTGTCAATGACTCATTAGCAACGCTGGCAACCCTAGGTGTCCAAGTGGAAAGTTGGGATCCCATTCTCATAAGGCTAATCTCTACAAAACTGCCAGAGGTTACGCTCGCCAAGACGGCAAGAATACATCACCTGGTACCAGGTGCAAGTTGGCGATATGCCCCTACTCATGACAATCCAGCGGACTTAGGGACACGTGGACATAGCTCAGAGGAACTGTCGAAGTGCTTGCTGTGGTGGCATGGCCCGTCGTGGCTAACCTATCCAGCATCCGAATGGCCAAGTTGAAATCCGCTGGAGAAAAATGAAAAGGGTTTGGAAACACAGTCATTTCATTCTCAGGTAGAGTCAATAGAGATATTAGACAGATTTTCGTCGTATACGAAAGCTCTACGAGTCCTGGGCTATGTTTTAAGGTTTTTCAACCTGTTGACAAGACCAATTAGGCAAGGGAGTTCTAAAAAAAGGCACGGTGAACTAACACAAGAAAAGATAAAGTTCGTAAAAGAGCGACTTATTATACAGGCCCAAAAAAGATTTTACGCAGAAGAGTATAAGTGTTTGCTAGAGTCAAAGTGCATTTCCAATAAAAGTTCATTGAAGACTCTGAATCCGTTTGCGGACGAATCTTCTATACTTAGGGTAAATGGTAGATTAGCGCGATCGGCGCTCCCATATAGCGAGCGTTACCCTATAATTCTGCCCGGCAACTCTAGGTTTTGTGAATTATATTTGTGGCACCTACATCAGTTTTTACAGCACGCGGAATGCAATCAAATGTGTCGCATGGTACAAACTGAATTTTATATCGCAAGATTGAAGAACCGTGTAAAAAGGGTAATACGTCATTGTAAAAGGTGCATTATTTTCAAACAGAATCCTGCCGGCCCGTTTGAAATAAAATCATCTCCTCTACTGAAAACACCGGTACTAAAGGCATATGTAAGTGTATTCGTTTGTTTTAGTACGAAGGCAATACACTTGGAGCTCTGCTCCGATCTATCCTCTGCCGCATTCCAAGCCGCGTTTGCCCGATTCGTCCGGAGGCGGGGGCTCCTCCAAAGGGTAGTTACGGATAATGGTCGTAACTTCCTCGGTGCTAGCAAGGTGCTAGAACAAGAATTTAACAATTTTGTGGCCCAGGCAGCCCAGGACGTAGCTCAGAGGTACATGGCACAAGGGTTTGACTGGAAATTTATACCTCCACACGCTCCACACATGGGCGGCTTATGGGAGGCCGCAGTCAAGAGTTTCAAATTCCATCTGAAACGAATCGCAGTAGGGCAAAGATTCACGTTCGAGGAATTCACCACAATCTTAGCGAGAATTGAAGGTGTACTCAACTCCCGACCAATATCTGCCATTTCAGAAGATCCAGCGGAAGTGACTGCTTTAACACCCGGGCATTTCTTGAGAGGAACTCCCTTAATGGTACTAGAGGAACAAAATTGCCAAAATATGTCGATGATAAACAGGTGGGAGAAATTGAAGGTGATACACCATCAGTTCGCCATACGATGGAAAGAAGACTACCTGAAGGCTTTACATAAAAGGTACATGTGGAAGAACTCCAACCCAAACTTCCAGATCGGCGACTTAGTGGTAATCATGGACGACTTGCAACCCCCTCACGAATGGCGGTTGGGAAAGATAGAGAAAACCTTTTAAGGGGCAGATAACAATATACGTGCGGCCGAGGTGCATATAAGCACCGGCACTATAGTTCGCCCAATAGTCAAATCGTGTTATCTTCCATTTCTGGTTAAGGAGAATTAGCATAATCATGCGTTTGTGAACCCTTATGATTAGAATCTTTTCCTCATCTATCATACATTCCAAATAACAACATTACCCAACTCAATTATTAGTCCTCTTCCCCAAAATTAAAACTTCAATTGATTAGTTTCTTTTTTCCATTTCCTAGGCCAAACAGACGGTTAGAAGCAACACGTCTCGCCGCAGAAAACCGGAGACGTCATCGCAACCGCAGCAGGAGAATTCTGGCAGACAATTACAAGTGCGCTCTATGCACAAAATACCACCCGCTAAGGTTTTGTGGCAGATTTCTAAACATGCATCCGCGGCAGAGGGAAGAGGTCGTAGCGAAGCACCATTACTGCTCCAATTGCTTGGCCAAGAGCCATGATCTACGAGCGTGTGGGTCTAATGACACCTGCCGAAAGTGTGGGGGTTATCATGCACATGAAGACAAGGTCGAGTCGTCAAACCAAAGGCTTAAAGACTGCAGACCACAAGCGTCAACGCAAGCCGAAACTGGAAAGTACTCCAAAGCAAGCTATCAACACGTCTGAACCATCTAATACGAAAGTGCTGGTGGAGGCGATTAGGTCGTTGGCAAATGTGCTGTACACCCAAGCGGAGCAGTAGGTCTCAGGCAGGCCAAGGCTGGAGCCATGTTCAATCCCATGGAACACTAAAATAAAATAAATTAATTTTTTGTATTATATAAGTCTATATGCTTAATAGAATTGAATTGAATTGAAATACTCGGCTGAGTAAAGATACCAATGTAAAGGTCGCTTAGATAATTTAAACGAAAATTTGAAACACTGCACGGGAATTTGCTCGTGGTTAAATCCAGTGGAATAAGTTCGCAACAATTTACATTGGTACCTTTTTCGCAACCTTTTTAAAAAATAAAATTTAATTATCTTTGAGCTTTCGAGAAGCATACATTACTTACTCACCTTCGAGAAGCTTACCTGAATATTTTATATACAAATTATACTTACTTTGTCATACAAATTCTACTTACCTTGTTATACAAATTATACTTACCATTGTGTATAAGCAATCGTTTATACTTTGATAAATCTGCATACTACATTTTTTATTCACCCCTTCTTCTTGTGCGAAGGGGATGGAAAGGCCTAAGCCGTCCAAACCCGTCGCCTCCAAAGCGCACATTGCGCAGGAAAAGGCAAAGAGGATTACTTCTAGCCACAATACTGCTTCACCCACTGCCAATCCCGGCAAAAACATCAATAATCCTTCGCGCAAAAATGCTTCACGCAGGGCCAATGATGCGAGGCGCTCCGCCTTAAGAACCATTTCGCACCTCGGTGCGATCCCGGCTGACCAGCTTTTTTAAAAGCAAGCAGCCTCTCTAAAGTGGGCACAGGCACATGTGTCAAAGCTGCAAATAAACTCCTCCCCCGCACCTGCCACGGTTGCGGCGCCTGAACGGCAACGTTCGGAAGAGGAGAACGATGCAGCTAGGGAAAAACGTCCTAAGAACATCCCTTCGAAAGGCACCTTTAGTGAGATCGCCAAAGTCAAGCTCATAAGGGCCATAATCGATAGGGATGTATCAGACGGTGCCATTTCCCATGCCAGATGGGACTTGGTCAACCAAAAACTGGCGGGAGTGTTCTGGAAGATCCGCAAGGAGAATCCTGGACCGCCGCCACAATGCGTCGATGCTGACTGGCACCAGCAAGGCGTTAAATTGATGGCCTGCACGGATGAACGCTCAGCGTCTCTGTTGAAGAAGGCCATCGAAGCTATTGGCGAGGTGTGGGAAGACTCTAGGCTGGATGTGGTTTCCTTGGAAGACATACCCAGAAGACCAAGAGCCTTGACCATAGTTCCTGCTGAACCTTCTTCCCCGAAGGAGATCCTTGAGATCCTTAAGGACTGTAACCCGGATCTACCCACTCATGACTGGAAGGTAGCTAAGGTGAATGCACCCGAGAGGTCTAGAAGGGAGGTGGTTCTGATTCTTAACAAATAATCTTTGGCACCGATCCGTAAGAGGGGCAACAAAATCTTCTACTGCTTTAGTACGATTCTATTGCGCCTCTACCGGACCGATGTCAAGAAGAACCGCAACCGAGGGGATGATGCTGCCGACGGCGCTGTTGACTGCGCTGCTGCTGCTGTGTCGGACGTAGCTTCATACGGGCAAGAGGACACCCACTCAGTCTCAGACATGGTGGGTGGCTTCTTTGAACGGATGGCAGTCGCGGATGAGGACACTGACGCCCTCTTGGAATCCAGCCAAGAGGACGCCAACTCCACCGTAATTGCGCTCCATGATGGTGAAGGTGACGGAAATAAACCTTCACCACTCTAAAGCAGCATCCGCTGCGATGCTCCTGCGGGTGGTAGAGAGGAAGGAGGAGCTGGTTATGGTCCAGGAACCCTGGGTCCACCAAGGACAGGTTCATGGATTGACACTAAAGGGCTACAAGCTATTGTTTGCCAAAGGCACAAGTAATATTAGATCTTGTATCTTGGCTAAAAACTATTTGCGTATCTTTATCCTATCTGATTTCAGTGATGGGGATACTGTAGCAGCTGCTCTGGAGACCCCGTCCGGTACGGTTTGGCTGGTCTCGAGCTATATGGCGCATGACCATGAGGGCAATCCACCAAATGGCAATGGAGTGTCTCTTCGATTTCATTTTAAATAATAGTCTTGAAATTGTCAACAGGGGTTCAGAACCCACTTTTATTGTGTTTAACCGTAGAGAGGTTTTAGATGTAATATTTGTTAGTGCAGAGCACACCAATCTGGTTAGCGGTTGGACAGTTGCGGACGACTGCTCCCTATCCGGTCATCGCTGTATTGACTTTAACATAGGGTTAGGTGTAAGTACATTTAATCCCATAGTTAACAGAAAGAAGACTGACTGGGATCTACAGAGCAATGTACTCTGCGACTGCTTATCGACGTCTCCAACTATTAGAAATATTGGGAACATTGACTCTGCTGTGGAGATTCTAAGTGAATCGTTTCGCTGTACACACTAATGTGGCAACGGTTTGCAGGGGAAGGGCCAAACCACCATTGTGGAGCCCGGAAATTGTACATTCACGAAAAGAATGTCGTAGGCTATTCAACGGGGCTAAACGATCAGGCGACTGGTCGACATACAAAACCTCGTTGAATCGCTTCAATAATCTTTTCAGAAACGCAAAAAGGAGGTCTTAGAGGGCATTCTGCAGTAATGTGGAGTGTTCATCTGAAACCAACAGGCTGCGTAAGATGCTATCAACCGCACCGGTTGTACCCAGCTACATACAGAAACCCTGTGGTAGCTGGACCATGAGTAGTCAAGAGACGCTGAGCGTACTACTCGATACTCATTTTCCTGGTAGCCAGGTGGCACCTTTAACACTCACTGTCGATGGCAGCTTGACGTCAGGCGCAGTCACAACTCCATTGGATATGGATAGGCTCCGCTGGGCTGTACACAGCTTCGATCCGTTCAAATCTCCGGGACCAGATGGAATAATTCCAGCGGATCTACAGAGAAATGCGGACATTGTCCTACCTTGGCTCACGGTAATTTACAGTGAATGCCTTAGGAGGGCACATATACCTATATTTTGGCGTACGTGCAAGGTTGTCTCTATCCCGAAGGGGGGTAAGACGTCACACACCAAGCCTAAAGACTTCAGACCGATGAGTCTTACTTCTTTTTTACTCAAAACTTTAGAAAGGGTAATTGATATTCATCTGAGAATGACCATTCCGAATGAGCTTCTCTCCAAATCACAGCACGCATGCACTAAAGGCAAATCTGTGGAAACGGCACTACATTCTCTTGTGGGCCACATAGAAAAATCTCCTGAGTATAAAGAATTTACTATGGGGGCTTTTCTGGACATAGAAGATGCTTTCAACTATGTCAACCCCGATTCCGTCATCAATGGGATGGTAGCAGTAGGGATTGATGACAATTTATGCCGGTTTGTTAGAAACTTACTAACTTTCAGGGTAGTCAGGGCCTCGATTGGGGATGTCACTGAGTATATGGCAGTCTATCGGGGCACTCCACAGGGAGGTGTTTTGTCACCTCTGTTGTGGAACCTGAACATTAATTCGCGTTTGCTAAGTCTAGAACGCAGACAGATTATGACTGTCGCGTACGCGGATGACGTAGCGGTGGCGATAACGGGTAAGCACTTGGATACCATATCTCAGTGTATGGAGTCTGCGCTGGCTCTGCTGAGTAGGTGGAGTGTCAGCTGTGGGCTCGGCATCAACCCAGCCAAGACTGTGTTGGTGCTCTTCACTAGGAGGTATAAGACCGATAGCTTTATACACCCAAAACTTAACGGCACCTCCATGAAACTATCTAAAACCGCCAAGTACCTGGGTGTGATTCTGGATAGTAAGCTATCATGGAATCTGAACATACAGGCGAGAGCGGAAAGGACTTTAGTGGCTATTTATACCTGCAAAAGGGCGGTAGGCCTCAAATGGGGTATCAATCCTAAGGGGATCAATTGGATCCTTGAGTCTGTTATTAAACCAGTACTCTTTTACGGGGTATTGGTTTGGTGGAATGCGATGGACAAGCAGGCTCATCGCAGGACCTTTGAAAAAGTCTTTCGGGTCGTAGCGAGACTGATGACAAGCGCACTACGATCTACACCAATTTTTGCAATGCTAAATTGGCTCCCGGTTGACATTCTGGCCAGACAATTGGCTCTATTCTCTGCGGTCAGGTTGAATACAGTATGTCCATGGACTAGGACTGACTATGGGCATGCTAGGATTTTAAGAGAGCACTCGGAAATCCATGCCAACATTGACTACTGTGTACCAAGACTTTCTTTGGTGGACTTTTCCGTTCCATTGTCGTTAACAGGGAACAGGTGGACAGGCTTTCCTTTCCCGAGGATTCAGTTAGAGTTTTCCCTGACGGATCCAAAAGAGGAACAAGAACGGGCGGAGGCTTCTATATGGAGAACTTCAATGTAAGATCTCCATTCCGGCTCCAGGACGGTTGTACTGTCTTGCAAGCCGAAATCTCTGCTATTACTCGAGCAGCGAGATGGCTAAGGTACTATAGGATATCGAATGATATCTTCATTGTTACCGATAGCAAAGCAGCCATCTCTGCTATTAGTGGTGTGTACAGTACATCAAAAACTCTGGTCGAATGCCGACTGTCTATCAACGAGATAGCGAGACATTCGTGGGTGACACTGGTTTGGGTGCCAGGGCATTCTGGATGTCCAGGCAACCATACTGCGGATGAGATTGCCAGACAATGAACTGAATTGAACAGTTCAATGATCAGTCACTTCACTGGCATTCCATTATCGCGATGCAAGTTTCTGATTCAAAGCGAATCATACAAACTAGCTCAACTTAGGTGGGAAAGCGTGGCTAACTGTCTCGTGGCAAGAGCCACGTGGTTCCATTACGATTTACGCAAAATACGCGATCTTCTCAAGTTTGACAAGGCGCGCATGCGTCCACTGGTGACTGTTCTGACAGGACACTGTAGCTTTGGGACTCATGCGAGGAGGATGGGTCTAATATACAACGACTATTGCAGAAGCTGCAATGATGAAGAGGAGGAAGAAACTGTCCTCCATCTTCTGTGTCAGTGTCCTGCCCTTGCTAATGCAAGGGCAGCGGCACTGGGCTCCCGATTCCTGTCAGACTTAGACAGCCTGGGAAACATGGAGCTTTCAGGGGTATCATCCTTCCTCAGGGGTACAGGATGGTTTGAAACGGAGGAGGACATCCCTTAGGAGGTTCTCTGCTTAAGGGCATCACAAAGGGACCGAATTGACAGACCCAAGTGGATTGTCCCGCTAGGGACAACGGCCCTCTAACCTAACCTAACCTAACCTAAATAAAACTATTTCATGCCTCATGTAACGACACGTTTCCGCTGGTTGCTGGGGTAGAGCTCAGCGGCGTCCAAGGTCAGTTACATAAATTTGTTGATTGCAGGGAGATCTCTCGTTGGCCAAGTAAAACACCAAGATTCGAATATACACGTTTATTGAGCAATAGTAAAAATGATGCTTCACAGGCTGGTTCTTGGCGACGTGGTCAATAATAGGGTAAGGAGGCAATTTCGCTAGCAACCGTATGTGGTCCAAGTGACCAAGACGAACACGAGATATGGCAAAACGCTGTGGGAAAAGCAAATGTCCAACCAGGTTAACAATACTGTCGCTTAGGTTGTCATTTACCCCTACCACACTATAGCTTTAGTGGACTACAAGAATATGCCCACAGGTTAACAATACTATCGCTTAGTAGACAAATTCTGTAATCGCCTTCGGACACTAAAACTAACCGAAATAATTAATAATTGAAATTTAATATCAAGACCAAACAACTTACCTCCACGCCGGCTGCCCAAGAACTAAGACCGCTGTTCAGCATTACTGCGCCTTATATAGGCTGGCACCGCTTACATACATGAGCGTTAATATGCATGTATGTACGCGAGCCGTACAATGTTTCTGCTTAGCATCTACTTTATATTATCATATACATACATACATACATCACCATGTACCTACATGTGTACATGCCAATTGTACGCGATTGATGTATGAAAAGTAAAGCATAACAAATGGAATGCAGCAGCATTATATTTAAGAACAAATTAAATGTAAAACAAGTTTGCTTACGGTAGATCGTTGTGCATGTACATATGTACGTGTGTAAATGGTTATCAATATATACCGCTAATTTGAATGTTTTACTTAGTAGGTAAAGCAAAATATAATATACAAAAATGCCCATACAATTTATTAGGTTTGTAAAAGTAAATAATATAAACATTCGAGTAATAAAATATAAAGAATAATAAGATGCTTACATGTGAGCAAAAACAAGCGTGCGCCTTTTGCTCGTTACATCACCTCCCCTCATACGGGTTGGGGCCATTAGGTTAACTTCCATACTCTTACTACGCCCTTTCGCGAAATTGACACCCGAAATCGGTGGTCTTCGCTCATGGTGATGAGACGGATCTGTTGGAACTGCTGTCGATGTCTCAGCTTTTCGGCAATGAATTGCTGCACGTCCGGGGGAATCTGTTCCGGAGGAACCACCACGGAGCTGCTGGGTTGATTGGGTGACCGGCTGCTATGGAACACGCCTCTGGTGTTGTCCACATTATTGGTCTCCCGGTGGAAGTGCCGACAGTGGTCCTGGTTACCTATGGCGTAGTCGGTGAATTTTTCGGGATCCTTCAACTCCTTTTGTTCAGTCAGAACTGCACCATAATCGCTGGCGTCTGTTTGAGGCTTGAAGGGCTGGTTAAGATCGGGGCTTGCGCGGATCGGTGGCTGGGTCAAGCTTTCCTTGCGTGTCTGCTGCTCGTTACCCCATTTCCAGTGCCGTCTCTTCAACAGCACGGTGAGGGGTTGTGGTGGCGTGGCGAATTCTGGTGTGGTACGTCGGTAGCAAGACGTGACACCTAAGAATCGGCGCACTTCTTTACCATTATTGGCGGGTTGCATTTTGGTGATAACCGCAATCTTCTCGGGATCGGTTTTAATACCTTCTTGGGTGCCAGCGTGTCCAAGGTACTTGGTTTCTGCCGCAAATAACTTACACTTCTCAGGCTTTATACACAGCTGGGCTTGGCGTAGGCAATCGCTAGGTTCGACCCCCACCTTGCGGCTTTGCACAATCAACCCCGCACACTGGATGCTGGTTTCGAAAATTTGGAGGAAGTCAAGCCCCAATACCATGTCCTCGGTTGCGTTCTCCATCACCAGGATCTCACACATGGCTGTCTTCTTACCCAATGTCACTGCTATTCTCAGGGATCGTGATATCACCGCCTTGGATCCATCTGCCAAGAGTACATCGATTTTTGAGGGAATATATGCTGGCTGCCGAATGCATTTCTTGATTAACCGTGGGTGTATAAAACTCCTCGTTGCCCCTGTGTCTACTGTCGCTGCTGTTAGTTGGTTTTCAATGAGGATCATAGCCTTCAGCTTGTTTTCCTCCCATACGAGCTGCGTCGGATTTGGCTGTTGATTTGCGGCGGCTGCTTGTCTCGGTTTGCGACGGGCACGCTTTCGAGAGGTAGATTTTTCTACCATCAATCGATGGTGCTCTCCTCTACCCGGGTTGGATATGGTAGGGATACCCTCGAGTTCGTCGGAAAGTGCAAGCAGATCATCCAGCGTGGTGAAGTCACGGTGACGTATAAACCACTGATAGTCTGGCTGTGAGTTCCGGAAGATCCGTTCCAGTTTCTGGTCTTCGGCCATGTTGGTGTGTTGCATCAGATTCTGGAGCGCCAGCACGTAGTCCTTAAAGGGTTCTCGTGCACGCTGTGTGCGTTTACGGACGTCATCCTCCAACTTCTCAAAGTAGCGTGGAGGGAGGAAAAAGTTTAGAAAGTCCCCTATGAATTGCTGCCACTGACGCCAGTTTTTGTTGTTGTTTCGATACCAGATTAATGCCTTGTCTCTGAAACACTCACCCAAAACTCGTAGCACTTGTGTTAGGTCAATGCCATACATTTCCGCCAATTCCTCTACACGTTCTACGAAACCGATAGGGTCCTTGCCGCCATCGTATTTTAAACCCCATTTCCGAACGAATTCCACTACCATAATTCGATCGGGGGTTGCGGGCTCTACCCAGGTGTCAGCCCGGAGTGGTGGCTTTTGCGTCGGTGGTGCTGCTGCCGGCCAGCCTGGGGCAGGTACGCTGAGGCTAGGGGATGGAATCGCAGCAGCCTCGTGTTGATTCTGTAGGGCTAACAGTCGTTCAGACGTGTTAGCCTCGTGGTCGGCGGTAATAAATTGGCTGAACCTCTTTCTCAGTTCCTCCACGCTTTCCGTGGAGTTTTGGCTGAACTGCGCCAAATACGTCACAAGCTCGTCCTTCTTAAGGGCATAGATCCACGATGTCTTCAGCATTTTACTTACTGGCAGTCTGGTGGTTCTGTTTCGAGCGACACTGGGGTTGGCTGGTTAAAATTGGGATATTCTTTTTCCTCTTTAGCGTTTCGCAATTGCACGTGGCACAAAATCACTATTTCTACTCTAAGTCCTTATGTATAAGGTGTTGTTTTGTTTCAACACAGAAGTCCCTGCTCGGGCGCCAATGTAACGACACGTTTCCGCTGGTTGCTGGGGTAGAGCTCAGCGGCGTCCAAGGTCAGTTACATAAATTTGTTGATTGCAGGGAGATTTCTCGTTGGCCAAGTAAAACACCAAGATTCGAATATACACGTTTATTGAGCAATAGTAAAAATGATGCTTCACAGGCTGGTTCTTGGCGACGTGGTCAATAATAGGGTAAGGAGGCAATTTCGCTAGCAACCGTATGTGGTCCAAGTGACCAAGACGAACACGAGATATGGCAAAACGCTGTGGGAAAAGCAAATGTCCAACCAGGTTAACAATACTGTCGCTTAGGTTGTCATTTACCCCCACCACACTATAGCTTTAGTGGACTACAAGAATATGCCTACAGGTTAACAGTACTGTCGCTTAGTAGACGAATTCTGTAGTCGCCTTTGGACACCAAAACTACCCGAAATAATTACTATTTGTGGTCAATGTGACCAAAATGCACACGAGATATGGCAAAACGCTGTGGGAAAAGCAAATGTCCAACCAGGTTAACAGTACTGTCGCTTAGGTTGTCATTTACCCCTACCACACTTTAGCTTTAGTGGATTACAAGAATATGCCCACAGGTTAACAATACTGTCGCTTAGTAGACAAATTCTGTAATCGCCTTCGGACACTAAAACTAACCGAAATAATTAATAATTGAAATTTAATATCAAGACCAAACAACTTACCTCCACGCCGGCTGCCCAAGAACTAAGACCGCTGTTCAGCATTACTGCGCCTTATATAGGCTGGCACCGCTTACATACATGAGCGTTAATATGCATGTATGTACGCGAGCCGTACAATGTTTCTGCTTAGCATCTACTTTATATTATCATATACATACATACATACATACATCACCATGTACCTACATGTGTACATGCCAACTGTACGCGATTGATGTATGAAAAGTAAAGCATAACAAATGGAATGCAGCAGCATTATATTTAAGAACAAATTAAATGTAAAACAAGTTTTCTTACGGTAGATCGTTGTGCATGTACATATGTACGTGTGTAAATGGTTATCAATATATACCGCTAATTTGAATGTTTTACTTAGTAGGTAAAGCAAAATATAATATACAAAAATGCCCATACAATTCATTAGGTTTGTAAAAGTAAATAATATAAACAATCGAGTAATAAAATATAAAGAATAATAAGATTCTTACATGTGAGCAAAAACAAGCGTGCGCCTTTTGCTCGTTACACTCATTAAGAGTTGCATTGGTAAAAAAAATTTTAATTTCGTTTCCAGGGTTGGGAAATTTAAATATTTATTCTGCATAAAAGAAACCAAAAAGGCAATTGACGTTGTTTCTTTTTGCTAATTAGAGCTTGTAACGTGGCGTTACAAATTATACCCAACACTCACTACTGATCATCAATAGCCGTTTAAATAAGCTAAACAAATAAACATCAAGTACACACCGCATATAAAAAAATATATATAATAAAATAAAAATACCAAACAGGGATTTGAACAGCCGACCTCCTGTCTCGCGGCCGGCTGTTCTGTCTGGTTTGCCATGAAGCACCACATGCACACACCGTATATAAAGAAATACCATAGTAATAAAAACATTCATGCACACACTGCATAACATATAGACATCACACAACGTACACACACCGCATAAACAAAAATACAATAATAATAAAAACATGCATGCATACGCCGTATACACACTCTGCATAACATACACACACACCGTATAAACAAAACAAGCAAATATCATACAATTCATTGTGTTGACTAGCAATTGAAAACAACTTCTCATTTGCTTAATATTTTATCGTGCATAAGTGATTAAGGTTTTGTCACAATAGGGAGGAATGAGTTGGAATACGATTCTTTCCTTTAGTGCTTGTGTGTATAGTAGAGGGTACCCGAACGCTTATTATTATTATAGTAGTTAGCCGAACGATATCCGCAGAATTTATATCGTTCGTATTATTATTATTATTGCCGTATTTATCGGAGTGATATCCGCAGAATTTATATCACTCTGATTATTCTTATAGTAGTTAGCCGAACGATATCCGCAGAATTTATATCGTTCGTATTATTATTATTGTTGCCGTTTTTATCCGAGTGATATCCGCAGATTTTATATCACACTTATTATTCTTATAGTAGTTAGCCGAACGATATCCGTAGAATTTATATCGTTCGTATTATTATTATTGTTGCCGTATTTATCCGAGTGATATCCGCAGAATTTATATCACTGTTATTATTCTTATCATAGTTAGCCGAACGATATCCGCAGAATTTATATCGTTCGTATTATTATTATTGTTGCCGTATTTATCCGAGTGATATCCGCAGAATTTATATCACTCTTATTATTCTTATCGTAGTTAGCCGTACGATATCCGCGGAATTTATATCGTTCGTATTATTATTGTTGCCGCATTTATCCGAGTGATATCCGCAGAATTTATATCACTCTTATTATTCTTATAGTAGTTAGCCGAACGATATCCGCAGAATTTATATCGTTCGTATTATTATTATTGTTGCCGTATTTATCCGAGTGATATCCGCAGAATTTATATCACTCTTATTATTCTTATAGTAGTTAGCCGAACGATATCCGCAGAATTTATATCGTTCGTATTAGTCTTTCAACCATATTCACATTGCGTGGCTTATACTTTGCTATCGAATATACGAAGCCCTTATACGCACGTTGCGGCGCTTAGAGTACGAAACCTAAGTGCACGAATTGGACTACAGTGGTGGCCATATTTCAAAGGAAGCAGACATTTGACGAGCCTGGACAGATTGAGGATACCTCGGCTGGGAAATTAAACTGCCTTACAATGGCGCCCGAGCAGGGACTCGTTTCCAAATCCGACAATTGTGGTAAAACAATTAACCCAACCACCAGCGGGGAAGGAACGAGTTCACCATTTTGCCACCACCCAATTCAAGGCAGCAAAAATACTCTACAGATAGATTCCCTCGGATGGATCTACCTTTTACGAAAGGACAAACTCATTGAAGTTTGTCGTCAACATGGCATAAAGGCTGAAGGAGCCACAGTGGAGCAACTGAGACGCGCTTTGGGCGATCTAGTACGAGCCAAACGAGCCCGAGCATCATCAGAAAATCTGCTACGGTCATTAGAGGAAGAACTTTTGGCAGAAGAAGAGGAACCGGCCCACCAAGAGTCGTTCAAACAAATCGTCCAACCTGTCAAGGAAAGGGCTACAAACAGTCCTACTGACAGTGAGGTAATGTCCATTATTCGACGATGGGACTTAATCCATGAAGGAGACGAAAACCTCATGGAGTTTTTGGAACGAGCAGAGGAGCTGGCAGAATGCTACTCAATCCAGCCCAACCGACTCATACTGTCATTATTAGAGATACTAAGAGGTCGTGCACTCCAGTGGTATCGAGTAAAGAGAACGGAGATAACGTCATGGGAAGATTTTACAAATATGGCAATTCGGTTTTTTCTCCCCCGACGACATCTGGCACACCTAGAAGAAAAGATTTATCATCGGAAACAAGCACCCCGAGAAAAAGCCAAAGACTTCATCCTGACCCTTCAAACATTAATCCGCCAACACCCTGAACTACGCAAATTGGACCATACCGATCGCATTTACGAAGGGCTTCGCTATGAATACCGGCTATATGTACGACGCAACGATTTCCAAACTCTAGACGAACTTATCTAACTCACCGATGAATACAAGCTACTCCGAAAAGAAGAGCTAAAACAAACTCGACCCCAACCGAGTCACTATCTAGGGTTAAATACGAACATCACGCCATACGACCCAACACAAACGTGCTGGAACTGCAAACGAAGTGGTCATCGTAGGGCTAACTGCAGAAATAGACGTAGACTATTCTGTTCCCGTTGCGGACAGGATAACATTATGTCCCGAAACTGTCCGTGTAGCCAAAACAGCCCGCCTGAAAGTGACGGGCGATATTACATAAATATCAAGGTTAACAACAAGCCTATCCGAGCGCTAGTCGACACCGGATCTACAATAACATACCTAGGAACCAGCATAAGAGACCATCTAGACAGCGTGGACGTTCGGCCAAGAACACAGCAAAGATCAGCACAGCTAGCCGATGGTTCCTGTATTAAAGGTATATCTGTATATCCAATAACCATTACCTTCCATGGACAAACAACACGCTTGCTAGCTTCAGTACTACCTAATCTGGCCGAACCAGTAATCCTGGGCATGGACTTCCTACGGAAGCGACTAATCATGTTAAGTGTAGATGGAATCCGCCTAACAATACCAGAACTACCGTCCACCCACGCACCTCGACTACACGCTCTAGTTGACCGCAGTTTCTTATCCACCGATCAGGAAAAAACGCTTACACATGTGCTGAACAACGCAAAAACCAGCTTTAACAAAATACAAGGCCCTTGTGTCGCCGGCAGCCACAAGATACTCATGAAACATGACCGGCCCATAAAACAGCGATACTACCCTCGGAACCCAGCGATGCAGGCTATAATGGATCAAGAAATCGACGAATTACTCCGCTTAGATCGTATTGAGCCGTCACATAGTCCGTACAGTTCTCCTGTTGTACTCGTACGGAAGAAACAAGGCACATGGAGAATGTGCATTGACTTCCGCCAACTCAATGCAGCCGCTGAACCCGATGCATATCCATTACCACAAATCAACAATATCCTCGACCAGTTCCAAGAAGCCCAATTCATATCTACAATAGACTTGAAAAATGGATATTGGCAAATTCCCCTAGAAAGCAGCAGCAGGCAATATACTGCATTTACCGTACCAGGACGCGGACTTTTCCAATGGAAAGTAATGCCTTTCGGCCTCCATTCGGCCCCTGCCACTTTTCAAAGAATCCTGGATACCGTAATCGGGGCAGAATTACATCCCAGAGCATTTGCCTACTTAGACGATATCATCGTACTGGGACGAACCTTCGAGGAACATATCAACAATTTAACGGAAGTTTTCTCTCGGCTGCTCATTGCGAATTTAAAATTAAATTTTGAAAAAAGTGATTTCGTACAAACCAAACTCAGATATTTAGGCCATGTAGTTTGCTCCGAAGGAATACACACCGATCCGTCAAAAATCGAAGCGATAAGGGAGTTAGCAGCCCCAAAGACTATCAAAGAATTACGCTGAGTTCTGGGAATCGCGTCATGGTACAGGCGATTCGTACCAGACTTCTCGTCCTTAGTGGAACCCATGACACGTTTATTACGAAAGAAAACCACATGGCAGTGGGGTTTAGAGCAAGAAGAAGCATTTGATCACTTGAAACAAAAACTCACTCAAGCACCAATCCTCTGTTGTCCCGATTTCACACAACCCTTTTTCCTACAAACTGATGCCAGTAGCGAAGGTCTAGGAGCGGTACTTTTCCAAAGGAAAGACGAGCAAGAAAGAGTCATCGCATACGCGAGCCGGACCCTCCAGGACACAGGCAGGTCACTTAGGTACTCACAAAACACTAAAAAGAGCACAAGAAAGTTATTACTGTCCAGGCATGAGTCACGATGTTCGAAAATATGTGCGATCCTGCATAACCTGCAGTAAATACAAAATCGAACAACGACGAACAGCAAGGCTAATGTACACGAAACCAGCTCATAAGCCATGGGAAATAGTCAGCATCGATTTCATTGGGCCACTGCCAAAATCTGGAAAAGGAAATCGCTGGCTGTTAGTAATCACCGACAAATTTAGTAAATGGGTAGAGTTGATCCCCATGAGAACCGCTACCACCAACGCAGTAATAGTAGCTCTCAAGGAGCGAATAATCTACCGTTTTGGTTGTCCCCAGATACTTATATCCGATAATGGAGCGCAATTCACGGGCAAGGCTATGGGTAGTTTTTTAAGAGAACTCGGAATACAACACCGACTCACCGCACCATATACCCCACAAGAAAACCATACCGAAACGACAAATCGTGTAATAAAGACTATGATCGCAATAAACGCCAAAGAGCACCACCGCATCTGGGACCTCCATCTACCCGAAATATCGTTTGCCATAAATACCGCCGTACACGAATCCACCAAACATACTGCCGCAGAAATCATATTGGGGAGAAATCCGTCACCACCACGACAAATACGAAAAAAAGGGGAGGTACCCATCGAAGTCCCAACACATGTAATCAAAGAAAAGGAGTGGAAAAAAATAGCCGAAATAGCAACCGAAGCCACAAATCGGCAAAAACGATATTACGATCTACGACGACGAGAGTGGACACCACACGTCGGAGACTTGGTATACCGCCGAACCCACTATCTATCATCAGCTGCCAATTATTTCGCCGGCAAATTAACACCGAAGTTTGACGGACCACATGCAGTAATAGATAAAATATCAGAGAACATAATGCTGATTAAAATTAGGGATAAAAAGCACAAAATACACGTAAAGGACCTTAAACCATACCACGAACGCAACAATCAATCATAAATTGTTTGTGCTCGCCACCTTGCATCACTATAAATAGCAGAACAAATTAATATTAATTATCAGTCTAACAATGGAAAGAAGACCAACAGGACCTCGGCTCCAGGCCACATAAAAAAATATTTGCGACAGACAAGGATGCCGCAGAAAATAAACACGTTCCGACCACCATTCGAGGCCAGGCCAAAAGATAAGAGGATAAAAATAATAACCAACCAGAAGGCCATGGTAGGAGAATCGGGAGATGCAACAGCCGACAAAATCGCAGTGGCTATCTTCGACCACCACCGAGCACAACCACTGCACAGCCTAAGAGAACCTCCACCATTTCAACCGCCCACTCCGACACCACCCCTTGAGACCTGTCCCGCCGAAAAACTACCAAAGTTGGTACCAATACAGGAGAAGGTAAGACAGGAACACGATTACAATAACGACATCCTGGAATTGGCATCCCCAGAAGCGGAACTTAAATCCTTATTGGATGAAGCGAAAAGTCCGGAAGACCTCTTCAAAGGGATCAACATTACTGACCCAGGAGTTCCGAGGAAGATGTGGTACATATTTACCCCTGGGCGACCAAAGATTAGAGTGACCCTCAAAAATAAAAGGGTCACGCTAAAATGTCTCGGGCACACCAAGGAGTTTTTCCTTGAAGAATAATTTTGCACAGCACGAATTTTGCATCCCCCTTGCTTGAACTAAGATAAGTTTTACAATTACTTTCGTATACTACTTGAATTTTATAAGTATTTTTTTGCATTGGATGAATTATCGTATGAAATATATAAAAAAAAAAAAAACAACAAAAAAAAACCAAAAATAAAAAAAAAAATAAAAAAAAAACAAAAAGAAAAAAAAACAACAAAAAAAAATAATAATAATAAAAATTTTCAAAAGGGCCGAGCCGAAATCCCTTGGAATTCGGTAAATGATACCTAATATTTAGGTAGTGAAGACACTCAGTGGTCAAAACTCGCCCAACCAAAACCAAACATCCTTTTTGTAACTATATATACATACTTTTTTTTTTCTTTCTCTCTTCTTTTTTTTAACTAAAGAAAGGGGGGACGGTAACGTGACGTTACAAATTATACCCAACACTCACTACTTATCATCAATAGCCGTTTAAATAAGCTAAACAAATAAACATCAAGTACACACCGCATATAAAAAAAATATATATAATAAAATAAAAATACCAAACAGGGATTTGAACAGCCGACCTCCTGTCTCGCGGCCGGCTGTTCTGTCTGGTTTGCCACGAAGCACCACATACACACACCGTATATAAAGAAATACCATAGTAATAAAAACATTCATGCACACACTGCATAACATATGGACATCACACAACGTACACACACCGCATAAACAAAAATACAATAATAATAAAAACATGCATGCATACGCCGTATACACACTCTGCATAACATACACACACACCGTATAAACAAAACAAGCAAATATCATACAATTCATTGTGTTGACAAGCAATTGAAAACAACTTCTCATTTGCTTAATATTTTATCGTGCATAAGTGATTAAGGTTTTGTCACAATAGGGAGGAATGAGTTGGAATACGATTCTTTCCTTTAGTGCTTGTGTGTATAGTAGAGGGTACCCGAACGCTTATTATTATTATAGTAGTTAGCCGAACGATATCCGCAGAATTTATATCGTTCGTATTATTATTATTATTGCCGTATTTATCGGAGTGATATCCGCAGAATTTATATCACTCTGATTATTCTTATAGTAGTTAGCCGAACGATATCCGCAGAATTTATATCGTTCGTATTATTATTATTGTTGCCGTATTTATCCGAGTGATATCCGCAGAATTTATATCACTCTTATTATTCTTATAGTAGTTAGCCGAACGATATCCGCAGAATTTATATCGTTCGTATTATTATTATTTTTGCCGTATTTATCCGAGTGATATCCGCAGAATTTATATCACTGTTATTATTCTTATCATAGTTAGCCGAACGATATCCGCAGAATTTATATCGTTCGTATTATTATTATTGTTGCCGTATTTATCCGAGTGATATCCGCAGAATTTATATCACTCTTATTATTCTTATCGTAGTTAGCCGTACGATATCCGCGGAATTTATATCGTTCGTATTATTATTGTTGCCGCATTTATCCGAGTGATATCCGCAGAATTTATATCACTCTTATTATTCTTATAGTAGTTAGCCGAACGATATCCGCAGAATTTATATCGTTCGTATTATTATTATTGTTGTCGTATTTATCCGAGTGATATCCGCAGAATTTATATCACTCTTATTATTCTTATAGTAGTTAGCCGAACGATATCCGCAGAATTTATATCGTTCGTATTAGTCTTTCAACCATATTCACATTGCGTGGCTTATACTTTGCTATCGAATATACGAAGCCCTTATACGCACGTTGCGGCGCTTAAAGTACGAAACCTAAGTGCACGAATTGGACTACAGTGGTGGCCATATTTCAAAGGAAGGAGACCTTTGACGAGCCTGGACAGATTGAGGATACCTCGGCTGGGAAATTAAACTGCGTTACAAGCTGTTTTATAATTCTGGAAGAACAACATTGGTATTAAAATCTTAAAAATTCAAAACTTCGACTCCAGGGTTGGACAAATGATATATTTTATGGTACATGAAAGTGACCAAAAAGTTTAAAAATTTTAATTTTTTTGTCAAGTATAACTATGTTACACCTCACTAAGAATTGCATCGGTAAAAAAATAAAAATTCGCTTCCAGAGTTGGAAAATCGGCATTTTCTGATTCATAAAAGCTACCTTATTATATGTTATTTTTGATTTTTATGATGAATTATACCTACTTTATAAATCAGGAAGAAATATATGGTATTAAAAACCAAAAAAATCTAAAAGGCGATTCTACGGTTGAACAATTAGAAACGGATTTTTTGTTTTGTTTGTAAATTAAATATATATAATATTTTTGAAAGACATTCATAGGTATTAGATATAAGAAAAGTCAAACATTTCGCTTCCTAGCCGAAAAATTTAAACGTTTTCTTAAATATAAAAGTAGGCGATAACATCATTTTGATTTTTAATTAAACCGACTTTCTGTTTTTGCATGAAAGAAAAAAGAAGAATTACATCTGTGAAGGGTATTTAAGATTCGGCACAGCCAAATATAGCGCTTTTACTTGTTTGTTGCTCATTTGGGAAAACTGAATCATTAGTTTTTTTAACTTCAATAGAAATTTTAAAAGTTACAAAGCATTATTTTTAAATTTTATGCAAAATTTAAAAAAAAAATTTCATAAGGGGTACCCAAATGAGCAAAAAAAACCGAAACTTATAATATCTGCACAGTGAAGTAAAGTTTAAAGAGTTTTCTTAAAAAAAAATGTAGTTTGTCACAAAGAAAATCGTGTTAATGGGCCGAGTAATGAGCAAAATTAAAAAAAGTAGAGAAAACCCGATTTTTGGGTTAAATTCGATTTTAGCGACCTCTAAACCTTTTCCAAAACATCTGAAAAAAATCACACAAATACTTTACAATTTGAGCTTTCAAAAAATGCTGGAGCACCTATAAAAATTCTAATAAAAAAATTTTTTGGGAACACTAATATAAAGGGTCCGCCATCTGTAAGATGTAAGATGTGTTTTGTGTGCAGCCCAATTTTCCATAGCAAATGGTGGTGCTTCTATTATTAAAAAACACTTATGGTGTTTTCTTTTCTGATAAAAATGTTACACATTTTTTCCCCTCCGAACATTTTTATGTTCGATTCTAAAAAATAAGTAACACTTCCCAAAAACAGCTTGTTCGTTTCAAAATGTGTTGCAGAAAAAACCGGCAAATATGTAACATGTTTTAAGGCTCATTTAGCCGAACGTTGAAATCGTACATGTGAGCTAAATGTAAATGTTAGGTATATGTAAATGTTGCTACACTTATAGAATGTTTAAAATCGTGTCATATGTTTTTGACAAAAATAAACAACATATAATTATTTATAAAAGCAAAAGCATAAAAAATTCCCAATAAAAAAAAATTTGTGTTTCTTGTAAGCTATATCGATTGAGTGTATTTAATAAAGGAAATAATGTTATATAATGGATGTGGTAGATGGGCATCACTTTCAAAAATAAATACAATAAAACTCTATACAACTGTTTAAAACATTGATGGCACTTTAATATGTTTATGTTATTGGCGTTCGTGTTGAAAAAGTACGCAAATTAATTAAATGGTACAAAGAGGCATCAGAAACACCAATATACACAACTAATAGTACAGTAATCCACGGATAATTTCCCCACGCTTAAGCGCCTTTCACGTTTATTTACCTCCAGATCAAAATCCCCGTTGTTTTCTTTATATTTTCCCTACAAAAATCTACGTTTTAATAACCCACGCTTAAGTACCCACTTCGGCTAAATTCCTGAAAATTAAAATCCCCAAAATAAAATTTCCCCTAAATTTTCTACGTTTAATTACCCAAATTTACAACCTTGTCAGTAATGCAACTAAGTAAACATAAACACTTGTCAATTATACGTACATACATATAAAGTATATTAACAGAAAAGTATTTGGTGTATTTAAAGCGAAAAAGGTTTTTGTTTTTTAAATTTAATAAAGTTCTATAAAAAAATGGCTCCGCGAAATACAGCTTTGACAATAAAGGAGAAACTTTTGGTTATTTCTAGATGGCAAAAAAAAGAAATGACAAAAAAACAATTAGCCATAGAGTTTAAGTGCGACATTTCAACAATTAATAGAATTATTAGAAACCAGTGTAAAATTCGTGAAATTGCCGATTTAAACAAAAATTTAAAATTGAAGCGCCTCCGAAAATCTAACCACGCTGATGTGGAAAAAGCCCTTACTCTATGGTTTAACCAAATGTGTGCACAAAATGCAATCATTTCAAGTCAAATGATAATGAATAAGGCAAAGGCATTTGCCGTTAAGTTAAATTCTGATTTTGAACCAAACAGTGGTTGGTTGTGGAGGTGGCAGAGGAGAGAAAATATTAAATTTTCAAAAACACATGGTGAAAGTAATGAAAATGACAGTGAAGGCGCTAAAAGTTTTTTAGAAAGTAGCAATTTTTTGTCAATTCTTCAAAATTACACCCCAGAGAACATATTCAACGCCGATGAGAGTGGGCTGTTTTATAAATCTTTGCCAAATGGAACTTTTGCACGAAGAGGAGAAATAATAAAGGGAAATAAATCTCAAAAACAACGCATCACACTGTTGTTTTTGTGTAACTCCTTGGGAACTTACAAAAAAGTATTTACAATTGGAAAGTTTCGAAATCCGCGTTGTTTTAAAGGTAAAAGCAACTTGCCAGTTCCATATTTTTCCAATAAAAATGCTTGGATGACAAATTCATTGTGGGTGACTATAATGGAACAATTAGACAGAGAAATGATTAAGCTGGGTAGAAAAATTGTCTTATTTGTAGACAATGCATCATGCCACAAATTCTCAGGTGATTTGCAAAATGTAAATATACAATTCCTACCACCGAACACAACAGCACTGATTCAACCACTAGACCAAGGCATTATACATTCTTTTAAAGCAAATTATCGTCAGATTATTATTAGAAAGCAAATAATTTCATTAGAAAAAGGTCTCACATTGCAAGAATTCATTAAATCTATAACAGTTCTGGACGCTTTGAACTATACTAAACGAGCTTGGTGGCTTGTTAAAGCAGAAAGCATAGCGAATTGTTTTAGAAAGGTAATCTTATATACATACTTATTCCTATTTGTTTTTAAAAAACTCAATTCTTTTAATATTTTCAGGCTGGTTTTTCGACTCAAACAAAACCGATTGCTCAAACACAACCGATTGCTGAATCTCAAGAAAGTTTCATTGATGTAACCGCTGTAACAGACAACTTTGAAGAATATGTTAATTGTGATGCGGATTTGGAATGCTATGGTTTACTAAATGACGACGAAATTTTGAACGAATTAAACGAAGATAACACTGAAGAAAATGTATCTGAAGATGAAATTGCCTCAGAAAAAGAACAAAATATTCCGAGCTTAAAAAAAGCTTTTGAAGCCGTTGATATTTTGCGTCGGTTTTTTGTATACAAAAAATATGATTCCGAAGAAATCGAAAATATAGAAACTATTATTTTTACAAATGAAGTTCCTAATATTTCTCAAAGAAAAATTACGCAATATTTCAAATAGGCAAAATTTGTTTTTCCCTTTTTTTTGTTGATTTTAAAGTACAAATATTGTTATTTGAGTAAGAATTTCATGTACACATATGAACACCTGTATGAATTATTAAAGTTTTATTTTATTATTATATAATATAATATATTATATACATATAATCTTATATGTATGTATGTATATCGCAATAGTTTTTGTTAAGCTTTTTTTGATTTTTATTTTATTTTTTTTTATGTTTTTACAATCAAATGTATGTGATATGAATTGTTTGTTTTTTTGTTATTAAATAAAAATCTGAAAATCTGTTATTATTTTTTTAATTTTATTTAGATACCCTGAATAGAAATTAATCTTAAATCGCATAATTACCTTTTAGAGGTAATTAAACGTATTTGCTTAATTACCCTTTTCAGGTAATAAAAAAAATTCGTTTTATTGCTTTCCCCGTTTATTTACCCCAAAAGTTTGTGATTCTTAAGCAAGGCAGTTATCCGTGGAATACTGTATAATGAGTCATTCCTTGGCATAAGTTTCATAAAATGGGAACATTTTTTTCCATATTACAAAATATATTATATGTTTTGCAATATTGCAAAATGTTTATATATACGTACAAACGAGTGTTTAATACATCTGAAAAGAACAATCACAGACAGACATGCGATATTTCATTGAGAATAAAACATTTATTTAGAAAGATAAACATATGAAATGCGTATATCATGTCCTTATACATATTTATCAACTAAACATATCAAAAGAGAAATAAGTACCAAAAGAGGTCTTTTGTGCCCCATTCTCATTCAACATACATACATCTCATCACTGTCTACAACTGTCACGTAACCTTAGAATAAAATTCTATTTTCTGCAGGTTCCAACGTTACGGCAACATTTTATTAAAGTCAAGTAAGCGTTTTCACAACTTGCCATATTACAGTTTGGATCACCTGACACATTTTCCTAACATTTACGATTTCAACGTTTGGCTAAATGAGCCTTTACACCAGATACGGTCGTTTCATAGCACAATTGTGCTGAGATCATTCACACGTTTTCTTACCCTCTTTAATTTAGTCGTCGATGAGACAGCGACGAATCAATATCAGGCGGATGCTTACGAATTTTTTTATATATTTTTCCAGAATACTTGTCCAGCAAACAATTTCAATCATGATGATATACAAAAAATATTTTGTCATAAACAATGCTTTCGATAATATACAATGACTTTTATACAATTTTCTTCCAATAACGGACTATAATAACTCTCCTAATTTAGTAATACACTTAGTCTTATTAATTAGTCTGTGCAAAATCTTATCAAAAATATTTTGAATATGTTTCCCATATGAAAATGATCTTCCATGCCGACATATATCAAAGCTTATTAAGTTTGATACATCCAACCGAGTATTTTTTTTTTTGCGAATATTCAGTGTTATGCTCCAGCAAGCAAACATTCTTTTATATTTTTTTCTTGAATGGAACACATAACAAATTATTGTCCTATCTTTTCTAATTTTTTTCATTTGACTGTTTACTTAGAAAAAGTTGTATTTTTAATTAATAATATTACGTAATCAAATTTTTTCTTCAATGTTTATGTTAATTTTTTTTTGTGAAAATTGCCTTAAAAATATATATAATGAATATTAAACATATTATAATTCAGGAGTTATTGGAAACATCTTCATCATCTGATGAAGATGAAAAGATTATTTTAAACTCCGCCAATAGAAAATATTTGGCGCGTGTTAAAAGATTTGTTGAAAATGTTATTCACAAATATTTCGATGTTGATGTAAGTACATTTAAAATTTCAATAATATTAAACATATATATATATATATATATATATATATATATATATATATACAGATATACATATATCGCACTCGTTCAACAATACTGTATTAACTCAAAACTTTAAGGTTTTCAGGAGAGACAAAAAACTGTTTTCTTAACGCTTAAGGAAGTTTTCATTAACAAAAGTTTGGCAATATTTAGAAAACCCATTAATTATTGTATTGCACTGCATAACCTTTTCATTTATTCATTGTCTACAGATAGAAAAGCGATTTTTTAGTTACTGTCATTTTCTTGAATTATTTTTGTTTATAAGAAGTAAATATTTTGAGTTGTGTCGTTTTTTTAGACAACTCATTATGATAATTGAACTAATTAGACTTTTTGATTTCAAATATTCACTATTATGTTTCATAAACTTAATAATAAAATTTCTAGCTGATCAAAATTGCATTTTTTTTTTGTTGCTATATTGATTAAATGCTAAATTATAAAGTGATAATGTAACAAAGTGTCATTAAACTATTTCATCAAAACAATAACTCAATAAAAAATACAATTATTTCACGAAAACAGTAACAACTCAAAGAAAAAGTTAACTATTATTTCATGAAAACAATCATATTTCGAATTAAAACAAAAAATTGCCTTAGCCTGAATCAATTAAACAGTTGCAACTCAAAATAGTACCTGACTAAAAGAAACTTTTATCATTAGAATAACAACTTAACTCAAAATACTACTAACGCCTTTCAGCAGGAAAATGGTCACAACATGTATTTTGATTAAGAAACAGTAGTCAGAAGTATGGAAATTTTTAACCATAGGTAGACATAAGTGTTATGTATTGTTTTTTGCCAAAAAGATAACATGAAAAAATGTTGAGTTAATACAGTATTGTTGGACGAGTGCGATATACAGTGATGGAAAATATAATAGAAATGATGTGCAGTATTCCTTCTTTTCAGAATAATTCTTGCAAAAAATGTGCAAGTAGTTGTTGTTTCTATTATATTTTCCAACACTGTATATATAGGGTCCGCAATCTAACGTTTTTTTTTTCAACTAGTGCTTCTTTCGTGAATGGTAACACTTAGGTCATGTCTGATTTGACAGATAATTAGTTTTATCCTTCCGCTGAACGAGTATGGTTGTGTATACGCTTGATCACTGCTGGTAAGTGGGCCTGCGATCGACTTACAGAAGATGCAGATTTTGCCAAAAACAAAATCATATTTTCAGATGAAGCTCACTTTGATCTTGGCGGGTATGTAGACAAGCAAAATTGTTGCATTTGGGGCACATAAAACCCGCACGCATACATTGAAAAGCCGACGCACCCAAAACGAGTCACTGTTTGGTGCGGATTTTGGTCCAGAGGCATAATTGGTCCATTACAGTCAATGGCGATCGTTATCGGGCCATGTTAAACGAATTTTTGTCCACAAAAATTGAAGAGGAGGATATTGGCAACATATGGTTTCAACGGGATGGCGCTACGTGCCACACAGCCTAAGCTACACTCGATGTTTTGCGCCGTGTTTTTGAATATCGAACTATCAGCCGCAGAGCTGATGTCGTTTGGCCACCTCGAAGCTGCGATTTGACACCGTTGGACTATTATTTGTGGGCTGCCGTCAAAGATAAGTGTTACGCCGACAAGGCAGAGACAATTGACGCTTTAAAGGACAATATTCGTGAAGCCATTGGTGAAATACAGTTGCACACAATCGATAATGTGCTTAAAAATTGGACTGATCGTGTAGGCTACTGCATGGGTAGCCGAGGCAGTCATTTCAATGAAATTATTTTTCATTATTAACCGGAAGGATTGTACTTTCAAATAAAAAAAGAAATTTGAGAAAATATTCAGTAGTTTTTTTTTTATAGCATTTAAAAAAAAAAATTATTTGGCGGACCCTGTACATGCATATCGACATACATGCTTTGCATGCATTTTAATATGTAACTATACACCAGAATAGTAGAGTAAGAATTTAACTTAATAATGAAGTATTTGCCAATGAATTGTATTTAAGATCAGTTGCTATATGATGTTATAGTAAATATCAAATTATGAAACATTCTGCTGTAAGCAGGTATAAAAGGTCATAGCAGAATGAAATCGACATCAGTTCTTGGGAATCCAACGTGGACGTAAGTCATTTATAGCTTAGCATTATTTTAAATTTGTTTAACTTGTATTTAGCATAATTTAACATTTGGTAGGAAAACCCAGCTAAGTTTGTTGCACTTAATAGGAGTGTCTCCGTACCGGTGAATGAATTTGTTTATTGTGGTTTTCATTTAGTCCTTTTTTGTTGTTGAGCCTAGGAATGGGTAATTGGCGAACCTCTTCCTAACCGGTGTGTCTCCTTGATGGTAGTGTGTTCGTTACTCACCCATAGCTAGTGACGCGAGTAGATTCGGTCCGGTTTAATCAGGGCAGGAGAAAATCCATACTCAGTTTGTTGCCCCTAACAGGAGTGTCTCCGTCTTGGTGAAAAAACAGTAGGGATCTTCTCCAGCTATTTGGTATCCATTCGCGAACAGAAAATCCTCCTCCGCCCAAGATTTGAACAGCATTTTCATTTTTTATTCTCCCTTTGGGGAAACTTCTGTAATGAAATAAATTTCTGTTAAAAACACTTGTTGTTTTATTGTATCCTTGCACACATAATCAACAACCCTGGACGCAGCTGAGCTCTACCCCAGCATCCAGCGAGAACGTGTCATTAGAAGTTAATAGTGCATATGCATAAGCAGAAAATAAAAAATTTCACTTTATCATGCGAAGATGGAATTTTTGAACTCATATGGGAAGGATATTTGAGTAAAATTTACAATGAGGTATTCCAAAAAGTATTAAAATCGAAGGGGTATAGAAATTTTGAATTGAACATTATATTATATAAACCTTTGCAACACATTACAGATAAAAAATCACAAAAGAAAACTATACAAGAATTCCACGATTCACCAGTATCAGGGTATTTTGTTATTAGAAAGACGGTAATAATATTAACAGCGTTATGTATTAAAAAATATAAGGAAAGTGGTAAGAGATTACATTAACAAATGCGATAAATGTTTGAGAAATAAACAGACAAAACATATTAAAGAAGAAATGATCATAGCAAAAATTCCTAGCACTAGTTTTGAAACAGTAGAAATAGATACGGTAATACTTCTAAGAATGTCTAATGGGTACAGATATATACTAACAATGCAGGGCGATTTAACAAAATACGTAATAGCACATCCAATTGAAACGAAAGATGTTAGAAGCACGGTTGCCACTGAGTAAAAAAATTTTCTACCAAAATTTTCCGAAAATGTTACCAAAAAGTTACCAAAAAATTTTTTTTATAAAAACAGAAATTTCTATTTTTATTATAATAAAAACAACAACTTTTATTAATAAAAAACATAACATAAAACGTTTTAATTCATTTTAGAACATAAATAAATATTTATATAAACGCATATAGACATTGCTTGACCACCAACAAATAAATTTTATTTATAAATAAATATTTCAATTCATTATGCTAGAGTTAATGTCGACGCCGTTGACCGCGTTTCAACGCCGAAAAAGTTGAAATATATTGAACTTTTACGGCGTTGCAACGTCTTGAGATTAACTGCTCTCATACAATTTCATACGATTCAACTTTTTTTTTGACATTTGACGCCGTCGACGACGTCGACATTAACTCTAGCATTATACCTACGAATTCCGTATTTAATTTAAATAAATTATTTAATATTGCAGTCATTTAAAATAATCTTTTGCTGACCAAACATAATGACATTTGCATATTACGCCGTTGAACAATTTGGCGCAAATTCACACAGTTGTTTTTAATGATTTTTTTTCTCAGTGTTGAGTAATGCGGAAAAATTATAAAAGAAAAGCAATAATTTGATAGCTTGTCAAGCCTTAAAAACAAAGTTACCAAGTTACCAACCCTAAAAAAAATTACCAATTTTGGTAGAATGTTACCAACTATGGCAACTGTGGTTAGAAGTATTGCCAAAACATTAGTTGAACAGTTTATCTTAAACTACGGATGTTTTAAAAATCAAAAATCAGATAGAAGTACTGAATTTAATAACGGCTTGTTAAAAGAAGTTTGTAATTTACTTAACATAAAACAAAAGTTTTCAGCGTCATATCACCATCAGTCAATAGGCTCTATGTATAGAACGTAATCATCGTGTATTAAATGAGTATTTATTAAAATTTTTTCATGATTATGAATGGGACAAACGGATACCATATTATACATTTGCATATATCACGACACTACACACTGACACTTATGAATTGATTTACGGTAAATTGGCAGCATTATCAACAGACAAAATACAAAACAAAACTATATACTATGACATGGAAAACTATGCTGATGAAATAAAAACAAGTAAAAGTGCTATATTCGGCTGTGCCGAATCTCAAATACCCTTCACAGATGTAATTCTTCTTTCCTTCTTTCTTGCTAAAACAGAATGTAAGTTTAATTAAAATATCAAAATTATGTTATCGGTTACTTTAATATGTATGAATTTTTATTAGTCGAACTTTCTTATGTAAATTGTTAATTTTATCAACGGGCTTAAGTTCGAATCTGCAAGACAGCAAACCATTTTTTATTATTTTATTAATTAATGAATTTGTTCAAATTCTATTTTTATTAATTTATATTAAGATTGGAATATTAAGAATATTTTTCAATAATCATCAAACCAGCAGAACGGATCAGTACTGATTTCGAGGCCGCTACGCCATCTCATCAGCGTTCTTTTTTAAATTTTTCCACTTTTGCAAGTGGTGCTAGTTAGTAGGAATATCAACTATTTAACCAATATTTTAACGAAAATTGAATATGAGAAGTTATCACATTCATATTTTTAAGTTATTACATTTTTGGTTAGTACGAAATTCCCCAACCCTGACGATTAATATTTCCAATATTCCATGTATCTCTTTTGCTTTTTCCAGAGCCATCGGCTGCTGATAACTAAAACTTCTTTGTTATTTTATGTTCAAGTAATTGAATTTAGTTGTCAATTTACAATGAACAAGTGCGCGTGCCCCCGCAATGTTTTAAATTATGTATGAATTTTTATTAGTCGAACTTTCTTATGTAAATTGTTAATTTAACAACGGGCTTAAGTTCGAATCTGCAAGACTGCAAACCATTTTTTATTATTTTATTAATAAACGAATTTGTTCAAATTCTATTTTTATTAATTTATATTAAGATTGAAATATTAAGAATATTTTTCAATAATCATCAAACCAGCAGAACGGATCAGTACTGATTTCGAGGCCGCTACGCCATCTCATCAGCGTTCTTTGTTCAATTTTTCCACTTTTGGAAGTGGTGCTAGTTAGTAGGAATATCAACTATTTAACCAATATTTTAACGAAAATTGAATATGAAAAGTTATCACATTCATATTTTTAAGTTATCACATTTTTGGTTAGTACGAAATTCCCCAACCCTGACGATTAATATTCCCACTATTCCATGTATCTCTTTTGCTTTTTCCAGAGTCATCGGCTGCTGATAACTAAAGCTTCTTTGTTATTTTATGTTCAAGTAATTGAATTTAGTTGTCAATTTACAATGAACAAGTGCGCGTGCCCCCGCAATGTTTTAAATTATGAATGAGTTTTTATTAGTCGAACTTTCTTATGTTAATTGTTAATTTTATCAACGGGCTTAAGTTCGAATCTGCAAGACTGCAAACCATTTTTTATTATTTTATTAATAAATGAATTTGTTCAAATTCTATTTGTATTAATTTATATTAAGATTGGAATATTAAGAATATTTTTCAATAATCATCAAACCAGCAGAACGGATCAGTACTGATTTCGAGGCCGCTACGCCATCTCATCAGCGTTCTTTGTTCAATTTTTCCACTTTTGCAAGTGGTGCTAGTTAGTAGGAATATCAACTATTTAACCAATATTTTAACGAAAATTGAATATGAGAAGTTATCACATTCATTTATTTAAGTTATTACAATCGTCAGGGTTGGGGAATTTCGTACTAACCAAATATGTAATAACTTAAAAATATGAATGTGATAACTTCTCATATTCAATTTTCGTTAAAATATTGGTTAAATAGTTGATATTCCTAGTAACTAGCACCACTTGCAAAAGTGGAAAAATTTAAAAAAGAACGCTGATGAGATGGCGTAGCGGCCTCGAAATCAGTACTGATCCGTTCTGCTGGTTTGATGATTATTGAAAAATATTCTTAATATTCCAATCTTAATATAAATTCTTAAAAATAGAATTTGAACAAATTCATTTATTAATAAAATAATAAAAAATGGTTTGCAGTCTTGCAGATTCGAACTTAAGCCCGTTGATAAAATTAACAGGTTATTTAAGAAAACGTTAAAATATTTCAGCTAGGAAGCTAAATGTTTGGCTTTTCTTATTTCAAATACCTCTGAACGTCTTTCAAAAATATTATATATGTTTAATTCATAAACAAAACGTAAAAATCCGTTTCATGTACCCCAAAAAGTTCTAAATTTCCAACCGTAGAATAGTATTCTAGATTTTTTTTGTTCTTAAAACCAATTTATTTCTTCCTAGGTATAATTCATCATAAAAATCAAAAATAGCAAATTATATGGTTACTTTTATGAATAAACAAATGTCGATATTCCAACCCTGAAATTGGATTTAAATTTTTTTAGTTTTTGATACTAACTTAACTCTTCCCGAAGTATAAAAGAGATTTCATTCACAAAAAACCAAAATTAGGAACTTATATACTAAAAAATTTCTATTTTCCGACCCTGGAACCGATTTGGAGCTTATATGGTTATTTTTATGTACCGAAAAATTTTGATTTTCCAACCCTGGAACCAAATTTTTAATTTTTAATAATAATTTAATTATTCCTGAAATATACAATAGGTTTAATTCACTAAAAACACAAAATTTTGAATTTATGTGTGTACTTTTATGTAACAAAAATATTTCGATTTTCCAACTCTGGAAGCGAATTTTCATTTTTTTTACCAATGCAATTTTTAGTGAGGTGTAACATAAATTAAAATCTTTAAACTTTTTTGGTCACTTTCATGTAGATACCACAAACTATTTCATATGTCCAACCCTGGAGTCGAAATTTTGATTTTTTAAGATTTTAATACCTATTTTGTTCTTCCTGAATTATAAAATACTTCGAAAAAACAACAACGATAATTGCCTTTTGGAATACTTTTATGCATAAGAAATATTTCAATTTCCTAACCCTGGAAAAGAAGTTTTAACTTTTTTTGGTTGTTTTTTACCAACTCTTAATGAAGTATGAAATAGTTTTATTTAAGAAAAACTTAATATTTGTAAACATTTTGGTCACTTTCATGTACTACAAAATATTGCAGTTATCCAACTCTGGAATCTGAATTTTTATTTATTTTTATTTTTTGGTACCAATTTTTTTTCCTGAATAAATAGTCTTAATTAGTAAAAAACCGACATTAGTTGCCTTTTTAGTTACTTTTATGAACCAAAAACAATTTCAATTTCCCACTCCTGGAACCGAAATTTTAATTAAAATTTTTTTTATTGTTTTTTGACATTTTTAACATAAGGTCTCTTTATTTTAATTTTTAATTTCAACATTTCGTCACTCCTTTGTGTGACTTCTTCAAAAAATTAATTATCTTATTTGATATGAAAAAATATTTTGTTTATGAAACAAAATTATTTGTTGACAAAATATTTTTTCATATCAAATAAAATAATTAATTTCCTGAAGAAGTCACACAAAGGAGTGCCGAAATATTGAAATTAAAAATTAAATTAAAATAAAGAGACCTTAAGCTTAAAAATATCAGAATACAATAATAATTAAAAAGAGGTCAAGAAACCAGAAGAATTTAAAAAAAATTTTTTTGACCAATGCAAATTTTCATGATATATAAAGAAATTTTATTTAAGAAAAGCTTAAACCACAGAATACGCACAGAACACCCAAAAGTGACAGTTCAATTTTGCCCGTATCAGATTTTCTTACTGGGATGTCAAGACGAGTACAAAAGATAAACACTTTGCTGTTTTTCGTATGTTAGAAGAAATGGCTATACATACTATGTTTGAACACACGTTTTACAATTTTAAGTAAACAATTGTGGTTGAAAACAAAACAAATATTTTCTTTTAGGGAAAAAATGTGAAATAATTCATACAAATAAGTGTTAAGTGTTTTTAAAAATATATTAAACTGTTTCTAAACAACAGTAAACAACGATTCTCAAAGATCTAAATAGTGGCTGGCGGTCAATGATGTTAAGGAATCAACATAAAAACGTGCCCAGATTTGCAATGAATTGGAATTCACACATGTGCATCTACAGATATTACTTTTGTTTTTAATAAAGTTGAATGAAATACCTAAATCAAAGAAAATCGTTGCAATGACCACCACTTACTCAGGTTGGAAATATAAAATGTGGCCAACTTGTAGAAGTTGCAGGCACAACAAAGGATCTCAATGGTGATTAGGAATAAGAAATATGTGAACAAACACATTAGTCTTTAGTGCATCCTAATGAGCGGATAGGCTGCTTAATGAACTTATGAAACAACAAATTAATTCCAAATCAGGGGTACAATTTAAGTTAATCTAAACGCAGTTATTGAACTGCATATTGGAGAACTAAAAGGGCTGAATTTGGAAAAGCAAACGTGTATAAAAATGTAAGTATTTCACTGTGTTTATTATAATTTTTATAAAAATGTTTATCAAAATTTCTATAACTCTTTCAGAGTCACGGCACCTATAAAGAATTTGCTGATGAAAAATAGTTCTTTGAAGTCATCTTCAGTGATGTGCCAATTGTGATGATTTCTCAACCGACATGCTTGAATGGAGAATAACAAAGTGTTAAAAGGTGTACCAATCGTCCCAGAAAATCTATACGTGGTGGCTATGATTCAGATGACTTCAATATTTAATTTCATGGTTAATTTGCATTACAATTAGTAAGAGTAAATATACAAGTGCTTTGGTTATTGTGTGGTGAAGTACATATAATGTCATATGCATTTGAAGTGAACGTGTAATTCTGAAAAATCATTGGCAAATCTAAGATCAGTGGTAAAGCAGCCAAGTTATGCCATCTACATTTACAAAGTTTTGAAACAAGTACATCCGGATACTGGCATCTCATCAAAGGTCATGAATATCTTTATGAATGGTATTTTTGAGCGCATTGCTGCCGAAGCATCACGTTTATCTCACTACAAGCGTTCAACAATTATCAGTCGTGAAATTCAATTTGCTGTCCGTCTACTGTTGCCCGGTGAATTGGCTAAGCGTGCTGTCAGTGAAGATACTAAAGGCGTAACTGTATATACCAGTCCCAAGTAAATGCCAATGAATGATAATTTTAACAAAAACCCGGAGAGAAAACACAAACAGCCCTTTTCAGGGCTACAAAATTAATTTCAAAGAGAGATAGCCGATTTTGTGTCTACAAATAATAAAAAATTTTATATTGTGAATTGTTTAGTTTCAGGTTGTTTGTAAATTGAGCTCTTTTAAAATATATTGTAGCCCTTAGAAGGGCTTTTTTTAATTTCGATTGCCGAAAAACAGTTTAAATTGAAGCGAAAGCAATTCACTTGTTTCATGGGGTCATTTTCGCTGATGGTTTTTTGTAAGGGTCATCTTTTTCGGTTTCGCTTCTGTAGCACGTTAAGCTTTGGGTGGTTTAGTTTTGGTTCCTGGTATCTTTTTGTGGGTTTTGCGTTCATGGTGCCAGTCTTTCTGGTGGATTTTGCTTTGCTGCTTTACGAAGGTGAACATCAATTGTAATGGGATATTCACCTTAAACACTAGTCCGGCTCCTGATGAAACGAATGATACAAATTTTGTAATACATTCTTGTGTAAATTTTTTTTATAAAATATACACAATTGACTCACCTGGTCGGTTCTTTCGAGAATAGGTGTAGCCTCTGTCCTACCTTGCATCCCATTACGCACTTACGGCTCCTGGAAGATATTAGAATTATAAGTTTTATAGAAATTAATTTGAACAATTTTTACTTACATTTTGTTGCTGGTACCACTATTTTGTAACTCATTTTATTGCTCTTCTGTGCTTTTGTTTATATTCGCACTATATTGGTAATTAGCGGATGAATCTGTAGATGATATTTCATCCATAAATTACCAACATTGATCAATAAATTTGGCGCAAAATGAATAATTTTCCAATTTGCGCCAATATTCCTGCCCAGAAATTTCATTTTTATGTAAACAAAAATGAAATGTCAAATTACTTCGAATTTAACACCTCTGTCTACTAGGTGTCGTGTCTATGTTAGCCTATGGCTTAAACTTTTTAACAATTTTATTTATTACATGTACTAAAAAATACTGAATGTGCCAAAAAAAATTTTTACATTCCCATCACTGAAAAAAAAATTATTATATTAGGTTTTAATAGACCATTGAGGCTTCCCAAAGCATGAAATAGGTTTATTTTACAAACAACCAAAAAAATAATTGGTTTTTGATATTAATTTTGCGTCGAGAAATAGGTGTAAGCTTCCCAACTCTGGAACCGTACTTAAAATTTTTCTGAATTTTAATATCACTTTATTTAAGTTCATTTCCAATCCAACGGTCTAAGAACAAACTCTCTAGCTTTTCTGGGAGCTTGGAAATACCGATATCACCTACAGACAGACGGAGATCGCTCAATCGTCACGCTATTCATAAGCATCCAGAATATATATACTTTATGGGGTCCATATTGATATCGAAGAAATTACACACGGAATGACAAACAAAACAACGCAAAAGACATAGCAAAGTTAATGAAATAAAACATTTAGTTATAGTGTTGTATAAATGTACAAACATACTTGCGTACATATGCTTGCACGAAATTAGTTGAACAACCTTACAGCCATCACTAAATACGGGCGGAAAGCGGAACGTTTTTCTCGCTGAGCTTTAACGTTGAAATGCCATACCTAAACAAAAGCGGCAACGTTATGTCAAAAAACAATAAAAACAGGGTTATCAAACAAACACATTAAACAACCCTGAATAATTTAACAGCTGAACGGACGACATTTGTGATTTTGTTATTGAAATTTTGTACAAATTACGAACGGTTATACATATGTATGTATATAATCATATTGGAAATATTTTCTTACCTCCATTTTCTAATACGAAGTGCACAAGTTTTTTCTTTTATTATATATTTCACTTTTGTAAATTTTTGCTTTTTTCTCTGGTTACAATTGTTTTCTCTTGCAAATAACTTCATTGGGAAACTCTCTGTCAAAATCGGATTTTCCAATAGCAAAGCGTTGACGCAGCTTTGCCGCCGCTTTATTTCGGTATGCTTCATACAAAATGTATGGACATGAGAACTTTTGACAGCTAAAAAACGCTTGGCGTCCGTATTTAGGGATGGCTATTAAATTGCTGACTCCATGTAATTATACCCTTTAAAAGAGAATATGGAATTTATATTCACTTTGTCATTCCGCTTGTAACGCAGCGAAATATCCATCTGACACCCCATAAAGTATATATTCTTGATCAATGAGGAAATCGAATACGTTCTGAGCATGTCCGTCCGTCCGTTTGTAGAAATCACGATTCAGTCCAAACGAAAAGAGCTAGACTCTTGAAATTTGGGTTAAATATATCTTGACGGATAGCACAGGTTAAGTTGGGAGATGAGCTAAATCGCGTAAGAGCGAAAAGAGATCACCTAAGAAGACTTAAGCCTACCTCTAAAAAACAGCATAGTTTTTAAAGTTTTTTTTTTAAATTTTGTTAAGCAAATGATATATTTTTATGTTAAAGAAGGTCTAACGCGTTAAACTTGGAGTCATAAAATAAAAAAAAAATTTTTTGGACCTCGCCCCCTTTAGTAGGCATTAATGCAAAAATTGTGTAAAAATTAAACAAATTGTTTTACTTAAGCCTACATCCCTTAAAAATAACATTTTTAAGCTTTAATGACGAAGCTGAGATGTAACCTGGTACTACTCTGCCCTAAACATACCTACCCCTTTGCCCCCTTAATAACCCTATCAAAAAAAATTTTTTTTTATGTTGTATCTTATTATCCCAAAAATGTATTTTTAGAGTTTTATGACAAAGGTGAAATGTCTCCCCACAGCCCTTGCCAGAACTGAAATACAGTTTTAATACCCTCCAAAGAGAATTGGACCCCATAGAGTCTAAGACGATCTAGCAATAAGAAAACATGATATAGTATATAGTAAGAATTTTAACGAACATTTTATATTGCTATATTAAATTTGAATTAAGATTCTATAGGCTAATTGTTCGAAATTTTAATTTAAATCTCAGAAAGACATGATAAATATTCCAAGGCACAAAGGCAAGTCAACATCAGTTTTATTCAACTTACACAGCAGAGCAGAACAGCTGTTTTCGAAAGACGCAACCCTTTCATCATCAGTGCTCATGTGTATTGTGTTTGTCACCACTTATTAGGTGGCTTAGTTGAATGTGATAACAGTTCCTATTTACACAAATTTTATTGTGAAAAAGAATACGGGAACTGTATCAACCTGATGTTAACATGTTATTGTTATAATACCCGTGTTACCGTTTGATTATTTTTCTTCATGTCCCATTTTTCTGAATTTTTTGTTCCATCATACCTAAGTCAAACTTTTTTGGTTTGAATTTTATACTTAAGTACATGTGAACGTTTTTTCCAATTTTTATTATTGGGTAGCTAAAGCCATAGCTTAAATTTGTATGTAGTAAGAATTTTAACGAACATTTTATACTTTGACTTAGGTATGATGGAACAAAAAATTCAGAAAAATGGGACATGAAGAAAAATAATCAAACGGTAACACGGGTATTATAACAATAACATGTTAACATCAGGTTGATACAGTTCCCGTATTCTTTTTCACAATAAAATTTGTGTAAATAGGAACTGTTATCACATTCAACTAAGCCACCTAATAAGTGGTGACAAACACAATACACATGAGCACTGATGATGAAAGGGTTGCGTCTTTCGAAAACAGCTGTTCTGCTCTGCTGTGTAAGTTGAATAAAACTGATGTTGACTTGCCTTTGTGCCTTGGAATATTTATCATGTCTTTCTGAGATTTAAATTAAAATTTCGAACAATTAGCCTATAGAATCTTAATTCAAATTTGATATAGTATATTTTTGGACAACGCCCCCCTTAGTGGGCGTTGACGTACTATATTATATGCAAAAATAGTGTAAATATCGAACAATTTGTATTCCTTAAGTCTTTAAGAACCTGAGATGTTCTCTGACCATGCAGAGGTGAAACGTCTCTCCCACGGCCCTTCCATGGGTACAGAGATGTCTTAAAGGAACTTTGTCTCACCAAGTTAAACATTTTAAATTTACTTACTAAATATTTGTAGGGTATTTAAGATTCGACCCGGTCGAATATAACGTTTTGTTTTACTTAAGCCTACATTCCTTAAAAATAAAATTTTTAAGCGTTAATGACGAAGCTGAGACGTAATCTGGTACTACTCTGCCCTACCCCCTCCTCCCCCTTTGCCCTAAATGACCTTATCAAAACAAATTTTTTTTTTTAATTTTGTATATACTCGTAATTATCCCAAACATTTATTTTTAGAGTTTTATGACAAAGGTGAAATGTCTCCCCACAGCCCTTGCCAGAGCTGATATACAGTTTTAATACCCTCCAAGGAAAATTTAACCCCATAAAGTATATATATTCTTGATCAGTGATGAAGTCTAAGACGGATCTAGCAATGTCCATACGTTCGTCTGTGGAAAACATGATATAGTCTTTTTTTGACCCCGCCCACTTTAGTGGGCTTTAACGTACGATATTATATAAAGGAACTCTGTCCCACCAAGTTAAACATTTTAAATTTACTTACTAAATATTCGGAGATTTGACCCGGTCGAATAAAACGTTTTTACTTGTTCATATTTAAAATTGAAACTGGGAATCTACCATGCTACATGATTGGATACTTGGACAATGTAGTCGAAATCCAGCCATAATACTTAAGAAGGGCAAATTACTACAGACTGTCCTATGCAACAATAAATTTTAGAAAATGCATTGTTTTATAAAGTTTTCGATGAAATGCCTTCAGATTTAAAAATGAAAATAATTTTTATACCCTCCAAAAAAGAATATGGAGGGTACATTCACTTTGTCATTCCGTTTGTAACGCAGCGTACATAACATAAGCATGTATATTCTTGATCAGTGATGAAATCTAAGACGATCTGAGCATGCCCGTCCGTCTGTGGAAATCACGATTCAGTCCAAACGAAAAGAGCTAGACTCTTGAAATTTGGTATATCAGGATATTACAAGAGGGAAAAAAGTTCCCCTAAGAACAACCAAACAAACCTCTACAAAACCACAAAATTTTTAAAGTTTTTTTTAGTAATTTTGTTAAGCAAATGATATATTTTTATACTAAAGAAGGTCGAATGCGTTAAACTTGGAACCATAAAATAAAAATATATAACTTTTGCACCCCGTCCCTTTAGTGGGCGTTATTATACACAAAAACAGTGTAAAAATTTAACAAATTGTTTTACTTAAGCCTACATTCCTTAAAAATAACATTTTTAAGCTTTAATGACGAAACTGAGACGTAACCTGGTACTAGTCTGCCCTACCCCTTCCTCCCCCTTTCATTGCTTCGTTGATATAGTTCTCGTATCCTTTTTCACAATAAAATTTGTGTAAATAGGAACTGTTATCACATTCAACTAAGCCACCTAATAAGTCTTGACAAACACAATACCCATGAGCACTGAAGATGAAAGGGTTGCGTCTTTCGAAAACAGCTGTTCTGCTCTGTAAGTTGAATGACAAAAAACTGATGTTGAATTGCCTTTGTGCCTTGGAATATATTGTAATGAGTATTTTTATTTGTTATTAGAATTTTCCCTGTAGCCCTTTATTTATATTAAACAGCTGAAGGGTTCCAGCTCAACACTAGGCGTTCAAAGGAATGCCGAAATAATTGAGACTTAATAAAGAAACAAGGCAGAAGTGTGCCGGATTACGTTAAAAGATCAAGTCTGTTTTATTTAAATATTTCTTTGGCTTATATACTAGTTTTACAAATTTAACTTAGCCCTTCTAACTTATTTTAATATTATAAAATATAATATTCGTCTCTTTCACATTTATGGAAATGTGAAAGGATTCGAATTACTTTTGTTTACTGACCAATCATAGAACATTGCATTGGAATGCACTCAATTTATTTAAACACTTGAATTAGTGTCACTCAAAATATTCTGATTGATCAGCGTTTTGTATTTTCATTACCAATTTGATATTGGTGAGAAAGAATAGTGTTTGTGTGTTACACTTTGTGAAATACACTACATATTAGGGGTATGCATTGTACATAAGTGAAGCACACTACACCCTCACCCTTAAGAGAAAAATTATGGAGGTAATTTTTCCTTCCATCTTAAATTTTTACATGATATTAAATTACAATTATAGTTGAAATGCATTAGAATAGTTACTTATGAATGTAGTATTATCTAGTATTGGAAAGAAAATTTATTACTTATTTGTTCTTTCTTTTGTAAAGTAGTTATAATTTGTTAAATATTATTATTTTTATATATAAGTATTTAAGAAATTTTGATTAGATTATTGATTAATTAATTGATAAACATTCTCTTATATATTTAAGGTTTTCTATATAATAATTACAATTGGTTAGATATTTTTATTTTTATAGAACTTAATTTGATAATGTTCGGTATGGTTTCAAATTATTATTATGTATTTCCTTCTCTACGCCATTATAGTCTATTATGGTGTTTACATTATTTCTTTTTATTATTTTAAATGGCCCTTTGTAGGGACTTTGATTTTTTTTTCTATTTTCTATTTTTACTAAAACTAAATCTCCTACTTCTAGATTAAATTTATTAGTGTGGTCATTGTTTTGCTCTTAGCAATAATTCTTTTGCTTTATTCAAAGCAAATCGTAACCTGACTTGCAACTCTTGTACGTAGTCGTCATAATTGTAAAATTTTTGATTATTTTCTAGAATGTCAGAGGGTAGATATGGTAATTTTCCATATACCAATTCAAAAGGCGTGTAGCCTGTGTCTACATGTGGTGCCGTATTGTAGGCAAACGTAAAGTATTGAATCCACTTGTCCCATTCGTAATCACTAGCCGTTGTTAATAAAAATTCGTTAAGTACTCTATGGTTCCTTTCAACTGATCCTAATGTCTCATGATGGTATGGTGTGGAAAATATTTGTTTGATTTGTAATAATGAGCATATGTTTCGCATAACTTCATTTGTAAATTCTGTACCTTTGTCAGATTTGAGTACTTTAAATTGTCCATGTTTTAAAATAAATTGTTCAACCAATGTTCTTGCTGTCGTAATTGCATCTTTTGTCGGCATTGGATGTGCAACAACAAATTTTGTTAGTTCACACTGCATGGTAAGAATGTATCGGTATTCATTTGAAATACGAAGAGGACCAACAGTATCAATTGAAATCACTTCAAAACTATTGTTTGGAGTGTCTGTTAGTGTTAATGGTTCTTTAATGTGTTTAGTTTGTTTGTTTCTGTTACAACTGTCGCAATAAGTAATAAATTTTTTTACCATCTTATTCATATTTTTCCAAATATATCTCTGTTTTAGTTTAATGATTGTTTTTCTTATTCCTAAGTGGCCTGCGTGTGTGGTATTATGAAATTCGTCAATTAGTTTGTATTTCAATTGGGGTATTCACACTGTAGTCAAAAAGTCATAAGTCATAAAATAATAGCACTAAAAATATGACTAGTGTGAACAACCCGTCATAACTTAGTGTGCTATTTCAAACATCGATCAGCTGATAAGAAAACAACACATTTGCAAATAGATGTTATCAAAGAAAAGAAAAAAATTAAGGCAATTGTAATAAAGTTGTTTGAATATGAGAAAAACTCCATTTCTATTTAAAATTGTTAAATTTGTCTTCTGGTGCACAGGAATATCTAAATGAATTTGTATGTATAAACTAAAACAGCTGCTGCCTCGATATGAGCTGAATACATTTTTTTGTGCGGCGTCATACGGAAAAACGTTTAGTGGCTGCCAGCTACGCAAGTTAAAAGAGAAAGATTTTTCACTTGTATATATTTAGTTTTTGCGATTTAGTTCTCTTTTAATTTTTTTTTAGTTATAAAAATGTGATTTAATGGACAGACAAATAGGTATGACTAATTTTTTAGCCGTCTTTTAGTTTTGAATCATATATCAGTGACGGCGGCAAACATATACTATCGCCGTCTCATCTAAAGATTTTTAACCGTTCTTTATGACAAAACAAAAACATACCTGAAAGAGTGCTATAATTTTATGACTTTTTTGTATGCAGCACAACAATAACTTTTTTAAACTGGTCTAAAATATTATGACTTTATGATAATATGACCAAATAGCACGAAGTGTGAATACCCCAAATATGTCATCTGATATTCTTTTCGGGGCGTTGTATATTAGTATATTTAGCTGAGGACTTTCATTATTTATTATTATTCTGGCATATATTTCTTTAAATTTTTCTTTTGCATACATTTTAAATATTTTATCATTACTTGATAGCGCTAATTCTTTTATATTTTCTTTCTTCATTTTAGATATCAGTTTCCTCAGAATCGAATCTAGTTTCGCTGAGTTATCGCTGAATCTTGCATGCATATTATTTTCTTTATTAGTGGTATGTAACTTCTTCATCGAATCTTGTTTCGGTGAATTATCATTACATCCTATATTCAATTCATTTATAATTTTGGTACATGATTTCTTCATCGAATCTGGTTTCGATGAATTATCGTCACGTCCAATGTGCACAATTTTATCTTCTATATATATATCATTTTCCTTTATATCTTCTATTTTATTAAACTGCAGTTTTCTTATATTCTTGATGTCATTTATCGATGTACATTCCCATATTCGAAGTTGATCAGACTTCTGACAATCTTCGTTTCTTACACGTACGTCGTCCTTTTCTATTATATTATTAGCCTCTTTACTATTATTTAATTTCTTATTTGCCTCTATTTCTTTATTTTTCATAGCCCTTGTAGTTATTAATACTTTTTTTACTTGTTCATCATCTTCTATTGGTATCATCTGTTTTAGTATATCAGAGTTTATTTCTATTCTGGAAAGTGCATCTGCATTAGTGTTCATCTTTCCCTTTTTATAAATTATTGTAAAATCATAATCACTTAAATCTAATCTGATTCTTGTCATTTTTGACGAAGGATTTTTATGTGAGAATAGTGAAATTAAAGGTCTATGGTCTGTAATTACTATAAATTTTCTGCCGTATAGATAGGGTTTGAAAAAATTAATACTCCAATGAATTGCTAGAAGTTCTTTTTCTATTACTGGCTTATTAATGTCATGTTTTTGTAATGATTTACTGGCGTATGAAATAGGTAAATCTTGTCCTATTTCGCCTTGAGATAGTACTGCACCTAAAGCATAATTTGATGCATCGGTTGTTAGTATGAAAGGTTTTTCAAAATCTGGATATTGTAATACAGGTGGGTTTATTAATTTTTTTCTTAACTCATCAAAAGCGTTTTGGCATTGTTCTGTCCATATGAATTTTGTTTTTTTCTTTAGCAGTGCGTTCAGGTCTTTGGCAATGTCCGCAAAATTGGGTATGAATTTTCTGTAATAGTTGCAGAATGCAACGAAACGTCGTACTTCGTCAGCGTTATTAGGTATGGGATAATTTTTTATCACGTCGTATTTTGATGGGTCTGTTTTTACTCCGTCTTTTGTTATTAAATGTCCTAAATAAACTACTTCTGGTCTCAAAAAACAACATTTCTTCGGGTTTAATTTTAAATTATATTTTTGTAATCTATCTAGTACTTTGATTAAATTTTGGTTGTGATGGTTCAAACTGCAACCGTAGACGATTATGTCATCTACGTAGAGAAAAGCTTCTGATTCTAGTCCGGATAATGCAATTGTAAGCATTCTTTGAAAACTGTTTGATGATATTTTTAATCCGAATGGAAGTCTTTTGAATTGATAATGTCCTTGTGGTGTAGAAAAAGCTGTTAGTGGTCTGGATTGTTTGTTTAATTCTATTTGGTGAAATGAGCTAGTCATATCCAGTGTAGAAAACCATTTGGCTCTGCCAAGTTTGTCTAAAATGTCTTCTAATCTAGTTAGAGGAAATTTGTCATTTACAATTTTATCGTTCAATTTTCTAAAGTCTACTACTAGTCTCCATTTCTTTTTATCTTGCGTGTTTTTCTTGGGTACCAAGAGACGGGGAGCATTATATGGGCTGACTGATGGTTCTATTATGTCGTCATCAAGCATTGTTTGTACTTGTTCATTTATTATGTTCGTGTGTGAATGTGGTAATCTGTAGTTTTTTATATATACTGGTGTATTGTCTGTGGTCATGAGTTCTTGGGTATAAAAATTGTTGACGGTTAATTTTTCATCTTCTAAGTGAAATATATTTTGATATTTTTTGAAAATGTTTACTAGTTCTGCTTGAGCATAATTGTCGTTGTTATTAATTTGCAATTCAGCTAGAATTTTTTCAAAACGTTTGGGGTTGTTGGCATTGGTGTAATTTAAGATACTGTAATTTTTGAGTGAATCTGTTTGAAGTTTAATGCCCTGTATTGTTATTGTCTCGTTCGTTGTGTTCAAAAGTTTTATGTGTGTCATGCCGTTTTTGGGTGCTATTGAGTTACTTAGAAATAAACCTGGTTTTATTTCATCATTGAAAATTACGCTGTCTTCAGCTAAATTTAATTTTATCGCTTGTATTATCTCAGTTCTTGGAGGTATTTTTATTTGTAGTGAGTTCAATGCTCTTGTATGCATCGGAAGAATTATGGTATTATTATTTATAAATAGAGTTATTGTAAATGTTTCATAATCTATTTTGCATAGGTATTTCTTTAAAAAGTCTCTACCTATTATTCCGTCTGTTTCTTTTGGAAAATCTGATTTTACTAAGTGGAAATTGTGAATGCATTTTTCTTCTGCTAATGTTATTTCTAAATCTAGTGTCCCTACAGAATTTATTTCTTCTGTAGTTATGCCTGTTAATTTGCATTTGTCCTCTGGGTTAAATAGTTCACCTTCGAAATCTGGTTGCATGCGGCAGAGTGATATGTCAGCACCTGTGTCTATTAAGAATGTTAGTTGTTTATTTTTGTAAGAAGTGATTATGAAGTTAGTGTTATTATCTGAAATTTTCCTTATTTTTAATTGTGGCTGTCCGGAATATCTACGTATTCCGAGCCCATTGTGTTTCCCGAATTTTGTACGGCGTGTATGCGTCTGTTACTATTTCTGTAATTGTTATTGTTACTATTGTGATTATTGTTAAATCTTCTACTGAAATTGTTGTTCGTATTGTTGTTGTTTCTTGGGCTGTTAGCTATATTGTCGTTATTATTGTTTCTATTATTAGTGCTGTATGATCTGTTGTAATTGGGGTTGTTATTTTGTCGCATGTATGTGTTGTGTCCATAGTGATTTTGGCGTTGATACCGTGGTTGATACTTCCTAACATGCAATATTGAATTGTTGTTTGCTCTATTTTCATTCTCCAATTCCAATGCTAGTTCATATGCTTCTTGTAAATTTTCTGGTCTAGCTGCATATATGGTTGATTTAAGGTTTTCATTTAAGCCTTTCTTAAAAATGTCTAGAGCTAGTTTGTTATTTAATTTAACAATAACATTCTTTTCTGCCTGAGAGGCATTGTTTCCTAGTTCTTCTATCCCTAATTTATTTAATTTATCTATCATACCTGTTATTTTTTCTCTGAATGTATTCACCGCTATTTTGCCTTGATATAATGTATTTAGTCTATTTTGTAGCTCTGGTATTGTTTCCCTGCTCTTACATCTCTGTTCTAATAGATTCTTTAATTCTTCAAAGTTTTCAGGTTTTGTGTAGGTTCCTATTGCTGTTCGGACATTAGTGGTCAATTTAGCATGATATACGTACTGTAGGAAATCTGTTTTGGCCTCGGCCGATAGAGTCTTGTTGATTAATTCTGCTGTTATTAGGAAACTCTCTAATTCTATAAAATTACCTGAGAAAATTGGGAGTGCTTTTGAAGTAGTTTCTAAACAGAATGCTGCCATTTTGATATTTTTATTTTCTTGTACTTCTTTAGAGCTGTTTAGTAAATAATCTTTAATGTTTTTAAAAATATTGTTAAATTCTATTTTTAATACTATAGCTTTTTCTTTATCTTTTTCTTCAATTTCCGTTAATTCAAATTGTTTTCTTATTTCTTTAATAGATTCTAATTTATTTTGTAAGGTTTTTTCTGTATATGTCCTTCCTGGACTTTTCTTTAAATTTGTCCATATATCTTTTAATTTTAAAATATTCTCTTCCATTTATTTTAGTTGAATTTCTGTTTTATGCATCTATATTTCTTTTTGAGTGTACACATTAGTTATTGTGTTGTTATTACTACATAGTCATTTATTATTATATTATTTATAATTAGATATACCTTGAAAACAGTAGATTAGCAATTATTTGTGTATTCTATTAACATAAATTGTTTTTTTTTGTTTTGTTTTTTTTTTTTGTTTTTACGTTAAATTGTAATTAATGTTTATTTGATTATACATATATTAAAATTTTTTATTTTTTTTGACAACTAATTTATTTGTTTTATTGTCGATCCCAGCGTAGCTTGAATTTTTCCATTAAAAGAATGGTTTCTAGTTCGACTTTTGTTGGGTTTATGATCTCTTCTTCGTCTGGGGTTCCTTCAATTTCAAGAAATTCCCATAAATCTGTTAGCCATTCGATACTGTAAGCTAATTCAGGCTTTTTGTTTTCTTTCAAAGAAGTTTGTTCATTATTTTGATTGTTCATTGTTATTTCTAGTGTAATTATGATGATTTTGCTTTCAGGATCAGAGGATCTGGTCCGTTTGCAGGATCGCCATGTAATGAGTATTTTTATTTGTTATTGGAATTTTCCCTGTAGCCCTTTATTTATATTAAACAGCTGAAGGGTTCCAGCTCAACACTAGGCGTTCAAAGGAATGCCGAAATAATTGAGACTTAATAAAGAAACAAGGCAGAAGTGTGCCGGATTACGTTAAAAGATCAAGTCTGTTTTATTTAAATATTTCTTTGGCTTATATACTAGTTTTACAAATTTAACTTAGCCCTTCTAACTTATTTTAATATTATAAAATATAATATTCGTCTCTTTCACATTTATGGAAATGTGAAAGGATTCGAATTACTTTTGTTTACTGACCAATCATAGAACATTGCATTGGAATGCACTCAATTTATTTAAACACTTGAATTAGTGTCACTCAAAATATTCTGATTGATCAGCGTTTTGTATTTTCATTACCAATTTGATATTGGTGAGAAAGAATAGTGTTTGTGTGTTACACTTTGTGAAATACACTACATATTAGCGGTATGCATTGTACATAAGTGAAGCACACTACAATATATCATGTCTTTCTGAGATTTAAATTAAAAATTTCGAACAATTAGCCTATAAAAAAATCTTAATTCATTATTTAATTTTATTTTATGGCTCCAAGTTTAATGCGTTGGACCTTCTTTAACATAAAAATATATCATTTGCGTAACAAAATTATAATAAAAACTTCACAAATTTTGTTGTTTTTTAAAAGTTGGTTTAGTTCTTCTTGGGGGAACTTTTTTCCCTCTTGCCCGATTTAGTCCATTTCCGAACTTAACCTGTACTATCTTTCTGGATATATTTATATCAAATTTCAAGAGTCCAGCTCTTTTCGTTTGGACTGAATCGTGATTTCCACAGATCATCTTAGATTTCATCACTGATCAAAAATATGCATATATACTTGATGGAGTCTCAGATGGATATTTCGCTGCGTTACAAATGGAATGACAAAGTGAATATACCCTTCATATTCTTTTTTGGAGGGTATACTAATGAAAATATGCTCTTTGAACAGTGTTCGTCAATTTTACGCATGCTTTTCTTTAACGTATGTCAGAATGTGATTATCTATCTAGGGTTCATACAATCATGTCTCTAGTTCCAACGTTATTTGTATGTGTCCATTAGGGTGCACCTTATTTAAAAAAAAGCGAAATAGCACCTTAACTCCTTTCATAAATGTTCTCCGTAACAAAAAAGTATGTTATAAAAAATTTTAGGTAGATTGCATCAGGGGAAGGCGTGCCGCATCCACCCACCAATTGTAAAAATTTTATAAATTTTTATAAAATTACCATTAATGTATTTTCAAGATTCACTAAACTTATAAAAAAGGAATAAGTAGTTTAATTTAGTTTTTACCAACTTTTTTATTACACTTTAACATTCATACAAAATTATTTATTTTTTGAATTTAATTTCGTACTTAAATATATTAATTTAAGTTATTTCATATGCTTAATAAAATCGATTTGTTTGCATTTGGATATTGTTTCCTATAATCAGCTACAATTTGCATTATGAACTGTTTCTCCTCTTCATCACGCGACAAAACTTGATTGTATTCTTCCATAAGCTTTACAGCCCTTTCTGAAGTATCATTGACAACTTTCAATTTACCAACCATTTCCAAGCCAATTTTATACGATTTATCGTTTTCCCATTCCCTAGGATCTTTCTTCAAAAAATCCGTTGGGATACAATATCGGTTGAAAAAATTTAAAGTTTTTGGCGAGATAAAATCTTCAATATTTTTATTAACGTACTGCTCTATGTAATGAGGAAGAATTGTAATTTTTTGTTGTCATCTTCATGGGCTCGATCTAGCGCTGCAACCATGAGTCGTTTTGACTTGTTTGAAATTTGAGTATCATAAAATGAAAGCGCTACTATTTCTGGCGATAGGTACCCTAAATGATTGCAGAATTTTCGAATTAACTCCCGACTTAAATTTTCATCAACTAAATTGTAAAGATATAAATTTTTTAGCAATGTCAAATCTTGGTTAGGAGCTTCTGCGGCTATGGCAGCTTTGATCCAAACTTTTAAATATATTTTTATAATAAAAACACATATTGTAAAGTTTATTAAGAATTAAATATATTTAAAAGCAATTTTATTTGTTTTATTCTAGAGCTCACTGAGGAGCTCCTAAGAACGATGTTTATTCAATAATAATCTTTCTTATCAAAATTTCAATGACTTATATACTAACTATGAGAATAATGCTTAGGGGTATCTTTAGTATTTAAAACATTTCCACGGTGGACGTGCGGCGTGGGTCTCGTCAGTTATTTATAAAACTCAAACCGTTCGCACATGTGCTCAACTAATATATTGTGTTTACATTTATGTATAAACACATGTGGTTATTAAATACGATTTATTTAAGTGCTTTATGCCGCGGCCTTTGATCAAACGTATGAGTGTCAATTGACTCTTATACAAAATATTTGTATTGCAGTTTGTCAATGCAATTTGACACTGCTGCATGGTTTGGCATTGTTGGCTTTACTTGTTTATTACACACTGTTGGTTATAGTGATAGTCAGACCACGCTACACCTCCACCTTTTACAAGAATGTTCAGATAATCGTTAGTTATGTGAACATTCTTTTACAAATATATATATACATATATATATATATATATATATATATATATATATATATATATATATATATATATATATATATATATTTTTCTTTTTTAATAGTTGGTATAATTGTAAGATAATAGTTATTTATTAAGGAAAGAAATTAATTATAGTATGTATATGAACTTATATGCTAATTTTATAGTTATTTGTCATTATATATCTTAAGTCTATTTTTATGAACTACTTGTTCTTTGCTTGATTTATTATCTGTTATGGTTACATTATTTCTTAAATCTATTTTCTTAATCTTATACGGACCTTTATATTGGTTTTCTAATTTATGACCTGAATTATTCCTAAGTAAAACTAAATCTCCTATTTTAAAATCATGCTCTAAAATATTCTTATCATAATTTAATTTTTGTTTTATTTTATTTCTACCTAAAAGTGTTTGAGCTCTCTTGTGCGCTATTTCTAACCTAAATTTTGCCTCTTTGGCGTAATTATCCACATTATATAGTGGCGTCACACTATCTATTTCAGCAAATTGTCTAAAATTGTTTGGTAATCTTGAAAATACTAACTCATAAGGACAGTAGTCATGTGCCGTTGATGGTGTCGTATTAAAGCAGTAAGTGAAATACTTTAACCATTCGTCCCAGTCCGTTTTGTCCACAGATATGTAAGAACGAACATATTCGTTAAAAGTTCTATGACTTCGTTCTATTGTTCCTAACGTCTGATGGTGATGTGCTGTGGAAGTTATATTTTCAATTTTTAATAGCGTGCATAGTTCCGTTAGTACAGAATTTTTGTATTCTGTCCCCATGTCCGAAATGAACGTCTTCATTGGACCATAGGTCAATATAAAATTTTCAAATATCGCTCTTGCGATTGTTTTTGCAGATTTATCCGGAGTTGGTATTGTTACCAAATATTTCGTGAGATCGCATATTAAAGTGATTGCATATTCATTTCCATTAATTGATTTTGGAAATGGCCCCATTGTATCTACATACACCGTGTCGAATGCTTTTTCTGGTGTTTCTGTTATAGTCATAGGACTTCTGTTATGCTTTATTGTTTTTGATTTTTGGCATTTTTGACATAATTTAACATATTTCGTTATATCTTTTGTCATATTTTTCCAATAGTAATACCTCTTTATCTTTTCTATTGTTCGGTATATTCCACAATGTCCTCCTTCTATCGGATCATCGTGATATTTCAGCATTATTTCAAGAATTGCCTGAGCATTCTTATTATTTATGTTGGTCACCTCATTAAGTAGGGCTACTTTTAACTTATTTAAATATTTATTGCCCATATTTTTAAATTCATTTATGGAGATAAATTCGAAAATTTTCTCACTAGGTGCCATTTGTAGTGTCTCTACACTAAGTTTACCGGCCACTTTCTCAAGCCTTGGGAAAAATTGTCCTAAGTCCATATTCCCATTAGTAAACAAATCATTTATATTTATACATGTAATAACAGATTTTCCTCTTTTGATGTAGCATTTTATAGGAGTAATCTTTAATTTATAGAATTTCCTGACGTCAGTGTTCTTTAGTGGTACATATATATTGGGCTCTTTATCATTATTTTTAATTTGATGCTGAATATTTTTGGTATTACTTTGTTGTTTCTCTTTATATGCCATAGACCTTGTTGTGATTTTTAATATTGTATTAGTTTTTGTATATATATTTTTTAAGTCATCAATTGTTATTCTTGATAACGCGTCCGCGACGTAATTATCCCTTCCCCTAAGGTATTCTATAGTAAAATTGTATTCCTCCAAGTCTAAACTCATTCTTGTTAATTTTGAACTTGGGTTTTTCATAGAAAATAAATAAGATAATGGTCTGTGATCAGTACGGACAAGGAAATGTTTACCATATATGTATGGTCTGAAGTATGTAATAGCCCAATGGATAGCTGTTAATTCCTGTTCGATTGTAGATTTATTACTCTCACCTTTGGTGAAAGATTTTGATGCATATGCTATTGGTAATTGCTTTCCCTCATATTCTTGTGTCAATACGGCTCCACAAGCTTGCTTGCTTGCGTCTGTTGTTATACAAAATTCTTTTGTGAAATCAGGGTATTGAAGTAGTGTGGGCTTTATTAAGGCTTTCTTCAGGTATCTGAATGCTTTGTCACAATCCTTAGTCCATTCAAATTGTGCTCCCTTTCTGGACAATTTTGTTAGATGTCTGGAATATTCTGAGAAGTTTTTGATAAATCTTCGATAATAATTACAAAATGCAACGAATCGTTTTGCACTATCCGCATCCTTAGGCGTTGGATAGTTTTCGATAGCTGCGTATTTACTATCATCGGGTAATATTCCTTTGTCTGTACATTTGTGTCCAAGATAAGTGACTTCTCTCCTGAAAAATGAACACTTTTCTGGATGAAGTTTTAAGTTGTGTTTTCTACACAAATCAAATACCTCTTTGAAAGCATATGTTTTTCTGAACAACCTAACACCACTAAGTCGTCCATGTACAGGAAAGCCTGGTTTGGTTTTAAACCAGCAAAAGCAAGTGTCATCATTCTTTGAAACGAATTTGGAGCTATTTTCAAACCATACGGTAATCTAGTAAATCTGTATGACCCATTGTTTGTTGAAAATGCTGTTAAGTCCCTGGATTTGTTCTCCAAGCCAATTTGGTGAAAGCCTGACATCAAATCTAAACAAGAAAAATATTTTGCTCTGCCGAGCTGGTCTAGAATATCGTCTATTCTAGGTAATGGAAACTTATCTGCAATTAGTTTTTTATTTATTTGTCTGTAGTCTATGACAAGTCTCCATCTCTTTTTGTCGGAATTGGGCAGTGATTTCTTTGGTACGAGTAATAATGGACTGTTGTACTCAGAGTATGAAGGCTCTACAATTTGATCATCTATTAGCTTTTTGACCTGTTTATCTATCTCTTCTTTATGTGCATGTGGTATACGATAATTTTTGATATATACCGGTTCTTTATCCTTTATTCTTAACTTTTGTTCATAGAAATTATTTATTGTTATTTTTTCTGATTCTAAACCGAAAACATCACTGTATGTTGAGCATAACTCCGTTAATGTATTTTTAAATTGTTCCGGAAAATTTTTCTGCAAAATTTTTAGTATTTCTGATTTTCTTGATATATTTTTGTAAAAATTTTCTTTTATTATATCATAATCAGAGATGTTTTCGGTTCTTATGGTATCTTTTTTGATTTTGGTATGTGTGTTATTAGTGTTTAAAAAACGAATGAATGCTTTGTCAGTGTTTACTATTATGTTTGGGATGAAGACGCCTAGTGCAATTTCTTGATTAGGAATTAGTATTTCATTGTTTGGGTTGTTAAATTTTACTTGGTGTATTATTTCACATCTTGGTGGTAAAGTTATTTCACTATTGTTATTTGTAATTGGTATATTGATTGTGTGTGATATATTAAATGGTCTCAGGATAAGGCAATCATTGTTTTTGTTAAAATCCAACATGCAATTATATTTCTTCATGAAATCCATTCCAATGATCCCATCGCATGGTATCGGAAAGTTATTGTGTACTACTTGAAATTTATGTGGTATTAAAAATTTTTCAACTTTTAGATCAAAATATGTACTTCCTATTGATTTTATATTGCCCTGTCCTATTCCACTAAAAATTGTTGTGTCATTAGTATTTATTTTGTTTAATTTAAAAATTTTGATTTTATTAATGAAATATCAGCACCAGTGTCTACCAAAAGTATGAGTGTAGTGTCAGTGTTGTTTAGTTGAACATTAATAAAGAAACTTAGGTTGAGGTTAAGATGATAGATATTTACTGAATTGGTCTTAGGGGAAGTTCGGAGTTTTCCGAATCATTTTGGTTTGATTCCGTCGCTCTTACGTAGTTGTTGTTCCTACGATTATTGGTATATCTTTGACGGTTTCTGTTGTAATTATTATTGTAATTGTTGTTATTATTATAATTATTGTTATTATTATTGTTGCGTGTGAAATTTTTTTTTCCATGGAATCGTGTATTATTGCCACGGTATTTATTATTGGGTCTGTATTGTTGCCCATAATATAGTATGGCATTTTGTTGACCTGTGGCTTCGGTACAACTATTGACGAATTTGCTGACTGCTTCATTCATTGTATTAAAGGTTCCTGCTTCCATAATTAGTTTTACTTTATCTATGGTGCAGTTTTTAGTCATAGCTTTTACAGCATGTTGTGTGGCATATTTATTTGATATTTCTGGTGTTAACCCATCGGCAATGTATGCTCCTTCCAGTGATTTTGTAAGAGTTTCAATTTCACTACAATATGCATTTGCTGTTTTGGTGTTTTGTTTAACGTTCATTAATTTGGCTGTCAGTACCTCGACTGATTCGCCTTTTACACTATTTTTTAATTTATTGCTAATGTCAATTATTGTGCTTTCTGTACTAACAAGGTTTCTTGCATTGCCTTTTAATTTTGTTTTTATCAAATTCACTGCCAAAGATTCGTGATTGCCTTTTATGGAATCAACTAAAGACAGTGAATCTAGAAATGGTTGTAAATTTTCAGATTTACCATCGAAATCTATAATTATTCTGGCAGCTGTGTTTAGAAAATCTATTGCTGTTTGTGCCATTATGAATGTGTTTGATGTACAAATTTGTTGCAGATCTATACTTTCGGGCAATGTTTGTGGTAGTTGTATTTTGATAGATTTTCTTTCTGCTATCTGTATTATTCTGTTTCTTATGTCTTGGAAAAATACTTCTGCTGCTATTTTATGTGACGGTGTTAATATTTGATAATTTACGTTTAAAATAACCCTTATTTCTTCTAAATATTGTAAAAGTTTTCTATAGTGTTTTTTAATTGTCTCTTCCTTTATTGGTCTGTCTATATTGAGGCATTTGTAAGTTTTGTCAAATTCATTTTTAATTTTTCTGCAGTTTTCTAGGATATCTAACCAGTCCATGTGAGTATCTTATACTTTGTCTAGGTCAGTTGCTCTACTGAGATATTGTTTTCTGAGGGACCTTTTGTGTAACAAATAAATTTTTAATAGAAGATTAACTGTGTTTGTTATTACCAATATCAATAGTAGTGTCCATAACGAGTTTATGTGTTCTGTATGGTCAACAATTTCTAAATTATTTACCACGTTAGCGTTCGGGTTTTCTATCTTGGATTGTGGTTTTCCCATTGTAAAAATTAATTTAATTTTCTTTTAATTATTGTTAATTGGTTCTTAAATTTACATTTATTTAATATATATTTTTTTCTAATTCAATAAAAAAATTCATTTCTGACCAAGAATAATAATCTTATGAACTATAAAAAAAAGTTTGTCAACGGCGGTTAACGCCTATCGACCTGAGAGTGCACAGCAATTTGTGCACTTCTTTTAAATTTAATAAAAAAATTATTTACTTATTTTTGTGTATACTTTGCTTTATAAGTCGCTCCAGCGTTTCGATTCTTTGCCACATTCTAGTAGCGTCGTTCCATGTAGGTGGGGGGTTTCTGTTTACTTCCCTCAGCAGGTTTGCCTTCTCCCTCTTAAGCCTGCACAGGTAGCCTCCTCTTCTTTTGGGCTTTGCAGTTGGTGGTATCAAGATGTCTATTCTTTTGTTGTTTTGCCTCTTTCTTGCTTTATATTCTTCGATGGTTAGGGGTTTTGGTCCTTCCATCCCTCTCTTTTTTTCCTTTTTTTTCTTTATCTTGGTTCTGCCTCTTGGCCAGGCAGTTTTTCCGATAAAAAAATATTAATCCAGTGTCTATTGGCCAGACACTCTTCTGACGGAAACTTGGCTGTCCGTCAGGAACCTTTGGGTGCTATTTCAAAGCATTCACCAATTTATTATTTTTGGGTGCTCTTCTTTTTCGAGCACTCCTGGCAGGATCGCCATGTAAAGTTTATTAAGAATTAAATATATTTAAAAGCAATTTTATTTGTTTTATTCTAGAGCTCACTGAGGAGCTCCTAAGAACGATGTTTATTCAATAATAATCTTTCTTATCAAAATTTCAATGACTTATATACTAACTATGAGAATAATGCTTAGGGGTATCTTTAGTATTTAAAACATTTCCACGGTGGACGTGCGGCGTGGGTCTCGTCAGTTATTTATAAAACTCAAACCGTTCGCACATGTGCTCAACTAATATATTGTGTTTACATTTATGTATAAACACATGTGGTTATTAAATACGATTTATTTAAGTGCTTTATGCCGCGGCCTTTGAGTGTCAATTGACTCTTAAACAAAATATTTGTATTGCAGTTTGTTAATGCAATTTGACACTGCTGCATGGTTTGGCATTGTTGGCTTTACTTGTTTATTACACACTGTTGGTTATAGTGATAGTCAGACCACGCTACAATATATCTCTAATTCCATTCAACTCACAGTCAGCCAAAATGAACTGGTTCCGAAATAAGTAAATTTTTAAACTATATATTGCTTTGGACATCCAACGTGCATGGTGGAACGCTCCAGGCATTCGAAATGAAAAATTTGGAAGTGACCCGCCTACGAATATTACCGCCAATTGGAGAAGCTCTTTGTAATCTTCCCGTGGTTGCATATCTTTTAAACTCTTTAATGTAAACTCTTGTATCTCCCTTGTATCCCCAACAACATTTTTCACATGTAAGTCTTCAACTCCAGACTTAAAATTACTTTTGTCTATTTTAGTCCAGGCATCTCTAAATCTATGAAATATTTTGACACTAGGACCCGAAGATGTTGATAGTTTTGCATCAAATACACTCCGTAAAAGTATTTCAAATATGTGATGACGACATGGATAATACAGAAGATCTTTGTTTAGTGTTTGTTCTAAAAGCACACATGCGCCTTGTATTCGTCCTGTGTTTGATGCGGTGGTATCGCAGCACAGGGCTTCCACTTTTTCATCGAGATCCCATTCTTTGAGTAAGTCAAATACAGCCGTTGCTTGCTGTCTTCCCGTACCTGAAGTTATCGCTGGGATACCGAGTAGCTGATCTGTTCCATTAAATGATACAACTACAGGCAGACGATCGACGTGTTCACTACCCATCAATGATGGCAACATTTTACCATCCCAGTGACCAGTCACCGCCTTAATTTCTTTGTTTTTAAATGTTTCGCGGATTCTTTTTCCTGCATCAAATCGAAACTTTGTACGCGATCGGCAAATTGAAGTGCAATTTATAATTAAATCGCTAACGTTATGTTGCAATGCTTGCGCAGTAGCTATAAGGATTCGAACGGCGTCACGGTCACTTACTTTACACCTATCTAATACTGACACAAGCTTTGGTGTGATAAAATTATGTCTACCTCGTTTTTTTCTTGAAGTACTAGGACCTACTTCATATGCTGGCACTGGAATTTGTTGCACTTCACAATCTTCAATAGTCTCTTCATCACTTGATTGCCATTGGACGGCCTCACATTGATCTATAAAATTTTATAAGAAATATTGCAGAATAATATAATGGATTCTAACTGAGGACTTGCAAGTGAAGACATGACTGAAATCGCACTACACCTTCAATATTTACCTTGCAATACGACTGTATGTTTCTCGTGGAAACGTTGTTTTTTCTCTTCCCTAAGCGATTTTGCCTTTTCTTTTTTCGCCAAGTTGCAGTCACAACCTATCATTGCACCAGCTATTCCCTGTTTTCTTTGATTTGTTAAAAAAAACTTATCTTCTGCCAGAGTGATAATATTCAATGCATCGGCATGTGCGACATCAAACAAATCATCAAATTTATTTACGAAGTCTTTTTCGCGTTTTTCCTGGAGTAATGTCCGGCGTTTCGAACTTTTTTGCAAGTTTCTCCATTCTAAATACAAACCTTCAACTTTTGAGACACATTTGTCAAAAGCTCTAAGTGGTATTCGTGCTTTGTTCCATAAAACTTCTACCTCTTTCACTACAAGGGAAGCACTAGCACGTAAGTCTAATTTTACTTTTCGCATATTGTAAAATAAAACACGCAAAACTTGACCATTTGAAGGCAATTTCGCACCGATTATTTGGCAGGCATCATAGCCGAGAAGGTACAACTGCTCCTGTCGTCTTGTGTTCATATTTATTTTTGATATTATTTTACAAACTTGATTGTTTTATCGCTTTATTTCTTTTAATAACACTTATTTTTTCACTTGTATATGTACTTACGCCCATTCGATACAAATATTATTTAATTGAAGTGCGTTTGCTTTTATTCGGGAATTCACCGTTTTGTTTAGCAATTGAACCGATACTACACAACTGGGCGTTATTGAACTTCAAAAGATGCCGGACTTAACTGACCACATATTTTTCAGTTGTTGTCTGACCTCACAAACGATATATTACATTTGCTGTTAAAATCACGATATTCTTAAAATCATAATATATATTTTTAAAGTATTGCTAAACATTTTTCCTCATTATTATTAATTTGTAAACGGAAAAAGATTCAGGTCGAATAAATTAATTATAGTTTATATCAAATTTACCAGTGTTTTATTAAATGACCCGCAAATTAACATCTTAACTTATTTCATATGAATTTAGCATATATAGCCAACTTGTGGGCGGATGCGGCACGTCTTCCTGTATTACAATCTGCTTATAATTTTACACAATGCATTTTTTTAATACGTAGAACATTCTTGGGTGGAGTTACGATCTAATCTGTTAAAAAAAAATTGTCCCATACATATAAGGCACACCCTAGTGTCCATATTGGGGTTCACATAGGCATTCTTGTGACCATCGCCTTGAAAACTTAATTTTTAAATGTGTAACTAATTTCCACCTTGTCAATAGATTTATACTGAGCTCTGCTGCACTTACGTCGATCTGTGCATTTAGTGGCTCTCCAATGAGAAAGTGATCAGGGGTTAATGCAGCCAAGTCATTTGGATTGTCTCACATTGGACTTATTGGCCGCGAATTAAGGAAGCCTTTAATTTCGATGATTACTGTATTACGTTCTTCATACGTCAATGATGCAGTAGCAGTACTTCTAACTAGAAGATGTTATGCCAATATATCCCCGAAATGAACGGAACGTTATTCCCTTAGATATGCATTCTTTATTTATAATGTGGTGAGCTGCGTTTGTGTGAATTGTGTTAGGAAGATTTCTACAATAACATCATCTGCTTATAAACTGATTTATTGCAGAAACGCGTCTGTTGTTAAATTCAATTCAAATTCTGTTATTAATTCCAAGTGAACCCGCTTAGTTGCAAAACAACAAAACACACCTATGTAGGCCTTGTGAGAATGTTTCCCTTTTGTTTTGTAATGAATCTAAAAAGACCCACAAAAATCAACACCGGAATTAATGAATGCTCTAGCTGGGGTAACTCGTATAGATGATAAGTTACCCATGATTTGAGTAAGTAATTGTGGTTTGGCTCGAGTACGTATTGTACAGTTGATCGAGCTGCCGACTTTCTCCTGAGAGTGCTTGCAGCCCAAATACCGATATTGTCTGTGCACCTCTTGCATAAGCAATTTTGGATTGGCTCATTGTGAGGTATTGGATGCCTGGCGTTGTAATGATGACGGTCATCCTGTGGCCCTTATAATGCTGTTAGTATCAAGAAAAGGAGTAATATTCCTGAACGGACTTTTAATTCTTAAATTTTTTAAATCTTCTTCGAAGTCTGAATTTTGCCTTCCACGGACGGTCACCACCAAAGCATTTCGTAATTCTTGAACTCATAGCGCAAGCTCGTATTTTTGTGAGTTATTGATGCATCTGAGCATGTGACCTACTAGCTTTTGCTGCGTTCTAAAGGACCCACTGTTCTGTATCTTGTAATTTATACTTGAGGCGTAACTTGATATATTAATTGACGTGGTGACTGCAGATATTTTTATCAGTTCCATGTTGGTATCGTCACTTATAACAACATAGGGTCCTTTAAAATAAAATAAAAATAATTTGTCGTTTTGTTAGTTGAATTCTTCTTTTTTATCTAAAATGTCCTATTTTATCTTTTAATAAAATTATAAGTTTTATTTCTCATAATTTTCACGTCTATACAATAGAAACTATACAAAATTTTTTATTAGCTGGTCGAAATTTGATATTTTATATCAAAACCAAGTAAAAACGTTTTATTTGACCGGCTCGAATCTTAAATACCATCCAAATATTTAGTAAAAAAATTTAAAATGTTTAACTTGGTGGGACAAAGTTCCTTTAAAAAATCTCTGTACCCAATTTTATATCTCTATTTAGAGAGAAGGGGAAGAGGCGTGGGAGAGACGTTTCACCTCAGCAAGATCAGAGAACATCTCAGCTTGTTATAGGCTTAATGAATAAAAATTGTTCAATATTTACACTATTTTTGCATATAATATCGCAAGTAAACGCCCACTAAAGGAGCGAGGTCCAAAATTTTTTTTATGGCTCCAACTTTAACGAGTTGGACCTTCTTTGACATATATATATATATATATATATATATATATATATATATATATATATATATATATATATATATATATATATATAGTATATATCATTTGCTTAACAAAATTACAAAAAATCTTTAAAAATTATGTTGTTTTTTCTGGGTTGGTTTAGTTCTTCTAAGGGGAACGTTTTTCCCACTTGCCCGATTTAGCCCATCTCCGAACTTAGCCTGCGCTATCCTTCAAGATATATTTATACCAAATTTAAGGAGTCTAGCTCTTTTCGTTTGGACTGAATCGTGATTTCCACAGACGGACGGACATACTCAGATCGTCTTAGATTTCATCACTGATCAAGAATATACATATATAATTTATGGAGTCTCAGATGGATATTTCGCTGCGTTACGAACGGAATGACAAAGTGAATGTACCCGCCATATTCTTTTTTGAAGGGTATAAAAATAAACAAAGCTGTTGGTTTTATTCAATAATTTCTCATTATTGCGGCAAGTTTTTAATCACTGTCTACTTATTCAAATATGTACGTACAAACATAAATACCATTTATATATTTTAGATATGCCGCCAATACGAAAATTTCCGTTTATACATAAAACCGTAAGTAACCATGATGTAAGATGTGTTTTGTGTGCAGCCCAATTTTACATAGCAAATGGTAGTGCTTCTATTATTAAAAAACACTTATGGTGTTTTCTTTTCTGATAAAAATGTTACACATATTTTCCCCTCCGAACATTTATATGTTCGATTCTAAAAAATAAGTAACACTTCCAAAAAGCAGCTTGTTCGTTTCAAAATGTGTTGCAGAAAAAACCGGCAAATATGTAACATGTTTTAAGGCTCATTTAGCCGAACGTTGAAATCGTACATGTGAGCTAAATGTAAATGTTAGGTATATGTAAATGTTGCTACACTTATAGAATGTTTAAAATCGTGTCATATGTTTTTGACAAAATCAAACAACATATAATTATTTATAAAAACAAAACCATAAAAAATTTCCATAAAAAAAAATTGTGTTTCTTGTAAGCTATATCGATTGAGTGTATTTAATAAAGGAAATAATGTTATATAATGGATGTGGTAGATGGGCATCACTTTCAAAAATAAATACAATAAAACTATATACAACTGTTTAAAACATTGATGGCACTTTAATATGTTTATGTTATTGGCGTTCGTGTTGAAAAAGTACGCAAATTAATTAAATGGTACAAAGAGGCATCAGAAACACCAATATACAGAACTAATAGTATAATGAGTCATTCCTTGGCATAAGTTTCATAAAATGGGCTCATTTTTTTCTATATTACAAAATATATTATATGTTTTGCAATATTGCAAAATGTTTATATATACGTACAAACGAGTGTTTAATACATATGAAACGAACAATCACATACAGACATGCGATATTTCATTGAGAACAAAACATTTATTTAGAAAGATAAACATATGAAATGCGTATATCATGTCCTTATACATATTTATCAACTAAACATATCAAAAGAGAAATAAGTACCAAAAGAGGTCTTTTGTGCCCCATTCTCATTCAACATACATACATCTCATCACTGTCTACAACTGTCACGTAACCTTAAAATAAAATTCTATTTTCTGCAGGTTCCAACGTTACGGCAATATTTTATTAAAGTCAAGTAAGCGTTTTCACAACTTGCCATATTACAGTTTGGATCAGCTGACACATTTTCCTAACATTTACGATTTCAACGTTCAATCATAATGATATGCGAAAAATATTTTGTCATAAACAATGCTTTCGATAATATACAATGACGTATGTAGTAAGAATTTTAACGAACATTTATATTGCTATATTAAATTGAATTAAGATTCATAGGCTAATTGTTCGAAATTTGTTTTTAAATCTCAGAAAGACATGATAAATATTCCAAGGCACAAAGGAAAGTCAACATCAGTTTTATTCAAATTACACAGCAGAGCAGAACAGCTGTCTTCTAAAGACGCAACCCTTTCATCATCAGTGCTCATGTGTATTGTGTTTGTCACCACTTATTAGGTAGCTTAGTTGAATTTGATAACAGTTCCTATTTACACAAATTTTATTGTGAAAAAGAATACGAGAACTGTATCAACCTGATGTTAACATGTTTTTGTTATAATACCCGTGTTACCGTTTGATTATTTTTCTTCATGTCCCATTTTTCTGAATTTCGAACAATTAGCCTATGAATCTTAATTCAATTTAATATAGCAATATAAATGTTCGTTAAAATTTTTACTACATACAAATTTAAGCTATGGCTTGAGCTACCAATAATAACATATTGGAAAAAACGTTCACATGTACTTAAGTATAAAATTCAAACCAAAAAAGTTTGACTTAGGTATGATGGAACAAAAAATTCAGAAAAATGGGACATGAAGAAAACTAATCAAACGGTAACACGGGTATTATAACAAAAACATGTTAACATCAGGTTGATACAGTTCTCGTATTCTTTTTCACAATAAAATTTGTGTAAATAGGAACTGTTATCAAATTCAACTAAGCCACCTAATAAGTGGTGACAAACACAATACACATGAGCACTGATGATGAAAGGGTTGCGTCTTTCGAAAACAGCTGTTCTGCTCTTCTGTGTAAGTTGAATAAAACTGATGTTGACTTTCCTTTGTGCCTTGGAATATTTATCATGTCTTTCTGAGATTTAAAAACAAATTTCGAACAATTAGCCTATGAGTCTTAATTCAATTTAATATAGCAATATAAATGTTCGTTAGAATTCTTACTACATACAAATTTAAGCTATGGCTTGAGCTACCAATAATAAAATATCGGAAAAAACGTTCACATGTACTTAAGTATAAAATTCAAACCAAAAAATTTGACTTAGGTATGATGGAAAAAAAAATTCAGAAAAATGGGACATGAAGAAAAATAATCAAACGGTAACACGGGTATTATAACAAAAACATGTTAACATCAGGTTGATACAGTTCTCGTATTCTTTTTCACAATAAAATTTGTATAAATAGGAACTGTTATCAAATTCAACTAAGCCACCTAATAAGTGGTGACAAACACAATACACATGAGCACTGATGATGAAAGGGTTGCGTCTTTCGAAAACAGCTGTTCTGCTCTGCTGTGTAAGTTGAATAAAACTGATGTTGAATTTCCTTTGTGCCTTGGAATATTTATCATGTCTTTCTGAGATTTAAAAACAAATTTCGAACAATTAGCCTATGAATCTTAATTCAATATACAATGACTTTTATGAAATTTTCTTCCAATAACGGACTATAATAACTCTCCTAATTTAGTAATACACTTAGTCTTATTAATTAGTCTGTGCAAAATCTTATCAAAAATATTTTGAATATGTTTCCCATATGAAAATGATCTTCCATGCCGACATATATCAAAGCTTATTAAGTTTGATACATCCAACCGCGTATTTTTTTTTTGCGAATATTCAGTGTTATGCTCCAGCAAGCAACCATTCTTTTATATTTTTTTTCTTAAATGGAACACATAACAAATTATTGTCCTATCTTTTTTAATTTTTTTCATTTGACTGTTTACTTAGCAAAAGTTTTATTTTTAATTAATAATATTACGTAATCAAAGTTTTTTTTTCAACTTAGAAAATATTGGTACTTACGTATATATATATAATGCACCATTATCTTTCAAACGCTTGGCTTTTTGTTTGGTGGGTAGCACGCAAGCTCAACTTTGAGTAAGGGTAAGATAGTACCATTTTTTACAGCTGTGTTAACTACTTTTATTATACAAGCAAGACCTGTTTATGTTAATTTTTTTTGTGAAAATTGCCTTAAAATAGATATAATGAATATTAAACATATTATAATTCAGGAGTTATTGGAAACATCTTCATCATCTGATGAAGATGAAGAGATTATTTTAAACTCCATCAATAGAAAATATTTGGCGCGTGTTAAAGGCTTTCTTGAAAGTGTTATTCACAAATATTCCGATGTTGATGTAAGTACATTTAAAATTTCAATAGTATTAAACATATATATATATATATATATATATATATATATATATATATATATATATATATATATATATATATATATAGTATATATATATATATATATATATATATATATATATATATATATATATATATATATATATAGTATATATATATATATATATATGTATACATATATATATATATATATATATATATATATATATATTTTTTTTTTTTTTTTATGGACGTAATGATAGCAACTATCAATAGTGGCCCCACGACAACTTCACTAGCACCACCCTGGGACAGCTTTGGCATTTCATCAGGGTGGGTAGTATTATCAGTATTATTCCTACGTCCCCCTTAGTTCCTAGGTAAGGAGGTTCGGAACTGATGCGCATATTTAATCGTCAGTAGCTAACGAATCCTAAGACGTACTAACTCTCCTACGAATCTGTGCCAATCTGCGAAGTTCTATTAGAACAAGCTGTACAAAACTACACACTCTGGTCCAATTCAATAAGGATTCCAGCATGGTCGGAATAATATTCTCCGGGCTGATCGTACGCCCCAAGCCTTCCTCTAAATACGACCTCCAGTTGCTGAATCGTGAGCAGACAAAGACGACATGCTCAGCATCCTCAACCACATTCCCACCACAGTGTGGACAGAACGGAGAGTCGTCGTGCTTAAAACGAAATAGATATGACCTAAAGCAACCATGTCCAGACAAGAACTGTGTTAGGTAATAGTTCAGATCACCATGTTTCCTAGTCAACCATAATCTGATGTCGGGTATTAATGAATAAGTCCATCTTCCCTTTTCAGTGGTTGACCACCGTTCTTGCCATTTTTGCATACATAAATCAGAGTTATCCCTATTCATGATTTCTAAATCGATAGGGATCATACCCGCAATGATAAAAGCCGCCTCGTCCGACACTGTCCGAAATGCACTACATACTCTTAAAGCAGCTAGTCTATACACAGGGCATACCAGCCCCACATATGTGGAATATCTAAGTGAGTCTGACCATACCGGGTGTGCATATAGGATAATGCTCCTTACTACTCCAGCGAGCAGTTTCCTCTGAAGATACTTTGGCCCTCTCGTGTTTGGCATGATCCGAGATAGCGCCAAACAGGTCCCTGATGCTTTGGATGCTATATATCGCAAGTGCTCGCGAAAAGATAGCCGTGTGTCAATCATCACTCCCAGATATTTCAGAAATGCCTTTGATTCTATGGAACAGGTGCCAACATTGAGGGTAATAGTTTCCCTAGCCTTACGACTACTAATCAAAACCGCTTCGGTTTTATGATCAGCTAGAGTCAATCCCATTGCAGTGATCCAGGACTTTACTAATTGTACGCTGGCATTTGCAATGGTTTCTGCCTCCAGCAATTCCTTAGCTTCACACAGCAGCGCTATATCGTCTGCGAATCCCACAATCTGCACTCTCTCAGGTAACCTCAACCTTAGTACTCCATCATACATTACGTTCCACAACAATGGTCCAAGTATCGATCCTTGGGGAACACCACCACTAATCCTACGTTTCCTTATACCCGCATCTGTACTATAGATCAATTCCCTAAACCGGAAATAATCCTGCACTATCCCTATCAGATATTCTGGGATGTCCAATCGAGTTAGAGCATCAACAATATGCACCCAGGTCGCTGTGTTGAACGCGTTCTTCACATCCAGCGTCACAACTGCACAGTACTCCTTTGTGCCATTCCTCCAACTCCTGCCATAGATAGTCCGTGCAGCAGTTTCTACTACCACGTTTATAGCATCCACTGTTGACCTCGCCCTCCTGAAGCCAAATTGGTTGTCTGATAGACCATTTCTGTCATCAACGCAATTCCCAAGTCTTCGGCAGATCACACCCTCTAGCAACTTCCCACATGTATCTATCATACACAGTGGCCGATAAGATGAGGGATCATCTAGGGGTTTATTGGCTTTTGGTATTAATACCAACTTCTGCCTCTTCCATCTTGTTGGAAAAATTCTCCTACCTAAGCATGTATTCACCATTCTTAAGAACTGCTCGGGACAAAGCCTGACGGCCTCCTTTAATACTATATTTGGAATGCAGTCGAGTCCAGGTGCCTTCTTGTCTCTAAACCTAGAGACAACGTCCTCAATCTCAGCTATTGTAACCGGGGGAAAATTTAATGTCCCAATTGGAGGGTTGTGCTCCCAAGGTGGTGCGTCCTGCTGGGGAAAGAGATGGTCTACAATTTCCTCCAGGATTGGCCCCTCACTCGGTTGCAACGGGGTCAGGCATTTAAGTTTTTTGGTGACCAGCTTATATGCGAGACCCCAAGGATTATCATCCACCTCATCATAGATATTAAGAAAACACTGCCGCTTGCTCCTACGAATTGCATCCTTTAGGGCCTTCCTCCTATTCCTGTAATTCTCCTGGTATACGCTATTCTCTAACCTACCTCGAGTTCTTGTATACTGCCTTCTGGCACGTATACACTCCGCCTTCAAGCCGGCAATATCATCATTCCACCAATAAACCGGTGACCCCTTTACGGATCCTTTCCGCCTCACCATAGATGCATCGCACGACCGCGTGATATGGTTTACCAATTGTTCTGCCATATCCTCAGCTGAACCATTTAATTCCATACCTTCCATACAGATGGCAAAAATATCCTTATCAAAGGTATTCACTTTCCATCCCGACAAACCTTGTGCACGGGGAGTCACATGCCGTATATCATCCTGTATATCCATAATTATGGCACTGTGATCGCTGTGAGTATAAAAATCAGATACTCTCCAGTTTACACGGTTTATAATGGTATCGCTGGCAAACGTAATATCAATAATTGAACCACCATTTCCTCCTCTAAATGTTTCCTCATCTCCAGAATTCAAGAGCACAACATTTAGCGCAGAAAGGGCCTCTAATAGCATCCTTCCCCTTGCATTTGTCAAGGGGCAGCCCCATTCAACAGCCCACGCGTTGAAATCCCCTGCTATTATAACAGGACTCCTGGCTGCAGCGTCCATCACTATGTTGTCTATAATAACACGAAAGTCATCAATAGAATACCTAGGAGGAACATAACAGCTGTACAAACATATGCCGGAAACAGTGGCCCGCGTGTACCCACATTGCGGTGATAACCTCTCCCTCAATATCAAAGAACCGGTAGTCCATATAGCTGCTGTATCTGTATCATCAGTAACCCAATTTGCAGATACAATCTTCTTATATGGCTCGCTGAGTACAGCAACGTCTACCTTTAAGTCTCGTACGGTTTGCCTAAGCAACTCCTGTGCTGCTTGGCAATGATTGAGATTTAGCTGTAATATGCGCATCCTGATTTTTAAGTAGTGTTTAACCTCTAAGCTTTTGTAGCGCCCTCTTGTAGTACGGGCAAACTACGCATCCGGTGACATGGTCACCATTAGTACTTCCACCCTTTCTACAGAGCATGCACGAAGGTCTGTTGGAACATGTTGCAATCTTGTGGCCAGCTTCCCCACAACGCAAGCAATTTCCGGATAGATCCTGGCCGCTACAATTCGTCGCCCTATGTCCAAAATCGAGACAGTTGTAGCACCTCTTCGGTGCTATCTTTTCCCGTATTCGACACACGACCCAGCCGATGCGTATCTTGGACATCTCTAGAAGGCGTCTAGCTAGAGGAGCACTCAGGCCAATCGTGGCAGTTTGTGTTCCCCCATACGCTCTCCTCAGTGATTTAATTGCAGTCAACTGCAGTACCTTAAAATCGTTGGATTTACTAACTATGGCGTCATAGATGTCCTCCTTGGAAGTCACCTCATCTATGTCCCTAATTTCAATCCTAACCTCTTGGGATAGTGCCCGTACTTCGGCAGTCTCACCCAGTACCGCTTCCACCTCCGACCTGAACACACCTATATTCTGGTGAGCGGGTTTAGTGAGCTCCAGTAGCAGCTCACCCTTCCCAGTCTTCCGAATGCCCTTCACATTCTCCCCCAGATTACTAAGTTTAGGGTCCTTCTTCACTTGCTTGAGAATCTCAGCATAGGAAGCGTTCCCACATGTTTTAATAACTAGGGCATCCGAACGTGACCCCTGCTTACTCCTAATCCTATTTCTATTCGCTTCCCTGGGACGGACCTTTATCCACCCAGGTTCCTTAGTGCCTGGGTTCGGCAAAGCAGCACCATTCGCTGCCGCCGATCCCACACAGCTACCTTCACTACTCCTGATTGCATCTACTGCATCCTTCCTCTTCTTCTTAGCCCTATTCCCCTTTGGCCCAAGAGTACTTTCATCTCTCCTACGCTTCGGGGTCGCACCTGCAGGGACAGGGGGAGATGGTCTTACCATAACCCCTGTCTGCGTCTGCTTATTGCAGGGCACCTTGAGCTGACCAGTTCCACTGTTCAGCTCATCTGCCACCTGCATATAGAATGCCTGTATTTCTCGAGACATCGATACTATATCCTTGTGGACATTCGATCTTGTCTTGAGAAAGTCTAATAGCTTTGCTATCCTCTCTCCTAGTTTTTCAACCTTGCCTTTCGGTTCCTGACCACCGTCTGTGGTGCCAAAACCTACCCTATGCGGCGTGTTCACCACCGTAGGGGGCGATCTCGCGATCACCGGCCTCTTCAGGAATGGATTCTCAATTTCGCCATTTCCAGAGCCTTCCGCTTTCGCTTCTAAATTATTTTTATTGATCTTCATTCAATTGGGTCCAAACTCGCAGCCGCTGTCTCCGTTCGTTGTGCAGTCACGTTTAGATCCCATGGGTGTCTTTGCAAGCAGTGAGGTCCATGCGAGGGTTGACGAAGAGACCTTATGGATCAATCCGCCAGAGCCAGATCCGTGCTAACCGGGAATCAACATTCCGACCTACACCACCAACTTAATGATGACGAACTTCAAACGTACTTTGAGACTTGCCAAGTTTTAATAGGACGGAGGCAGTTGTGGCATTAGCCTAAAAGCCATTTCTGTACAAATTCACTCATACATACTTAAGTCCCAGAATACCACATCTACCAGCCCAGGGTTCTACCATTTCAAATCGTTTTCCCAGGAATGCCATAATTAAGACCGTACTGGACTTGGTCTTAATGCCAGGGACTTCAAAGCCCCATCTCAGTGTGCCAAATAAAGGGCCACACTGAATAACAGGTCTTCTTGGGGCATCTTTGTTCAAGCCCTCCAACCCGTTATAATAACTCAGGGCCGCGGGGTCGTTACTCCCCGTTATCCGTACAAAATATCCTTATGGATTTTATATACGAATATCCTTGCGGATATATATATATATATATATATATATATATATATATATCCGCAATACATATATATATATATATATCCGCAATACATATATATATATATATATATATATATATCCGCAATACATATATATATATATATATATATATATATATATATGTATACATATATACATATATCTCACTCGTTCAACAATACTGTATTAACTCAAAACTTTAAGGTTTTCAGGAGAGACAAAAAACTGTTTTCTTAACACTTAAGGAAGTTTTCGTTAACAAAAGTTCGGCAATATTTAGAATTGATTAAATGCTAAATTATAAAGTGATAATGTAACAAAGTGTCATTAAACTATTTCATCAAATAATAACTCAATAAAAAATACAATTATTTCACGAAAACAGTAACAACTCAAAGAAAAAGTTAAGCATTATTTCATGAAAACAATCATATTTCGAATTAAAACAAAAAATTGCCTTAGCCTGAATCAACTAAACAGTTGCAACTCAAAATACTACCTGACTAAAAGAAACTTTTATCATTAGAATAACAACTTAACTCAAAATACTACTAACCCCTTTCAGCAGGAAAAAGGTCGCAACATGTATTTTGATTAAGAAAGAGTAGTCAGAAGTATGGAAATTTTTAACCATAGGTAGACATAAGTGTTATGTATTGTTTTTTGCCAAAAAGGTAACATGAAAAAATTTTGAGTTAATACAGTATTGTTGAACGAGTGCGATATACACTGATGGAAAATATAATAGAAATGATGTGCAGTTTTCTTTCTTTTCAGAATAATTCTTGTAAAAAATGTGCAAGTAGTTGTCGTTTCTATTATATTTTCCAACACTGTATATATAGATTTTTTTTTGCCAAAAAAAATCATCTTTTCAGATGAAGCTCATTTTGATCTTGGCGGGTATGTAGACAAGCAAAATTGTCGCATTTGGGGCACAGAAAACCCGCACGCATACATTGAAAAGCCGACGCACCCAAAACGAGTCACTGTTTGGTGCGGATTTTGGTCCAGAGGCATAATTGGTCCATTTTTCTTCGAAAATGAGCAAGTAGTGGCCGTTACAGTCAATAGCGATCGTTATCGGGCCATGCAGCAATTTGAATGAAATAATTTCCATTATTAACCGGAAGGATTGTACTTTCAAATAAAAAAAGATATTTGAGAAAATATTCAGTCGTTTTTTTTATAGCATGTTCAAAAAAAAAGTTTTTTGGCGGACCCTATATATATATATATATATATATATATATATATATATATATATATATATATATATATATATATAGGTATTTGATTGGTAAACATTTATCTTTTGAAGTTTAAAAGAAACTTATGTATTAGACGGGAAAGTGCTACGTACCTTATCGAAAACTATTCGGAAGTCTTTAAAAAAGCAGATATCAGGGAGGAAGGTTGCAGATAAGTATTGAGGACCAAAGGTGTGAAAGGTCTAATAATTATATTTGCAAATTTAGTGGCAACTAAACAACAATCAGGGAGGTGGCAAATCTTTTTGACATGTCTGTTTCAAATGTGCATGGATGCTTCAATAATGTTTTGAATATTCCTGTGAGTGAAGTCGCGCCGGAAGTAATTAAGTTTCCGAGATGAAGAGAAACAATATGTGGCAAACAAGTTTGAAAAGGTTGGTTGTATTTTTAAATGTTTACTTCTACACAAAAATAAATTATTTTTGTAGATTTCAGGAATTCCAAATATTTTGAGATGTATTGACGGAAACTATATCAATGCCAGGACACCGAAACATAATATACGTTCTACAAATGCCAACAGACACGACGGAGTGTTAATAAATCTCCAAGGTATTTGTGATTCAAAATTAATATTTTTATATGTATTTACTGGAATCCCTAGTAAAATACTCGATTCGCGTGTGCTATAACTGTCATTTATTGGTAATGAGCTAAAAAATTTATGCTCCTCCAAACACTATATATTGGTGATGCAGCATATCCCTTAAGGGAATTTAGAAGATTCCGAAAGAAATTTCAATGTCCATTTCTCTCGAGCTAAAATTGAAAACGCATTTTGTCTTTTCGGCAGTTTTGTCTTTTCGGCAGTTAATGCGTTTAGGCTTCCATACCGTAGAAACGATGGCGAAGTTTGTGGTTGCATGTTGTCTCCTACGTAACATCTGCCTAGATAGGAATGAAAGTCTTCCAGATGACATTTCCATTACCGAGCCAAACTCTATTGTTGTCGTGCCCTTAGAGGGTGATGCAAGGGACATGTTGCTTACTCAGTTGGGACAAATTAAAAGAAACGAAATTATGAATCTGCTATCCAATTAATTTGTAATAACGCCAAAATAATAAATAATGTTGAAGAGGCTTTCGGCCGAGCCAGCAATTTCCACGGGATTTTGAATAAATTATAAATACGTAATAAAAGGCTTGATTTATTACGCAATACAACTTTATTAAAATTCCTTTTTAATAAAAATAATATATAAAATTTCAAATATTCAATATTAGCTTAAAATATTTTACATACTTTTTGGTATGGAAATTCCTGGAAAATTCTATTATAAAATTTAAAGACAATCACGTCCGAACCGCTTCACAGTTAAGCTCCTACAAAATGGCGAAGGCGGTAAGACGCTTCTAGACAGTATAGCTTTCGTTAAATAAATATACATGTCAAATTTATTATTAGTTATTATTTCGAAATTAAATTAGTGCTACCAGATGGCAAATAAATCATGGGGATTTTGGGAGTCGCGTTAACATTCCCCCCGCAGTATGACAAGAAACTTCCTCGATGTCAGACTTCTCTTCAGGAGCTACTTCCAAAACTGCTAGTTTGCTGGCAGGTCGCTCCATTATTCCGCGTTGAGTCAGGACTACTGCATTTCGTACCTATCCATCTTTAGCCAATCTCAATTCTAATACCTTACCGCGAGGCCATACGTTTCTGGGAAGAGAAGGGTCAACAATGATACTAAATCCCCCTGGCTTAAAGGTTTTATTTTTTCATGCCATTTTGTCCTACAGGTCAAAGTCGGCAAATATTCAGATAACCACTTCCTCCAGAATATATTTGCGTACTGCTGAGAAATTAACCAGTTTTGTCTCAATACCGTCCCGCTGTCGTCGCACGATGTTAGAGGTTTAAATCCACTAGAGCTTCTTATCAAAAAATGGTTTGGAGTTATAGCCTCTGCCGTATCTGTTTCAATGGGAACATATGCCAACGGTCTGGAATTTATTATATTTTCAATTTCAACAATCATGCTTAACAGAAGTTCATCAGTTGGGTGCCTTAATGGCATAATTTTGTACAAAATTGTCTTTACCGAGCGAACTAAACGCTCCCATGCGCCACCCATGTGGGGTGAAGCTGGAGGATTAAAACTCCATTTAGTTTTTGATGTTGTAAACGTTTTTACTAATTCATTACGGTCAATATCTGCTAAAGCTTCTCGTAGCTCCCTATCAGCGCCCACAAAATTTGTTCCATTATCGCTAAAAAATTAATTTGGAGTTCCTCTGCGCCCCATAAAATTACTAATAGCCAAAATACAGGAATTTGCTGTTAAAGAATGGGCTATTTCAATATGAACTGCTCGAATTGTTAAACACGTAAACAAACAGCCATATCTTTTCTCCCTGTGGCGGCTAACAGTTACTAATATTGGGCCAAAGAAATCAATCCCGGTATATGTAAACGGTGCACTATACGATGCAACACGTGCGCGTGGCAGTTTAGCCATTTGAGGGATCTGTGGAGTAGCTTTCGTAATTTTACACATTTGGCAACATCGAATAATGGACTTGTATGTAGCACGAAGTCTTGATATACAATATTTTTGTCTTAACTCATTGACAGCTGTTTCATGATTTCCATGGTAAAATTTTTCATGATAGTGTAGGCATATAAGCCTGGTTAAATAATTTTTTCTTGGCAGTATTACTGGACGTTTCTGCTGTAAAGAAACGTTTGCCATATCGATTCTTCCATCGACGCACAAAACTCCGTCTTCTAAATAGGGTGATTTAGAATAAATTTCACTTGATTTTTTGATAGACCTTTTAGATTTAAGTGCAGAAATCTCTAAATAATATGCTTCATATTGCGGTTGTTTATATAATGCAAGTTCAGCGTTGTTTAACTCCTCTTGAGTTAATTCACCTTTCTCTGTCATTTTACTTCCATATATGAATCGCAAAACATATGCCATCGTTCTAACCAGGCGATTGTATTTTGAAAATCGAAATATATTTATAACTGCCTCATGTTTTGTTATCTGGTGTATATTCTGTTTTCGCTCTTCTTCTGTTCGTGAAAATGGTTCTGCTTGTGGCCATTGCTCTTTAGGTTTGTATAAAAATTCGGGGCCTTTAAACCAACGATTAGATTTGAATGCGTTTTTTATCTTAGTACATTTTGTTGCCTCATCTGCAACATTTTGTTTACTTGGCACCCAATTCCATTCTGTAAGAGATGTTAACTCTAAAATTTCTGTAACTCTAAAAGCTACGAACTGGCTATACTTTCGGTGATCGGAATTGATCCAGCTCAACACGGTTTTTGAATCACACCAAAAATATTTGTCGGTTATTTTAATTTCATGGTTTTCTGCTATGAATTTGGCTAGACGAGCTCCAATTAGAGCGGCCATAAGCTCAAGCCTGGGAATAGAAACTATTTTCATTGGTGCTACCCTGGTTTTGGCGCTAACCAATGAACATATAATTACGTTGTTTCTGCTAAATCTAAAATAAGATACTGCTGCGTAACCATCAGCACCAGCATCAACAAATGTGTGCAGTTGTATTTCCACGTTTTTATAATCTTGTAATGATTGCAAGTAGCATCTTGGTATTTTAATATTTCGTAAATCTGGCAAGCCTGCTACCCATTGAGAGCATTTATTTATTAGCTCCGGGGGAATTGGCTCGTCCCAATCGACTTTACTTCGCCATACATCTTGCATCAGTATTTTAACAAACATTGTTATATGCGAAATGAGACCAAGTGGATCATAAATTGACATAATAAGTCGCAACATTTCTCTCTTAGTGGGAGATTTTCTTAGTAAAAATAAATCGCTTTCGAGAAGCCGAGGAGCAATTTTGAAGGTAATAGTGTCCTCCTTATATTACCAGAAGACTCCTAAGACTTTTTCTACCTGATTATTATCCTTAAAATTAATGCACTTTGCGTCATTTGAGTTCCTCATTGAGAATTCTTGTCTAACAAGCTCACTATTTTACACCCAGTTTCTTATATTAAAACCGGCCTGGCGGTGTATGTAGGATACGTCTGAGATTAGTTTTATTGCGTCCTCTGACGTATTAACTGAGTCTAATAAATCATCCACATAACGGTTTTCTGTAATAGATTTGACAGCGCATGGAAATTGATTTTTAAATTTAACTGCATTTATATTCTTTATATATTGAGATATGGTTGGAGCACAGGTGGCTCCGAACATCATAACATCCATAACATAAACATCAGGTGTTTTGTCCTGATCACAATCGCGCCATAGAAACCTTTGAACATCGCGATCTTCTGGCCGTATATGAATTTAAAGAAACATCTCTTCGATGTCACCACACACAGCCACAGAGTTTTGCCTGAACTTAAAAAGGATTGCGGGCAAACAGGCCAACATATCAGGGCCTTTTAGTAAAAATGAGTTTAAAGATAGACCATCAGACTTTGCTGCTGCATCCCACACCACTCGTGATTTTCCCGGCTTATTTTTATTGAACACAGCAAATATAGGCAGATACCACACTTTTCCATCATTACGGTTAATTTCTTTATCATTTAGTTTTCGAATATAGCCTTTATTCATATAACTTTCTATTGTATTTTTAAATATTTGAAATTGTGCTTCATCACGCATTAATTTTCTTTCTAAGCATATAAGTCGTTTAAGAGCCATATTAAAGCTGTCTGGCAGTTTAAAATTATCGTGTCTCCATAGCAATGGAACCTCGTAATGCCCATTCTCTTTCAATATTGTGAAATTGTTTAGCAAATTTAATGCCCGAATTTCATTATCTGAGACGAGGGAGTCTCTGGTGCAAATTCCTACACTTTCTAATGTATAGAAACTGCTAACTAATTCCTCTAACTTTCTATCAGTTTCAGAGCAATTGCAAATATGAAAATTGAAATTCTTACTTGTGTGTTTATTTGCAGCTGTTGATCCATAGATGAGCCAACCAAGTTTTGTCTGTACTGCAACAAGCTCATGTGGGGCACCTTCACGGGTTTTGTTTGAAATTCCTAGGTTAAGGTGGTTTAATCCTATGAGTAGCTTCGGTATAGCGTCGACATAACTCTTGATCGGTAAATTTCGCAGGTGGCGATATCGTTGACACATTTTTGTGTAATTCAGTGATTGCGTTGGCAAATTTAAAGACTCCACTGTACTTACGTTCAGCTTTATTAGATTATTATTTGCCCCTGAAACGTCAATTATTAATTTTACTGAATTTGTTTCGTTTCTTTGCATACATCCCGTCCACCTTAAACATAATGGACTAGATACACCACTTACACCAAGTTCATTTGCAATTGATTCGTCCATAAGGCTGATGGAGGACCCTTCTTCAATAAATGCAAATGTGTCAATTATTTTTTCATTGCCATGTATTTTAACTGGTATTATTTTAAACAAAATTTCATCATCTTAATCTCTGTGTGTATTACAAATATTTTCTTCCTCTTGTTTGCTTGCAATGTGCATATTTTGTGCACTTGACGTTTCTTTATTAATTTCAATATTTTTCACTGAAGAAAACCGATGTAAAGACGGATGAGGATAATAATAACAATTTTCTTCACAACACTGTTTTTTTCTTTTGCATTCACCATTATGATAGGACAAGCAGAATTTACATAAATTATTCTCTCTTATTATTTTCCACTTCTCGTTACGATCCAATGAGTGGTAAGTTTTGCACTCACTTACAGTTTTACAGCCATAGCTTTTACAAACAACACATTTACGTTCACCACTGTGAGAATTAACAAACGATCTTGTTGTTTGTTTGTTAAAGCCTAAATTGTTACGTGTGGTGTGTTTATCTGGTGTGGATTTTGTTTGTTTATTGTTTTGTTGAATTGTGCTCGCTGTTAATCCAATGTTAAATAACCAGCTGTCAAATTCAACTAAATTTGGCTTTTTGTTTTGATCAATTAATTTTAATTTTAAAGAAGCCCATTGCATTTGGTAAGTAGTTGGTAATTTTTCTAATAGTTGTTGCAGTAAAAAAGAATTATTTACTTCATCTAGGTTGCTGGCATTAATAGTGGATATTAAGCTGCGGACATTAACAGCAAAGGAAGTAAGGCTTTGTAAGTTATTTTCGTCAACTTTTGGGGATGAACTTATCCTATTTTTAATAGCATTTAAAATTTTTTCAGGTTGTCCATACAACATTCGAAGTATGTTTATGACATTGGCTACATTTGAGGGGTGGACTAGCATGTGTTGTACGCTTTGGAGAGTATCACCTTTTATAGATTTTTGTAGCCGAATGAGATTTTCGGCGTCCGAAAAGCAGCATGTGGCTGATGACCATTCGAAGGTGGATACAAATAAAGGCCAATCTTCGGGGTTACCGGAAAATATAGGCAACTCTTTCGGAACAGATTGTCGTGCGTTAAAAGTGCTTTGCATGTTACTAATATTTTGTGTTGTGTACAATGGATTATTACTGTAATTAAATGATGAAGTTGGGGGGTTGTTTGGGATTGATCTGGGAAAAGTTGTGCTGCACGGAAGTGTTGTTCCTAAATTAAAATAATTATTTGGCATCGCAGTATGAAAGTAATCGGATGCAGGTAAACGTGCAAATGTCACATTAGTTGGCTGGTGGGAAAAACCTTGCGTACTAGAGAGGAGTTCATGTCTCCGATTGGCACCACTAGTGGTAGTGGCCGTTGCACAAACTGTTGCGACATGTTCGTTACTAAAGCGCGAAATATTTTGACTTTCGCTAGTAGTATAATGTTGAGAAGTTCTCGGAATAATATCCACCGATTCTTTATTTTTCTCCGCTTGCACATTTGGAGCCAATTTTGAGGCATTTTCATTCTTTGAATTTATAGCTGATTGACCGTGAATATTCTGATGAGACGGTATGTTTGCTATGGACACTTCGTTAATCCAGTTTTGAATCGATTGGGATTTATTGGACGAAACATCACGAACTTGTTCAGCTTCTTCTAGAAGTTTATGTTTTTTATCTAAATATTCACGGCGTAATTTAACTTGGTCTAATTTTAATGCTAGATCTTCTTCAAGATGTTGAAGCTTAAGCTGAATAAGTCGTGATTGAGACTGTTGAGATTGAACAGATCGTCGACTGGCAATACTATGGTCAGGAGAAATTGATCTACCTGTATGACATTGCGGACATACAGGGTCTTCTGACGTGCTAATAGCATTTTTTTATACTTTTTGCTGCATTTGATACATGTCGCTGTGATATCAATTTCGAGGTTATGTGGCAGTGAACCGCAGTTATCATTTTCTTGTTGACCCTTTTCTATTTCGTTATTCATAGTACTTACTGTGGGATTGGCTTTGATGGTGAAGTGACTTAGGTAACAGGACGGATTGCGCCACAAAAAGAATTTTAAGATTGTTGAAGAGGCTTTCGGCCGAGCCAGCAATTTCCACGGGATTTTGAATAAATTATAAATACGTAATAAAAGGCTTGATTTATTACGCAATACAACTTTATTAAAATTCCTTTTTAATAAAAATAATATATAAAATTTCAAATATTCAATATTAGCTTAAAATATTTTACATACTATTTGGTATGGAAATTCCTGGAAAATTCTATTATAAAATTTAAAGACAATCACGTCCGAACCGCTTCACAGTTAAGCTCCTACAAAATGGCGAAGGCGGGCTTCTAGACAGTATAGCTTTCGTTAAATATATATACATGTCAAATTTATTATTAGTTATTATTTCGAAATTAAATTAGTGCTACCAGATGGCAAATAAATCATGGGGATTTTGGGAGTCGCGTTAACAATATATATATATATATATATATATATATATATATATATATATATATATATATACATTATATATATATATATATATATATATATATATATACATTACATATATATATATATATATATATATATATATATATGTATATATATATGTATATATATAGATATATATATATATATATATATATATATATACATTATATATATATATATATATATATATATATATATATATACATTATATATATATATATATATATATGTATATATACATTATATATATATATATATATATATATATATATATATATATATATATATATATTATTGTTCATTTATTGTATATAAAAATTTTTTTTATTGAAAGAAGAAAGTATAACAAAAGACAAAAATTTCGTGAAGAAGTTAGCCAAAGGTTAATAAAATACGTATTGAAAATAAATATATGTATAAATATATATATATATATATATATATATATATATATAAATATATATATATATATATATATATATATATATATGTTTCAGTAATGATAAGTACATACATATAAAAATGCAATCTATAAGGCTTTGTTTTAATAGTAACAAGACAAATTACAGCAAAAACATGAAATATGGCTTTAACAAATGTCGATTTAACAAATTAAACATTTATTTATAATCAATTTTGTAATGAGTTAAGATGTTAAATTATATCATTTTTTACGACATCAATATCTTTGTTGAAATCGATACAAGGGTAAAGTCTATTAAAATCATTGCAAATTCTCCGAAATTGATCGAATTTCGGAGAATTTGTAGTAGTGTAAAAATTTGTAGTAGTGTAAAAATTAATTCTCAAGAAGCCTTGGGTATATTCAAGTTTATTTTGCTCAGGAGAGATTGAGATGTGATGCAGCCGTTTATTAATTTCAGCAGAAAGGTAACATTTAGCATTTGCCAACGGCTCCTTAAGGTTGGGAGCATAATAAGTCCTAGGCGTCTCTCGTAAGAAGGTAATCTTATATTAGAGTTCCAAGGAAGACCACGGAGACAAAATAATACGAATTTCACTTGTATTGACTCTATTTTATTTGAATGTGAAAGATATTGTGGGTCCCATACAACAGATCTCTATTCAAGTATTGGGCGAACTAAAGTAGTAAATAACATCTTGGTTGTGTAAGGATCAGAAAACTCCTTAGCCCAGCATTTAATAAAACACAGAACACCAGTAGCTTTGTTAATCGTCGAAGTTATATGGCACCTGAAGTCCAGTTTTTTATCTAAAATAACTCCCAAGTCATTAAATGAATCCACTAGGTCAATAACAACATTATTCATTTTATAGAATCCATTGACTGGAGTTTTTCTTGAGAAAATCATATATATGCACTCTTTCATATTTAGCTCCATTAAATTATTAGCGCACCAAGTGGTTAAGTGTATAATGTCAGCCTGGAGACGCAACTGTTGGTCAATAGAGTCAAACGATAAGAATAACTTTACGTCATCTGCATACATTAGTATATTTGAGTTTTCAACAACGGAGGGAAGATCATTAATAAATAAAGTAAATAAAAGTGGGCCGAGATGACTACCCGGAGGCACACCTGATATAACATTTATATCAGTAGAGAGCGTATTGCGGAACTTGACACACTGCATTCTGTTCTTCAAATAAGATTCAATCCATTTTATTAGAGACGTTCCATATCCAATTTGATCAAGCTTATGAATGAGTAAGTTGTGATTCATCTCATCAAAGGCCTTACTAAAATCAAAATAGATGACATCTGTTTGTTTGCCAGTGACAAATCCATCATTAACTAAGGTTGTTAATTCTAAGAGATTCGTAATAGTTGATCGACCTTTACAGAAACCATGCTGCGCAGAAGAAAGGAAATATATAGATTACATATATGTTTATATATATATATATATATATATATATATTTATATATATATATATATATATATATATATATATATATATATATACATATATATACAGGGTCCGTCAATTAACTTTTTTTTTGAAAATGCTATAAAAAAAACGACTGAATATTTTCTCAAATTTCTTTTTTTATTTGAAAGTACAATCCTTCCGGTTGGCTGCAACACCTGAACCAATTGGACTTTGTATGGCGTCATACCAAGGTCTTTATGCAAAATTCGTCTCAATGATGTCTCCGAAATGTTCAATTGTTGAGAACGACGGTGAATTGAAGTTGAAGGCGCTTCACGCACACTTTCTGCCACAGCAGCAATATTCTCGGGTGTACGCACTGTTTTTTCCTTTTCACGCTTTGGTTTATCGATGAGGATGCCAGGTTCTTTCACTTTTTTCACAAGATAACGAACATACGGAGCTAACGGTGCTTCTGTTCTTCCAACATCCGTACGCCATTTTCGCACACATTCTGCAACATTACCATGATTTTCAAAGTAATGTCGCAATATTTTCCAGCGTTGTTCAAGCATATACACAACCATATTCATTCAGCGGAAGGATAAAACTAATTATCTGTCAAATCAGACATGAGATAAGTGTTACCATTCACGAAATAAGCACTAGTTGAAAAAAAACGTTAGATAGCGGACCCTTTATATTTATATGTATATATATATATATATATATATATATATATATATATATATATATTTATATATATATATATATATATATATATATATATATTTGCGGCACTTTACATACCGTGGAGTAAACTTGGCATTTAATCCTTTTTCAAAGCTACTTAAATAACGATTTCTGCGGAAAACTTCCTGCCCAACACGATACTCCGTAAACTTAGAGCGTGTATTATAGATTTTAGCGGCCTTTTCATGAGCTTTTCCTAAATTTCGGGCAATCTTTTCCCTAACTTGATTTAATTTGTCAGTTCTCTTGATGATGGTGTCGTCCTCCAATATTTGCCAGCAGGCTGTATGAGGAACATGTTCTGGGCAAATGTGGCATAATATGGGGAGCACTGAATGGCCGTGTGAAAATCGCTTCGTAGAACTGCTAAGATGTTGGGTATTGCTGCGTCCCAGTCAAGATGATCACTTTTGTCCTTCAGGAAAAAACTTATTTTTGATATAACTTCACGATTAGCGCATTCTGAGGCATTGGCTTGAGGGGAGTACAGACCGGTTTTGATGTGAGTGACCCCATAAAGTTCGAAGAACTCTTGAGTTTCTTTGGAAATGAATTGCTTGCCGTTGTCACTGTGGACAAACTGAGGAACTCCAAACGTGTTAAAAAGCTGGTTCTGAAGAAAATCGATGACGTTTATTGATGTAGTCGACCTCATAGGTTGGAGGTTTTAATGTCCCGGGCCATTGAGGGCCAATAATATTTCTGACGCACTTTCGATAACGTTTTTAAGTAAACCCCATGGCAACTGGAGTCATGACCCAGTTTGATCGCTTCTTGCCTAAGGGAATATGGTATCCATAGTCTCCATAGTTATCTTGTGTACAAATTGGACCCTTTTGTACACAAGATGATCCCAAAGGCAAAGGTCTGGAAGAGATTCTTTATGCATGGTAATGTTTTTTCTCAGTTGCTCATAGTCCGTATCCGAAAACTTGTTCGAGTTTGGGTCTATTTCAGGGAGGCTGCAATTAGTAGTTAGGGCATCCACATTGAAGCGAGAGAGGGTGTCCGCTACAACATTTAGGGACCCCTTCCTGTGTTCCATTCTAAAATCGAATCCCTGTAGCTTGAGACTCCAACGGGCGAGTCTTTCGTTCAAATCCTTCTGGGTCATGAGCCATTTAAGGCAGGAATAGTCAGTAATTATCCTGAAGGGCAGGCCTTCAACGTATGGACGAAAACGGTTTACGCTGATTACGGCGGCAAGACATTCCAGCTCTGTAACGGTATAATTTCTGTGGGCGTTGTTTAGTTTTTGGGATACAAAAGATATGGGTCTTTCCCTACCTTCAGCGTCCAGCTGGTACAAGACGCCGCCTACACCGACCTTAGAGGCATCGCATTGGATGACAAACTCTCTCGAAAAGTGCGGCTGGGCTAGGACTGGTGCGCTAGAGAGCGCCGCTTTCAACTTTTTTTTTTTTTTTTTTTTTTTAGGAGTAGGACCAGCACTCAGGGGATGTCCCCTATATCTGCAATGCATTGCGCTGGAACTGAAAACGAGGGGATAGTATTGAGGGGACAGATTAGGAAAGATGAGAAGATAGACAGTTGTTTTTTTTTTTTTTTTTTTTTTTTTTTTTTTTTTTGTAGCTATTTCAACCTTTTACTTCGCCGGCTAATTTTTGCTACAGGGCCGACGAAGGTGGGTGCTGTTACTCTGCTTTTAGTACATGATTGGGTCAGTCGCTGCCAGTAATTGTCCAGTGATCAGTACTATGCCTTCATCACTGAAAACAGGCTGGCAACAACTAACACAACCACGCACTAATGCTGATCAGAAGAATTTAACACAATATTTTATGACTCAGCTGGGGCTCGAACTCAGAACTCTCCGCTTCATAGTCTCGTGTTCTACTACTTCAGCCAACAGCACCCACTACTTGCCAAAACTATCAACGTCGTCCGGTGTTAACGTGAACTTTCCCTGCGATAGCAGCGAAATTCTGGACGAAATTCCGGTACCAACTTACCATTCCCAGAAATCGGCGAATTTGGCGAGGAGATCTAGGCAAGGGGAATTCAGCTATTGCCGACACCTTTTCCGGATCAACCTTAAGACATCCGCTACCAATGCGGTACCCTAAGTACTTAATCTCACTCTGGCAGAATTTACTTTTGGCTACATTAATTGTAAGTCCCGCATCCTTAAGGCATTTAAACACCTGGCGTAGCAGTTCCAGGTGTTCCTTGAAGGTGGACGTGTAAACCAGAAGGTCGTCCAAGTATACAAAGACTCTCTCCCTTAACCGAGGGGGGATTACCCTGCCCATTAGGCGCGATATTGTCTGTGGCCCATTGCAGAGGCCGAAGGACATCACGCGGTATTGGTAGAGGGGTCTACCAGGCACAGCGAAACCTTTCTTCTCCTGTGAAGATTTTGTAAGACCTATTTGGAAGAAAGCGTCCTTCAGATCTATGCCGCTTATAAAATGCGTGTATTTCAGTCTGCTTATTAATCCTTGAATATGGGGGAAGGTTTACGAGTCCTTTTTGGTGATTTGGTTCAATTTCCTGGAGTCTAGGCACAAACGCACTTTACCCGGTTTTCTCACATTAACTATGGGGAAGCACCACGGCGAGTTTGATTCCTCTATAACGCCAAGTTGCAACGATCGGTCAAGCTCCTCGTAGACTTCAGCTTGCCTTGGAGGATAGTGCTTGCATTTGATGGGAACGGCATCACCGGTATCTATATCATGTTCTAAGAGGGTCGTACGTCCTAGTCCCACTTTGTCGAATGCAGGGAAATCGGTTACTATTGCATCTAGTTGAAATCTCTCTTCGGATGTTAAGTTATCTAAATTAACTTCTGTGTTTTCGGTTGACTCTAAGCTGATGGATGATACTATGGGCACAATATGTGGAGCGATAGCAAAAATACGCCAAAAATCTAGGCCCAAGTAAACTTCCTGAGTCAGCGTGGGTACAACGTAAAAAGCTATGCTTCTGGTCAAACCTTTATACGTAACCGTCCTAACACAATATTTTTGATCCGTCCGCGGTGGATATCTTGGAGTGGAAACGTCTAAGTGTAAGGTTATTCCGTTCAATGTATTCTAAGCTGTTTTTTCACAAGACCGAAACATTGGCACCCGAGTCGAGTAGCCCATAAAAGTGATCTTCTAGAATCTTAATACTAGCAAATAGCCTGTCACAGGTAAATTCCTCAAAATGGAGGAGGCTATCAATTTGCGAAATTGCTTTCTTTTCTGAAAACGTAATCTAAACTTAGATGCCTCGTGGATTGTAGGTCTGAGCACCATTTCTAAAGGGCTGATTTTAATTGGTTGTAGCTCTTCGTTTCTTTTCTTGTGGAAAAGTCATGCCATCCGTAGTTATAAACTCGGGGTTACGGACTGAGAACGAGAGTCCCCGGTAGCCATCTCGCTCCTTTTCCTGTTTTCCGAATGTGCATTCCTGCACTTGGTGGTCAAAACGCTACGCTCTCCATATTTGTAGCAAAAAAGATGCCTAACCTCCTCAGGGCAATATATATAAAAGAGTGGCCCAGTGACAAGCAATTCCAACACTTAATTTCAGAATAATCACTTTGAGCCCTTCGACGCGGAAACTGTAATGCTTCTAATTGCGGGTCCTCTGGCTCCTCACAAAAGTCTTCCTCTACTACTGAGTCAACGGCAATCTCGTTCACTTGACGTGAGTGACCAGAAGTCTGCACTAAAATCTTACTCTCGCATAAAACCTTTTCTGCATTTCGGGCATATCCTCTAAGCTCATGTAAGCTACAGGGTGTAATGTTGAATAACATAAACCTAATATGAGGTGTGGTATTATCTTTGAGTATACCCATTAGTTTATCTTCCGACAAGGACTCTCTCATACGCGTGTTGAGAGTCACAACTGAAGAGTGGAAATCATCATAAGACTCCTTCGGGTGTTGTCTTCTCGGTCTGTGTCGACCGTACCAAATTCCTGGGTAATAGAATATTTCAATGTAGTGTATGTATGCTCACGATTTTGCTTCATGAACTCCCAGTACCATTTGTCCGCTTTGCCGCTAAGAAAAACTTGAAAATTATCTAGCAGGTGTTCTTCGGAACAACGGGTTCTTCGTAATAACGTGTCTATTTTAAAAACAAAATCGGTAACACTACCTGTGCCAACGTAGGCTACTTTCCACTTTTCTAGATTAACGTTATTAAGGCTATGGCCGTTAGGTTGAAAGGGGGCAAAATTTAAGGGACGGTCTACGTTTTGAAGTTCAGGGATATTTTGAGCAGGCCACTCGAAGTGACAGACAGGTTCGATATTGTAGCTCTAAGAGCGTTAATTTCTGTTCTAAGTTCATTTTGGCTAGATCTAACTGCGTCCTGTATTACAGTTTCGAGGTCGCTTGAGCTCAGCGTCCTTCGAAGCCATAGCTAGGCAAGGTGTCCTAAGGCTGGGGCTGTCGGTATCTATCTGCGGATCGGTGAAACCTAGGAATGAAGATTGGTCCAAATGTGACACTCCTAATGGGGTTACTTGTAAGTCCCGAGTATCACCGGCTGGATCACAAGATTCAGCAATTTTTCCCGATGGCTGACCATTTCCAGAAGCACTCTTGCTTCTTGGGGCGGTAGGTACGTCCTTAAATTATCGATTGTGTTGGCCGCTTGTTTGGATGAACTTCGGGTGGATTTTTGCATAATTGGATTATCAACGGATTCGTTGAATCTATAATCAAAAATGTTATCTTGGTTTATTTATTTAAGTTAAAAAACTTTATTTTTGTACCCTATAAGGACGAGAAGGAAAGCTATCACCACGAAGCACGTTTGTATATTGTTCTATACGGCGGAAGGAAAATTTACAAATAAATTCTTAGGTAAAATAAATTATTTAGTTATATAAGGTTAGTTTTATATAAAATGGTTAGGTATGTATATAATTTACAAATTCAAGGTTTGACTTAAGGAGTCCTGAAGACGATATAGTGAACGTGGTGTTAGGCACTAATAAAAATATGTTTTATAAGTTTGACTTGTGGTTATGACGTAAAATCACAGTAGGTAAAACAGTCGACATACAAAAACAGGAAAAAAAATTATAGTGATTGATTTGGTCTCACGGTGCTACTGCATATGATTGGAAATCATATAACGGTTCAAGCAAGCGTATGAAACACTAGAGCTCAGCAACAAAAAAATTCTACAGTAACTTCATTGTTATTTCGTTGGGCGCCATCTATGTTACGAGCGGATTAATGTGTAAGCTGTAGAGATAACCCAGTGGGTTAAGGTCCTTATTGTAGGTGCACGTAATGGTCACCACCAAGTGGTGTACCAGCCGACTAGCTCGATGTTGTGCGGCAGGTTTCTTGACGCTCATGCATCGCCGCGTAAGTATAGAATTTGTAGTGTCAATGACGTATACAAATTTGAAAATATTCGAAAGTCAATGGAGTAAATGAAAGTTTAGTAATTTTTTAAGTGTGTTTATAAAACCAGAAATCGCAGGGTCTAATTTAAGTGAGTATACCGAGGTCATTGCACATTTTTTTTATAGCCAACACCAACCTAAAGGGCGTATTAGTGCACGCTCAGGATAAGCTTCTGCCAAGTGAAACTTTTGGTTCATTTAAACTCTTCCAGAGTTTCCTGGTACTGAATGCAGTCTAAGAAAATTACATATATTTACGCTACGTCTTAATATTACTTACGACTACCCACAGGGACCGAACTGAACGAGCCGAAGAAATTGCTGATTGCCTGGTGAGAGCTTAGGTACAAAAGTATCCTTCTTCTAACCCAGGCACGGAATACTCTGGGGTGTAGATAGCTCTACTTCTCCTTACGATTTGGGTTTGATTTTGGTTGCGCGTGATGTCTTTCTTTTAGCAAATTTTTATTTAGTGGTTTTAATTTGCAGGGTTTTCTTTCCGCTGGGTACAATACTGTTGGTTTAGTGGCTACATGCCCGATTAAATTTTGATAAAGTTGGTTCTTCGTTGTTGGTCTTGGTCTTTGTTGCACAAAGTTAATCCAGTAACAGGTGGTGATCAATTACATACCCTGCCCATGCAAAATGCATGGTGTACGTGCGCGTATGCTAGTGTCAGGTATGTACTGTAGGTAGTAGTACATATCCTAAAATTTTCGCTCTGCCGGTTTCGATACAGCACTTGTTGGATAAGCACTTGTTGGATAAGGTCGTTGCACACACACAAGGCTTGTTCGGCAGTTCACACAATTAGGGCCTGCCTTAGCTATGGGCGAGTGGCTTTAACTCACCCTGTTACACTCCTCGGGGTTTCGGCTTAGATATTGCCACTAGTGCCCGCGGAACTTACTAATTCCCCTTCCTTTGCTTTGGGTTAGTGGCTGCTCACTGTTAAATTCTTTGTTTTTTTTATTTCACTGGTAGTTTTGTTTTTCAATATTAAAAGTTTAATTTTGTACACATATACAATCTTCTATTCGTTGTCTTTTAAAAATTTCTTTTGTAGCAGAAAAACAAACCGCACGCGCTAACGATCAAAACTTAATTTTTTTCTTTTTCGGCATTTTCTCTTCGGTTAAAAAAAATGGCGCCAGCAAATATAAAAGGAATGTCAAAGAAATCTAGCCGTAAAATCATGCCACTTTTTACGCACTTTGTCGAATGAAAGAAGAGGTACGCAACTAGCTGATAGTGCAGTTTCATAGTGCAGTGTCATATTAACAGAAAAGGGTAAAGCAAGGCATAATATAATTGTGAAGACATTCTACAGGGGGCGAAAATCACTAACAATATAAAATCCATATGGATATTTGTACGGATAACGGGAAGTAACGAACCCGCGGTCCTAAGTTATTATAACGGGTTGGAGGGCTTGAACAAAGATGCCCCAAGAAGACTTGTTATTCAGTGTGGCCCTTTATTTGGCACACTGAGATGGGGCTTTGAAGTCCCTGGCATTAAGACCAAGTCCAGTACGGTCTTAATTATGACATTCCTGGGAGAACGATTTGAAATGGCAGAGCCCTGGGCTGGTAGTTGCGGTATTTTGGGACTTAAGTATGTATGAGTGAATTTGTACTGAAATGGCTCTCAGGCTAATGCCACAACTGCCTCCGTCCTATTAAAACTTGGCAAGTCTTAAAGTACGTTTGAAGTTCGTCATCATTAAGTTGGTGGTGTAGGTCCGGATGTTGATTCCCGGTTAGCACGGATCTGGCTTTAGCGGATTGATCCATAAGGTCTCTTCGTCAACCGTCGCATGGATCTCACTGCTTGCAAAGACACCCACGGGATCTAAACGTGACTGCACAACGAACGGAGACAGCGACTGCGAGTTTGGACCCTATCAAATAGAAATGCAAAAAAACAATAGAATTAATTTGGAAGCGAGAGCAGAAAGCTCAGGAAATGGTGAAATTGACAATTCTTTTCTGAAGAGGCCGGTGATCGCGAGATCGCCCCCTACGGCGGTGAACACGCCGCATAGGGGAGGTTTTGGCACCACAGCTGGTGGTGGTCAGGAACCAAAAGGCAAGGTTGAGAAACTAGGAGAGAGGATAGCAAAGCTTTTAGACTTTCTCAAGACAAGATTGAATGTCCACAAGGATATGGTATCGATGTCTCGCGAAATACAGGCATGGCATATGCAGGTGGCAGATGAGCTGAGCAGTGGTACTGCTAGCAATTGCAAGGTACACTGCAATAAGCAGACGCAGCCTGGGGTTATGGTAGGACCATCTCCCCCTGTCCCTGCAGGTGCGACCCCGCAGCGTAGGAGAGATGAGAGTATCTTGGGCCAAGGGAGAATAGGGCTAAGAAGCAGAGGAAGGATGCAGTAGATGCCATCACGAGTAGTGAAGGTAGCTCTGTGGGATCGGCGGCAGCGAATGGTGCTGCTTTGCCGTACCCAGGCACTAAGGAACCTGGGTGGATAAAGTTCCGTCCCAGGGAAGGGAATAGAAATAGGATTAGGAGTAAGCAGGGGTCACGTTCGGATGTCCTGGTTATTAAACCATGTGGGAACGCTTCCTGTGCTGAGATTCTCAGGTAAGTGAAGAAAGACCCTAAACTTAGTAATCTGGGGGAGAATGTGAAGGGCATTCGGAAGACCGAGAAGGGTGAGCTGCTGCTGGAGCTCACTAAACCCGCTCACCAGAACATAGGTGTGTTCAGGCGGAGGTGGAAGCGGTACTGGGAGGAACTGCCGAAGTACGGGCACTATCCCAAGATTTAGGAGAGCGTATGGGGGAACACAAACTGCCACGATTGGCCTGAGTGCTCCTCTAGCTAGACGTCTTCTAGAGATGTCCAAGATACGCATCGGCTGGGTCGTGTGTCGAATACGGGAAAAGATAACACCGAAGAGGTACTACAACTGTCTCGATTTTGGACATAGGGCGACGAATTGTAGCGGTCAGGATCTATCCGGAAATTGCTTGCGTTGTGGGGAAGCTGGCCACAAGATTGCAACATGTTCCAACAGACCTTCGTGCATGCTCTGTAGAAAGGGTGGAAGTACTAATGGTGACCATGTCACCGGATGCGTAGTTTGCCCGTACTACAAGAGGGCGCTACAAAAGCTTAAGGGTGAAACAGTAATTAATAATCAGGATGCGCATATTACAGCTAAATCTCAATCATTGCCAAGCAGCACAGGAGTTGCTTAGGCAAACCGAACGAGATTTAAAGGTAGACGTTGCTGTACTCAGCGAGCCATATAAGAAGATTGTATCTGCAAATTGGGTTACTGATTATACAGATACAGCAGCTATATGGACTACCGGTTCTTTGATATAGAGGAAGAGGTTATCACCGCAATGTGGGTACACGCGGGAGTTACGTCATCACAACCTCCACCAAAACCACCTAGGCAAAACTAAAAACATCAATAACAACAACAACAGTGACGTCAACAATGCATTCTTTCAATTCTCATTATATATATATTACCTATCAATTTAATTTTAAGAAGAACAACAAAACATAATTCTGTTATTAAATGGTTTTAGTACTTACTTCCTGTTAAGCCACTACTTACATCACAGAAACCTACATACATACATACCTCATTAATGTACACTTAACATATTTTTTTGTAACACTTTAAAATTAAACAGAATTTTATTTTATTAAATTACTTTTATTTTAAATCGTTAGAGTAAGCAAATCAAAAGAAAAGAAACAAATAAAAATACTGTTCTTACTTCTTGCACACTTAACATATTTTTCTCACACCTTAAATTTAAACAGAATTTATATTCGCTGACAAATTAATTTCTTTTGTTTACTTACCTTACTTTTAAGTTTGGAAAAATAAAAATTATCAATTATTGTGTGTTGTTCGAAACGAAAAGAACGTGTTTCATTTAAGTGTGTAAATAATATAACTGGCGCAGTCGAAAAGCCAGCAGGTTTACAGTGATAATTAAAAAGTGTTTACTGAAAAGCCGTCTGTTCAACTTCTGAGAGGATATTGGTTGAGGAACAGGGTACCGAGGGAATATCGTTACCAGGCTGAAACACAGGCAGATAGCTACTGCTCTTGATTGTCAAGGAAAAGGAAAAGGACCTACCTACACATAAATGCAATGGTGTTTCTCATAGGGGCTCTGTTGTAAGTACTGTGTTGTTAATCCATACGATTGAATACAAAAAAAAACAAAAAAAAAACAAAAAGTAGAAAAAAAAGACATTAAATAAAAATATTATAGTCTTATAGAAATTATACAAAGTCTATTATTAAAAAGGAAATAAAATAAATATTTTTGAAAATTTGGAAAAGAAAAAGAAGCATATATTAATTATTGTATATAAAAGAAAATTTAAAAAAAATAATAAATTAAAAAAAAGAGAAGTGTGAAAACTGTTGCGATCCCCAAGGGACCCTCCAACAGTAGGAAAAAATAATAAATTAATTAAAATAAAGATATAAAAGTACAAAAAGAGAGAATTATATATATATATATATATATATATATATATATATATATATATATATATATATATATATATATATATATATATATATGTATTTTAAAAGAAAAATTTGGGAAATGAAAATAGAAAAAATAAAATAAGAAAATTAAATTGGGAAGAAGGAAGTTGTGGATGGTTAAAAGATACTCGTAAAATTCATTTAATGTCCAAAAAGAATCGGTTTATTCCTTATCCTAAAAACGTCAACCTTTTTAAATCAAAAAGCCTTTCTACTATTCCTAAGAGTATTACGCTAGATTTTGATATGCCTTTGGATAACGTAGTTCAAAACGTAGGAATGACTCAGACGACACCCAATAACAATGACATTTTCAATTCGCTTCGAATTCCGGACGCGATCAAGGACTTGCCAAAATTCGATGGCAACCCAAGATTGCTCTACGAATTCATAAGTAATGTGGAGGAAATACTTCTTCACATTAGGGGAGCGGACAACACTCCCCAAGAACAAATTCTTCTTAGGGCTATTAGAAACAAAATAGACGGTCAGGCCAATGAGGTCCTGAATATGTATGGAACGTCTCTTAACTGGGACGAAATCAGGGGAAACTTAATATCCCACTACTCAGATAAGCGCACCGAAACTACACTTATTAGGGACTTACACTCATTAAAACAATACGGCAAGCCAGTAGAAAAATTCTATAGTGAAATAATGGAAATCCAATCGGCTTTGGCAAATAATTTATCTATTCACGAATCCGATGTAAATGTGGTTAATGCAAAAAGAAAACTTTTCTCCGAAATGTGTTTTAATTCTTTCTTGTCTGGCTTAAAAGAACCTATGGGTTCCATGATCAGGGCAATGAGACCGGAATCATTGCCAATAGCATTGGAATACTGTATTCACAAAATTATTCAAATATAAGGCCAAAACAGGAAAATTATTATTATCAGCCTCGTAGGGATTTTAATCATCCAGCAAGATCCTATAATGGTTATTACAATAATTCTACTTCAAACTTAGGTAATTATAATCACCACCTTTTTCCTCAACAACCCCAAACGTCACGTGAAAGCTTTTCAAATCAACGATTTGATTCCAATCAGCGATTTGATAACTTATCTCGAAGGCAATCACAACCACTACCAGAACCCATGGATACCAGCAGTGGGTTTTCAAAATTCGAAAGGGGTACAGGTAAATTTAAAAGAGAACCAAGTGCACAATATAGCAGAATATCAAGGCGAAACGAAGTCAATAATATTAACGAATTTAGGAACCCTCAAATCAGAAATTCTATAAATTGTGCTAATAATACCTTGGATCAGTACGAGAACTACAACATTGATGATAGACAGGATTTTCGAAACTTAGCCTCGGACAACAAACAGGATATATATGTAGATTTCAATAAACATGGTAGTGTTTTACCCTACATTAATATCAATTCCCCATTTAAAAAACAATTAAAATTTCTAGTAGACATAGGAGCTTCTTCTTCTTTTATTAACTCTGAATTTATAAATCCTTTGGATATAGAAAAATGCCAACCAATAACAATATCCACAATTTTACATAAGTATAAAATTGACAAAAAAGTGACATTACCTATCTTTAACGAAATTGGAGAATCGGGTACTTTTACATTCTTAGTTTTCAAGTTCCATGGTTATTTCGAAGGATTATTAGGGCTAGACTTTCTGACTGAAATTGGAGCAAAAATTGACTTAGAAAACAAAACATTAATTACCAGAAATACAATAATACCCCTTGGAATGAAACCAAATTTTTCTTCTGACAAATATACAATAATGGCAAACTCAAAGCAACTTGTCAAACTACCGATCGATATCAAAGAGGGCGATGTCATTATAAATACAATAACACTGGACAATGGCTTATTTATCTCCCCTGGCATATATTATGCAAAAAATTGGTTTAGCACAATGGAAATAGTTAACCCCACTAATAACGACCAATCAATCTTCTTAGAACAACCTATTAAAGCAAATCCGTACAACTCAGTAGACTTTATTGAGTTAAATAACTTCAATATTGATCAAAACCGAAACACAGAGTGTTTTCCAAACTTATCTGAAATCCTTCGTACAGAACACCTTAATAACGAAGAAAAACAAAAACTTCTAAAATTATGCATTAAATATAGTGACATTTTTTATAAGGACGGGCAAAATTTAACATTTACAAATGAAATAAAACACAAAATTAAAACTACAGACGACTCTCCTATTTATACAAGGTCATACAGGTATCCCTCCATTCATAAAGATGAAGTACAAAGACAAATATCTGACATGCTATAGCAGGGAATAATTCGTCCAAGCTTTTCTCCATGGAGTTCTCCGGTATGGATAGTACCAAAGAAAAAGGACGCATCAGGGAAAATAAAGTGGAGACTTGTTATTGACTACAGAAAGTTAAATGAAAAAACAGTCTCAGATAGATATCCACTCCCAAATATCTCAGAAATCTTAGACAAACTTGGCAAGTGCCTTTACTTTTCAACTCTGGATTTAGCAAGCGGTTTTCACCAAATCGAAATGAATCCAAAAGATATTCCAAAGACAGCCTTTACGGTGGAGGGTGGCCACTACGAATACGTAAGAATGCCTTTTGGTTTAAAAAATGCTACTTTTCAAAGAGTAATGGACAATGTTTTAAAGGATTTGGTAGGAAAAATCTGCTTAGTTTACTTAGATGATATTATAGTATTTTCCACATCGCTACAGGAACATATTGAAAGTCTAGAAAGAGTTTTCCTAAAGTTAAGATCTTCAAATTTTAAACTCCAATTAGATAAATCAGAGTTTTTGCATAAGGAAATAGCATTTTTAGGGCATATAGTTACAACAGAGGGGATTAAACCAAATCCTGCAAAAATTGAAGCCATTCAAAAATTTCCAATACCACGTTTACGTCGCGAAATCAAGTCATTCATAGGACTACTTAGCTACTATAGGAAATTTATTCCTGACCTAGCAAAACTTATAAAACCATTGACGGAATGCTTGAAAAAAGGTAGAAGTATTACGTTGAATGACAAATATATAAAAGCATTTGAAACTTGCAAGAAAATTTTAATGAATGATCCAATACTGCAGTACCCCGACTTCACAAAACCATTCATACTCACAACAGATGCAAGTAACATCGCTCTCGGGGCAGTCCTTTCCCAAGGAAACATAGGTAGTGATAAACCGATCTGCTATGCAAGTAGGACCCTCTCTCAAAGCGAAATAAATTATTCTACTATTGAAAAGGAGTTATTGGCCATAGTGTGGGCGACCAAATATTTCCGCCCTTACCTCTTCGGTCGTAAATTCAAAATTATTACTGACCACAGACCTCTTACATGGTTAATTAGTCTCAAGGAACCCAATTCCAAACTAGTTCGCTGGCGCCTTAAATTGGAAGAATATGACTACGAAATCATATATAAAAAAGGAAAGCTGAATAGTAATGCGGATGCCTTGAGTAGGATTAGATTGGACAATGATAACATCGCCGAAATAAATATGAACGACTCTAGCCAATTATCTACAATACATTCGTGCGACGAAAACATGGGGGATGGAATACTAATTTCCGAAAAACCCTTAAATGAATTTAACTTGCAACTTCTACTGGAAAAGTCAGACGAAGGACCTAGTATGAATGTTGAAACTATATTTAAAAATAAGCAACGCCGAACTATAAAGGAAAAAGAATTTTCTCAAGACATATTAACACAGATTTCCAAAAAGTATATTCCCTCAGGTAAATTAACCGCCATATTCTCCGATGACCTAACTTTTAAAACAGTTCAATTAGTATATTCAAAGTATTTCCCCAACGGAAAACAATTTCGTGTTGTCCGTTGCACTAAAATTTTAATAGATATAACTGATAATGATAAACAAGTAGAGCTCATACGAAATTGTCACGAAAACAGAAACCACAGGGGAATAACTGAAACATATGAATACCTTAAAAGACAATATTATTTTCCATTCATGCAGCCCATTATAAATAAAACATTGAATAATTGTGAAATTTGTAATACATTAAAATATGACAGACACCCACCAAAATTGAAATTAACAATAACAGAAACGCCAGACGAACCTCTTCAGATATTACCTATTGACATATATACTATAAATAGTAAATGTATTTTAACCATCATTGATAAATTTTCCAAATATGCGGCAGGGTATACTTTACTATCAAGAACAAGCGTTTGTGTACTAAAGGCCTTAAAGTCATTCATGAGTCTTTTGGGAATACCCAAGAAAATTGTTTGTGACCAAGGAACTGAATTCACTTCCAATATTTTTAAAGATTTTTGTAAACAATACGAAATAATACTTCACTTTACATCATTCCAACAATCCAGTAGCAATTCTCCAGTGGAAAGACTCCACTCAACCTTGACAGAAAATTACAGAATTATTATGACCACTAGGAAATCCAAGAAAATGGAAATAGATCATGAAGAAATATTGGATGAGACATTCATGACCTACAACAACACAATCCACACAGCAACGAAATTGACACCGTATGAGCTGTTGTTTGGAAGACCATACGATCTCGAAAAAGAAATAAAATATGAAAACAAACATGAATTTTTGAGTAAGTTAAACGAATTTAAAGAAAAGTTATACCCCAGCATCAAAGAAAAAGTTATGAAAGCTAAAATGAGTAAAATTTGTAATCTCAATAAAGCAAGGGAAAACCCAGAGAATAGGGACATAGACGAAGAGATATATAGAAAAGAATGTAGGCGAAATAAATTAACTGCACGATTCTCAAAACATAAAGTATCACAAGATAATGGCGTTACTTTACGAACCACTAAAGACAAGAAATTACACAAATCAAAAATGAAACTTAGAAAACGGAAATAATTTGATCTTATTTTTTTTCAGCATACCCCTAGTTTACGGACAAATTTTGGAGATACAGACTATTGATAAAGACCAAAACTTGATTGCTCTAGAAATCGGACAGGCAAGAACGATCGAGAATTACTTTAACTTTATACATGTAATAGACTTGGAGAGTTACAATGCACAAACCTCAAAATTATTTAGCATTATAGAAACGTTCGAAAAGCATAGCGTGCTGAAGGATGCAGCTAAATTATGTCAATTAAAACTTACCGGACTTGAAAACAAACTACAGACATTAAACCCATACAAACGAAAGAAACGCGGACTAATTAATGGTTTAGGCTCTGTAATTAAATACATAACTGGAAACATGGACGCCAATGATGCCAACACCGTAAACGAACAGATTAAGGAACTTCAGAATTTGGCATCGAATTCAGTTAATGTAGCAAAAAATCAGAATAGTTTAAATATACAAATGATGGAAAGATTCAAAAATTTGACAGAACATTTAAATAAAGAGCAAGAAAGCATAACTAAATTTTTGGGAAAACTCTCTAATAGCATCCAGAAAAAAGATGATAGAATAACGGAAATTCAGTACATGAATCAACTCAATTATAATATAGACTTATTAACAAACCATATCTCAGACATAATTGAAGCTGTAATGCTTGCTAAGCTTGGTATAATATCAAAGCTTATCCTTCACCCAGACGAAATAGAAGAAATAAGACATCATTTGAGATCTCAGAATATCAACTTAGTTTCGGACGGACACCTTTACGAACTTTTGGAACTCCAGGCATATTATAATAATAGCAACTTAATTTTTAATATAAAATTACCAAATTTATCTAAAGATACAAACACACTCTTCCACCTCATTCCTCTTCCTATAAACAATACAAGAATAATTAAAACAAAACCTTATGTAACTTATAATAAAGACAACATACAGTACTTCACAGAGATTTGCCCAAAGATTGAGGGTATACACTATTGCAAAACATCGAACGATTTCGAGCACACCAATAATTCAACCTGCATTGGAAGAATACTTACTGGCAGAACACCAATTTTTTCTGTAAATGACGTGGGATTCACATCAACTATCTTTCAGCCGGAAGATAACTATATATTATTTATTAACATAAAAGAATTAACAATAGTTTCTGATTGCAGAAAAAATTTTACAATAAAAGGGACTTCACTTTTGCATTATGCGAACTGTTCTATTACGGTAGAAGGGACAACCTACAAGGACAACCCTTCAGTTCATTGGGATACAGTCTTCATTTCTCCACCAAACCTCAACAAATTGCATATTGAATCAATAACAGAAACTTTAAATTTGGAAAAACTCAAAGACTACAGCTTTAGCAATAAATACGATATCCTAACATTACGTAAAGATACAGCACAAAAAGGATATGCTATAATGATAGCAACACTAATATTCATAACAATAACTATTACCGTTCTAGTCCGGCTATGCAAAAACCCTAGAGTTCGCTATTATCCCAACCCCGTCGAAGTCGCTCTGACCCCACCAAAGTCGCTGTGGCCATCGCTCTACACTAAGGGGGGAGGAGTTACGTTATCACAACCTCCACCAAAACCACCTAGGCAAAACTAAAAACATCAATAACAACAACAACAGTGACGTCAACAATGCATTCTTTCAATTCTCATTATATATATATATATATATATATATATATATATATATATATATATATATATATATATATATATAACCTATCCATTTAATTTTAAGAAGAACAACAAAACATAATTCTGTTATTAAATTGTTTTCTCTTTAGTTTAAATTATTAAAATAAGCAAACTGAATAAATAACCAATTAATACTTACTTCCTGTTAAGCCACTACTTACATCACAGAAACCTACATACATACATACCTCATTAATGCACAATTAACATATTTTTTTGTAACACTTTAAAATTAAACAGAATTTTATTTTATTAAATTACTTTTATTTTAAATCGTTAGAGTAAGCAAATCAAAAGAAAAGAAACAAATAAAAATACTGTTCTTACTTCTTGCACACTTAACATATTTTTCTCACACTTTAAATTTAAACAGAATTTATATTCGCTGACAAATTAATTTCTTTTGTTTACTTACCTTACTTTTAAGTTTGGAAAAATAAAAATTATCAATTATTGTGTGTTGTTCGAAACGAAAAGAACGTGTTTCATTTAAGTGTGTAAATAATATAACTCGGGCCACTGTTTCCGGTATATGTTTGTACAGCTGTTATGTTCCTCCTAGGTATTCTATTGATGACTTTCGTGTTATTATAGACAACATAGTGATGGACGCTGCAGCCAGGAGTCCTGTTGTAATAGCAGGGGATTTCAATGCGTGGGTTGTTGAATGGAGCTGCCCCTTGACGAATACAAGGGGAAGGATGCTATTAGAGGCCCTTTCTGCGCTAAATGTTGTGCTCTTGAATTCTGGAGATGAGGACACATTTAGAGGAGGAAGTGGTAGATCAATTATTGATATTACGTTTGCCAGCGATACCTTTATAAACCGTGTAAACTGGAGAGTATCTGATGTTTATACTCACAGCGATCACAGTGCCATTATTATGGATATACAGGATGATATACGGCATGTGACTCCCCGTGAACAAAGTTTGTCGGGATGGAAAGTGAATACCTTTGATAAGGATATTTTTGCCATCTGTATGGAAGGTATGGAATTAAATGGTTCAGCTGAGGATATGGCAGAACAATTGGTAAACCATATCACGCGATCGTGCGATGCATCTATGGTGAGCCGGAAAGGGGCCACCGGTTTATTGGTGGAATAATGATATTGCCGGCTTGAGGGCGGAGTGTATACTTGCCAGGAGGCAGTATACAAGAACTCGAGGTACGTTAGAGAATAGCGTATACCAACAGAATTACAGGAATAGGAGGAGGGCCCTAAAAGATGCAATTCGTAGGAGCAAGCGGCAGTGTTTTGCTCGGTTACAATCACTGAGATTGAGGACGTTGTCTCTAGGCTTAGAGACAAAAAGGCACCGGGCCTCAAGTGTACTCGTATTTACTAATCTAGAGTTTGGATTTCGGTTTTTTTCTCTCATTTTGTGATGGTGGGTAAGTTTAGAATAGACTTCTGTAACATACGTGGGTTAAGAGCGAATTTCTTTTCTGTATATGCTCACGTTTGTCTCCATCGGCCAGATGTTTTCGCCTTAAGTGAAACCCAGGTACATGAGGATGCTGATCCACAGGATTTTCATTTGCCCGGGTATCACCTCCTGTCGCTTTTCACTCTTCATAGGGGCCTTGCAATATACGTACGTAATGAAGTTGTGTACCAATGCCAGCAACCATTAGGCATGTCTGACGCAGAATTTAGCTGTCTTTGGGTTAAATTCAAAGTCGGTACACACTTTTTACATTTCGGGTTTCTGTATAGAAGTCCAAACGCGGAAAGAGATGCTACCATACATGGCTTCGATACTCTTTCCGACTCCATATCAAAGATTCTTGATAGTTGTCCGAGCAGTGAAATTGTAGTTGCTGGTGATTTCAATGTTCATAACACATCTTGGCTTCGCCATTCGAGCCACACAACTTCAGAGGGCCAATTTGCTGAGTTGTTCGCCGCGCACAATCACCTTGTGCAATTAGTTAATGAACCAACACATATTCCATGTGTTGAAGGGCACCAACATAATACTCTTGACCTTTTTCTAACTTCACATCCTGAAAAGTATGAAGTTACAGTCAATGCACCTCTCGGTAACTCGGATCATTGCACCATTTCCGCAACCTTTCCGTTCTCCAAACTTCGCAACGTTTCGCGTGCAGCCACGAAGCGTAGTAAATATATTTACGAAAAGGGTCGTTGGGCTGAGCTCAACGAATTCTTTCGGAATTTTAATTGGAAACTATGTTTTCTTGACAATGATGTCGATTCCATGGCGAAAATGGTTGAAAACACAATTCTACTGGGGATGAAAGCTTTTATTCCCTGTAAGCAAATTTCGGTTAAACCTAGGACGAAGTCTTGGTTTAACCAGGCATGTAAAGATGCGTTGCGATCCAGAGAGGCAGCATTCAGTATTTGGCGTAATAACAAAAATGCCAATACTGATTTGCTACGCAAGAAGGCAAGATCTTCGTGTGCTAAAGTGTTAAGACGCGAAAAGGCTTTATACGAGCAGCGTATTCGCACTAGAATTCTCACTGCCCCCAGGGGTAGTAAGAGTTTCTGGTCATTCGTCAAAAGTGTTAAGGAAAGTGCTAGTTCTTCAATTCCGACTCTTTTGAGGAATGACCAAATATTTACTGACCCGGTTGATAAAGCTAATATATTGGCTGAGATATTTGCAAGTAACTCTCACTTGCCTGATAGCTCTCAACCACTCCCCGCGCTCGAGAGAGTATCCGTAACTATGCCTAAGATATTTTTTCGAGCGCGTGCAGTTAAAAGGGTTCTTGCGGAACTCAGCACAAGGAAGTCTCCTGGGCCGGATGGAATCCCTGCACTGGTCCTGAAGCAGTGCTCTTCGACGTTAGCACGTCCATTAGCCAAACTTTTCAGTACACTTTACCAATCCGGTAGATTTCCAATGTGCTGGAAGGTTGCTAATGTAATGCCAATCCCCAAAAAGGGAGTGGCTACTAACCCTGAAAATTACCGCCCGATTGCAATATGTTCTGCTATATCGAAGGTGATGGAAACTATGCTTAACTTCCATCTTGTGAAATATCTGGAGTCCAACAGTTTACTAAACGACCGCCAGTATGGTTTCCGTAGAGGCCGCTCTACGGGTGACCTATTGGCCCTTCTTTCGGAAAACTGGTGTAGTTCCATACACCGTTTTGGCGAAAGTAAAGTGGTGGCTCTAGATATTTCTAAGGCGTTCGATAGAGTGTGGCATGGAGCACTCCTGTCCAAACTTATTGCATTTGGTGTCGGAGACACCTTCTCTCGGTTTATATCGAGCTTTCTCAGGGATCGCTCTATACGAGTTGTTATAGATGGGGTCTCATCCGATGAGTTCAGAGTCAACTCAGGGGTACCGCAGGGCTCCGTTCTTTCTCCTACTCTATTTCTAATTTTTCTTAACGATTTACTTTCCCAAACTTCCTGTCCTATTTACTCTTTCGCAGATGATAGCAGCCTTTCGCATTCCTATTCATTCAACTGCAGGCCGTCAACGTCTGAAATCGAGACGAGGAGGCAGTTTATGAATGACGTTCTGGATAGCGACCTCGCGAAGATCTCCGAATGGGGTCAGGCGAACAGGGTCGATTTTAATGCCCGTAAGACCCAGTGTTGTATGCTTACGCATCGACGTACGTATGACCATGCTGCTTCATCTGTTTCTATGGGTGGTGTAAGTATTATGGAGTCAGGGGCTCTTGATGTTCTGGGCATGAAAGTGCAGTGTGATGTCAGATGGACGGAACATGTATTTCAGGTCGCAAAAGAAGCATTCAAGTGCCTTGGCTTCTTAAGACGGTGCAAGAGATACTTCACCCCTTCTGATCTCCTTAATATTTACACCACTTACATCCGACCGAAGATGGAATACAACTCTCATGTTTGGGCCGGTGCTTCAAAGTCTATTTTGAAGTTACTCGACCGCGTACAGGAGAGGGCGATGAAACTCATCGGAGACAGTAGAGTAGCCAACTCTATTGACTCTCTTGAGCATCGTCGCAATGTGGGGTGCGTATCGTTGTTCTATCGTTACTATAATGGCAGGTGCTCTGGTGAAATTAGGGAACTTGTTCCTGAAACCCATTCTTTCTTACGCTCAACGCGTTTTTCATCAAGAGCGCATGCGTTTGTGGTCGATATTCCAACGAATCGCACTACGCATTACAGAGAAAATTCGTTTTTTGGCCGAACAGTCCGTATGTGGAACAAACTACCCGCAGATGTCTTCCCCGCCACTTACAATTTGAGCAGGTTCAAATCGAATATCCACAGACACTACTCCCTTTATCCTCCTTCCCAAAATCTATTTTCCCAGTTCCAGCGCAATGCACTGCATATGTAGGGGTCATCCCCTGAGTGCTGGTCCTACTCCTAAAAAAAAAAAAAAAAAAAAAAAAAAAGTGTACTCCAAATATAGTATTAAAGGAGGCCGTCAGGCTTTGTCCCGAGCAGTTCTTAATAATGGTGTATACATGCTTAAGTAAGGGAATTTTTCTAACAAGATGGAAGAGGCAGAAGTTGGTATTAATACCAAAAGCCAATAAACCCCTGGATGATCCCTCATCTTATCGGCCACTGTGTATGATAGATATATGTGGGAAGTTCCTAGAGGGTGTGATCTGCAGAAGACTTGGGATTTGCGTTGAAGACAGACATGGTCTATCAGACAACCAATTTGGCTTCAGAAGGGCGAGGTCAACAATGGATGCTATAAATTTGGTAGTAGAAATTGCTGCACGAACTATCTATAGCTGGAGTTGGAGGAATGGCACATTAATATGGAACGTAATGTATGATGGGGTACTAAGGTTGAGTTCACCAAAGAGAATAAAGATCGTGGGATTCGCAGACGATATAGCGCTTGTGTGTGAGGCTAAGGAATTGCTGGAGGCAGAAACCATAGCGAATGCTAGCGTACAATTAGTGAAGTCATGGATCACTGTAATGGGATTGACTGTTCATAAAACCGAAGCGGTTTTGATTAGTAGTCGTAAGGCTAGGGAAGCTATTACCCTCAATGTTGGCACCTGTTCCATGGAATCAAAGGCATTTCTGAAATATCTGGGCGTGATGATTGACACACGGCTATCTTTTCGCGAGCACTTGCGATATATAGCATCCAAAGCATCAGAGACCGATTTGGCGCTATCTCGGATTATGCCAAACACGAGAGGGCCAAGGTATCTTCAGAGCAGACTGCTCGCTGGAGTAGTAAGGATCATTATCCTATATGCACACCCGGTATGGTCAGACTCACTTAGATATTCCACATATGTGGGGCTGGTATCCCCTGTGTATAGGCTGGCTGCTTTAAGAGTGTGTAGTGCATTTCGGACAGTGTCGGACGAAGCGGCATTTATCATTGCGGGTATGGTCCCTATCGATTTAGAAATCATGAATAGGTATAACTCTGACTTATGTATGCAAAAGTGGCAAGAACGGTGGTCAACCACTGAAAAGGGAAGATGGACTTATACATTAATACCCGAAATCAGATTATGGCTGAGTAGGAAACATGGTGATCTGAACTATTACCTAACACAGTTCTTGTCTGGACATAGCTGCTTTAGGCCATATCTATTTCGTTTTAAGCACGACGACTCTTCGTTCTGTCCACATTGTGGTGGGAATGTGGTTGAAGATGCTGAGCATGTCGTCTTTGTCTGCTCACGACTCAGCAACTGGAGGTCGTATTTAGAGGAAGGTTTGGAGCGTACGATCAGCCCGGAGAATATTATTCCGAAAATGCTGGAATCCTTATTGAATTGGACCAGCGTGTGTAGTTTTGTACAGTTTGTTCTAATAGAACTTCGCAGATTAGCACAGATTCGTAGGAGAGTTAGTACGTCTTAGGATTCGTTAGCAACTGACGATTAAATATGCGCATCAGTTCCGAACCTCCTTACCTAGGAACTAAGGAGGACGTAGGAATAATACTGATAATACTAGCCACCCTGATGAAATGCCAAAGCTGTCCCAGGGTGGTGCTAGTGAAGTTGTCGTGGGGCCACTATTGATAGTTGCTATCATTACGTAAAAAAAAAAAAAAATATATATACATATATATATATATATATATATATATATATATATATATTTATATATACATACATACATTGTGAATTCTCACATGGTTTTCGGAAGTATATGCTTACGATAAGACGTTTTTAACTTTTCAAAGCTGTCGTTAAAGTCTACTGATGATTTGGTAAAGCACCAATGAAATGCATATAGACATATCTTAACCACCAACAAATAAATTTCATTTATATATAATGGTATTGTGACAACAATGTGTCAAATAAAAATTTCATGACAGTTTGATTTAGATTTTATTTTTCATTTTGCCTTATATACTTTTCATGCTATCCAATGGATTTCTGATTGTATAAAGGCGCAGAAAAATTAAATGGTTTCATATCGAATATAATTTGTTTGTAGGTTTAGTTTTGAATGAGTTTCAAGGCCTACTATGCTTATTCTGTTGTGATTTTTGAAAATAGTTTGTAATTTACAAATTGTGAATTCTCAGATGGGTTTCGGAAGTATATGCATAAGATAAGAGGTTTTTAACTTTTCAAAACTGTCGTTAAAGTCTACTGATGATTTGGTTAAGCACCAATGAAATGCATATAGACATTGCTTAACCACCAACATATAAATTTCATTTATATATATATATATATATATATATATATATTTATATATATATATATATATATATATATATACATATTCATATACATATATACATACATATGTACGAAAATACATATATATATATATATATATACCTATACATATATTATATTTATATATATATATATATATATATATTTATTTATATATATATATATATATATATATATATATATATATATATATATATATATATATATATATAGATATAGATAGAGATATACATATATTTATGTATATGTATATAAGTAAATATATATGTATATGTAATGTAGAAAATTAATATAAGGAATGAATGAATATACATATGTAATAAAATTAAAGCATTTAGTTATAACATTAAATCAACGAAAAACAGTTTTTATTTCATTTTATATATACATGGATGTGCATACATATTGCATGTACATATTAATGTATGTATATGTGTATACATATATACATAAATAAGGAACAGAGGTTTACAAAGGTATAATATTATAATTTAATTCATGCGGTACAAAGTAGATATTTAATATTATTGATATGTTAACAAATAGAACACATTTTGGTTACTAAACTTGGAACTAGTCGCAATGTATTACTGCAAAGCAATATGCATTTAGGAATTCAGTCGAATTATTATATATCTTTATATTCTAATACATTTTCCACCAAATGCATTTTTTCCTTATGACGCCTTTTTCTTCCCTCTTCTTTTTTCTCAGCTATTTCTAGTAAAGTTTCTTATACGGTTTTAGTTTTTGTTGTTTTCTATTTTCATCCTTCTCAACCTTGAGCTTTTTGCTGCTCATTTGAATTTCAGGTTCGATAGAATCGTCCAACAAACAGATTTTATTCAGCTCCCCTTCGAAGTCGATAGACGTTCTTTTTGAACCAGAAGTTCTATTGTTATCTACAGCCAGCGTTTCCAAATGTGCAGTTTTATTTGTTATTTGCAGTTTTTTTAAGTGCAAAACAGGCTTCCAAGTTTTTACTCAAAAAAAACAGTTTATTTTAAATCAGTGCAGTTTGAGGATATTTTATCAAATTTATTTAAATAAAACCAAAACAGGGAATAATTTACATATTCCTACTCTATCTCGAATTTTGCGAACCAAAGACTTAAAAAAAGAAATAATTTCAATTGCACAAAATTTTGTACAAACAAAAGAAATGGAAACTAAATTTAGTAAGAATATGTACAAATAATATATAAATATGTGTAATTAAATAATTAACTGTTGTTACTTTTAATTTTATACATTTACGTTTTACATCAAATATAAAAATAACATTTTTTGTTTTTATTTATTTCTTCAATAAAATGAATTAAACATATACAAATGTGGTTTTATTAAATTTTCTTTAATTTAATTTTGAAGATGCAGATTTTTTTTCAAAAAACCAGATTTTTTTTTTTTTTTAATTGTTAGTTTTTGTAAAAAAAATATGGCAACACTGTCTAAAGCTGACTTTTTCCTTCTAAAAACCATTTCATACCTCTCCTCGCACTGCATTGGTGTTTTGCCATAAATTTTTGTTGCATATTCCACCCACATATCTTTCTTGGTCCTAAATTTCTTTAGAGGCCCTATTACAGGCAAGTAAAGGGCAAAGAAATCCAACAGTTTTATGGTGTCACCATCAGACCATACTTTAAATAAAAAATATTGGTATTTCAAAATGTATGTGTATGTATTTATGCACGTTTATATATTTTTGACTTACCTTGAGTTTGTTTGTACGAACGGGGAGATTCCAAACATTCTTTATTTTGGCTACCAATAGAATCGATTTCCCTTTTTTCTTGCTTCATGTGCAATTTAGCTGCCTGTATGCAATTATGGCGATAGTTTTTACCACAGAATACCCAAAAGTGACAGTTCAATTTGGCCAAAATCAGCTTTTTTATTACGATTGTGTAAACGAGTACAAAAGATATAACAGCGGGTATGTTAGAAGGAATGGCTATACATAGCCATCCCTGAACACATGTTTTACAATTGAAAACACAGAATAGCCTATGCTTGAAAATAAAACCAAAATTTTTCTTTTAGACAAAAAGGTGAAATAATTAATACAAAAATGTGTTAAGTGTTTTAAAAATATATTAAACTGCTCCTTAACAGTAAACAAAGATACTAAAACATCTAAATAGTGGCTGGCGTTCAATGCTGTTAATAAATCAACATAAAAATGTTCCCCGATTCCCAAAGACTTGGAATTTTACCATATTAGTATTTGTTGAGTTGGTAGATAAAAAGCAACTTAAAGAACGTTTTATTTAAAACATAAGACAAGTATTCATATTGATGTTAACTTACAGACTACTTGTATAAATAGGTTATTCAAGCATTCACTGTACATTCACAATATTCCACCTGAATAAATTATTTATACAAACTATTAAATCATAAATGTCATTTCAGTCCAGATCTGGCACCAAAGGTATTAACTCTATCAGCACAAACAGCTTCAGTGAGAAAATCTGCAACCATGTTACCAGTGTCTATGTATCTCAGAATGACCTCCTTATTCTCCAACTTCTCCCTGACGAATTTAACTTTCAAGTCGACATGTTTAGTTCTGTTTGAAAATGAGTTATTTTGTGCAACAAGCATTGCGCTCTTGTTGTCACAATATAGTGTTATCGGCTCCTGTGGACCTTGGACGAGTTCTCGCTGCAATCGTTGTAGCCATATACACTCCTGTATGGCTGACACCATAGCCATGTATTCCGCTTCTGTTGAAGAGAGGGCGACTGTTCGTTGACGTCTCGTACACCAAGAGATTGCACCACCTTGCATCGTAAACAGGTAGCCAGTGGTTGAGCGCCTATCATCGATATTACCTGCCCAGTCTGCATCGCAAAAACCAATCAGGCTGCTTGGTTCACATTCATATGTTATGCCCTTATTGATAGTGCCTTTAAGAAATCTCATAACCCGTTTTACAGCAGCCCAATGGAATCTGCCAGGATTGGCATTAAATCGGCTCAACATATTCACTGCATAGCATATGTCTGAACGTGTAATTTGGGATACAAACAAGAGACATCCTACAGCCTGCATATACGGAATCTTCGCCATTTCTTGCTTCTCGATTTCATTAGTAGGCCCCATTTCTGATGTTAATTTTTGACCTACATCCATAGGAGTGGACACCGGCTTACATTCAGACATTGAAAAACGATTCAAAATGTCTTCGATGTATTTTGTTTGATCAATCCTGATTGCACCACTTTCACAATTACGCGTGATTCTTACGCCCAGGACTGAAAACGCTTCACCCAAATCTTTTATCTTGAAGTGAGTGCTTAATTCAATTTTTAACCGATTGATCATGCTCATATCCTTGCAAATAACCAAAACATCGTCCACGTAAATTGCAACATATAGCATCTCTTTACCCTTTACACAATAGTAGACACACTGATCGACTTCGCTTCGCTGTAAACCAAACTTTAACAGTACTTCATTAAGTTTCTTATTCCATCTGCGACTAGATTGCTTTAATCCATAAAGCGATTTCTTTAAATAACACACACGACCGCTGCCGTCATCAAAGCCTTCCGGCTGCGACATATAAATCTGTTCTTCCAGATCACCATTAAGAAAGGCCGTAACAGCATCCATTTGATGGATCATTAGTTTGCGTTTCGCTGCCAAAGCAAACAAATAGCGAAGCGATGAGTAGCGCACTACAGGGGCAAAGGTTTCCTCGTAGTCAATACCTTTCTGCTGACTACAACCTTTTACAACCAATCTTGCTTTATGGCATACTTCATCCCCATTTGCATTTACCTTTGTTTTGAAAACCCACTTACACTTCAGTGGTCTTCTATCTCGTGGTAAATCAGCCAAAGTCCATGTATTGTTTGCTTTCAGAGATTCCATCTCAAAGTTCATTGCCTCCTTCCAAAGCTCAGATTTCGCAGACGAAGTGGCCTCCTCAAAAGTATCAGGGTTGTCTTGTTTGCAATTGCCATTAGTTGTGCTATACGTTCTGAACGACGGATATTTGTATCGTCGGCATCGCAATGTATACTTTCATCGCCGCTACTGCCAAATGCGTCCTCAAATTCGTCACTTTCGAAACCTATAAAATCTTCAACTGGCAATTCTGTATTTTCATCTTCCCCTGAATTGACAGTATCGTGTTCAATACTAACTACGGGAAAATTGCAGTTTGTACTCGTAGAAAGTGTCTCAGTGTTACATACATTTTTCTTATTTTCAATGAAAATTACATCGCGGCTAATAATGATATTTTTGGAAATTGGGTCTTGCAGCCTATACGCCTTGCTTTCGGAGCTATATCCTACTAAAATGTATTCCACAGACTTCGGATTTAATTTGGTACGTTTTTGCTTAGGTACGTGTGCAAACGCTCGGCTGCCAAAAACACGTAGGTGTTTCAGGCTGGGTTTTCTACCCGAACATATTTCTTCTGGACTGTTTTCGTTGTCACGACACGGTACGAGGTTGATTAAATATGCTGAAGTTGCTGCTGCTTCTGCCCAATACACGTCAGGTAAATCTGCGTCTAATAACATGCATCTTATTCGCTCCACAATTGTGCGATTAATACGTTCTGCTACGCCGTTCTGTTCCGGTGTATATGGGGCCGTTTTCTGATGCTTTATACCACACAATGCCAAATACTCTTCAAACTTTTTTCCGGTATACTCTGTGCCATTGTCAGTGCTTAAAATTTTGATGCTACTATCACATTGCTTTTCAACAAATTTTTTGAAACGAATAAATTCATTCAAAACTTCTGATTTGTGTTTCATTGGAACTACAAATACTTTTCGTGAGTAGTCATCTACGAAAGTCAAAAAAACCGATTCCCAGAAAAAGATTTTGTACGTAGGGGACCCATTATATCGGAGTGCACGATTTGCAATAAACTTGTTGCACGATGGCCATACTCATTAAAAGAAGCACGCGTCTGTTTGCTTTTTATGCAGACTACACATTTTTCGGTCAAAGCACCTGCACCATAACGAATATCATGAGATGAACTTAATACTTTTCTTACATTGTTATCGCAAATGTGTGCAAGTCTTCTATGCCATAGTTCGAAATCGTTCGCAGCAATCAATGCATTTTCACTTTTGTCTTCATTTGTACCACAATTCAATTTGTATAAATTGTTAAAAGCTTTTGCCGTTGCCAATAATTCGCCATCTTCGTTGAAAATTTTGCAGCTGTCGCCCTCAAAAACTACTTTATTTCCTTTTAAAGTCATCTGCCGTACGGACAACAAATTGGCTGACATTTCTGGAACATATTCCACATCCCCTAAAATTGCGTTCGTCACTTTTTTGCCTGAATGCAAAACAACACTCACATCTCCAGCACAAATAATTGACATTTTTTCGTTATTCGCAACAATTACATGTCTATTATTCACTTGTTTTGAATTATGTAAAATACTTTTTGTATTTGTCATGTGCGAGGTGGCCCCGGAATCTATAAACCATTCATCAACACTGTTGTTATTTGTTGCAAACAAAGAAGACGATGAGAATAATTAAGTAGCACACGAGCTTTTTCCTTCTTTATATTTATTTTGCGTTGTGTTAGGTTTAGATTTTTGGGTACAATATTTTGCAATATGTCCCTCCTTTTTACATGCATAGCATTTTGGTCTACGGGCGGCGTGTTTTTTGGTGGAAACCAAGGCCTTTTCTTCCGTCTTTGGACAATCGAATTTCGCCTCTTGTAGCAATAAGTTTTTCACCATATCAACACTCAATTTAGTTTTTGAATTCTGCACTGCCATCACCAGCGGCGTGAACTCATCTGGCAGTCCAGCAAGCATGAGTGATGCTACCAATTCGTCGTCGAGTTTCAAACCAGTTTGTTGCACCTTCAGCGAATTCATTATCATTTCGCTTATATATTCTTGTACGCCATTAAAATCCGCTAACTTCAGTTGAACTAAGCGGTTGAGGAGCTCAACTTTTCTGGTCAGACCTGTGTCCTCAAAAGCACTCATTAATGCTTCCCATGCATCCTTTGCATTGACTGCTGTGGCTATGTGTGCAAAATTTGCCGGCTCTAACATTAGCGTTAGTTCAGCCAACGCACGTTCGTTCATCTCAACATCCTTGTCCGTGGGATTCGCTCTTAGTCCTGACACTACAATTTGCCAACAGCCTTTAATCACCAAATAAGATTTTGCATGGCGCTTCCAGACATCGAAATTCTCACGTCCACGCAACTTGTCGAATGGAAACGACAAATTATTTGAGGCCATCGTTATACACAAATTATATTATTCCCAAAAAGAATTAAACCGATTTTAAACTTCAAAATTGGCGTTAAAAATAACAAATTTCTATTTGCGTGTCATGCGGCCCATAACCTGTTGAGTTGGTAGATAAAAAGCAACTTAAAGAACGTTTTATTTAAAACATAAGACAAGTATTCATATTGATGTTAACTTACAGACTACTTGTATAAATAGGTTATTCAAGCATTCACTGTACATTCACAATAATATTGTTTTCAATTTGTATCAATTTTAGTGCTCGAAAAAACAATTAAAAACCTTAAATGAAACACCAAAGGCAAAGATAATCGTTGCAATGACCTCCACTTACTCAAGTTGAATATATGAAATGGGGCTTACATGTAGAAGTTGCAGGTACAACTAAGGATCCGAATGGTGGTTGGAAATGAGACAAACATTTTGTTTATGTGGGTAAACGGAAAATATTTAATAAAGTTTTGTGTTTAGTGCAGTGATGTCAGCCTCATACACAATTGTGGAAGCAAAACTCACATGTACGCTTACGCTCTTTTATTTTGAGAGCGTAAAATATAATTGTTTACTGAAAAACACTCTCATTCAGCGGGAAGTATCGCAAGTCCTGTTTTGAGGCCTCTAAACAGAAATAATATATTTATATAAATATATATAAGAGGTTTGAAATAAGTTGGAGCCACTGTATGTAGGTACATCTTTTCGAAAAATTTCTTAAAGTAGCTTTTAAATTAATTCATAAGTAAGACTTTTTGTAAAAATTGTTTCTCTTGTATATAAACTAACCAAATGTTCAGCTTAAAAATGGAGAAATATTTTAAAATTAAATATCTGAGCACTTGGCAATTTTCGAAACCCTTTTTTACAACTTACAAAATTAGAAGATATTATTGGTAAATAAAAGGATACTCTTAGAAAAGGCCACTAGTTAGGCCTCGCAACCGCACATTTCTCCCGCTGGGAATGTAAGAGATAAGAGTGATCTCACCAACACAATCACATTTGACATCACTGGTTTATTGCATGCGAATGGGTGGTTAAGGCAGCTGAATGAACTTGTCAGAACAAAAAATCAATTCCAAATCGGAGATACAACTTAAATTGATTTAAAAGTAATTATTGAACTGCGTATTGGTGAATTAAAAGGAATGCATTTGTAAAAGTAAGAGTGTATAAAAATGTAAGTATTTTACTTTATTATTAGTCTATGTATTACAATTTAAAAATGTTAATAAAAATTAGTATATCTGTTTCACAGTCACGGTACAGACAAAAAATTTGCTGATGCAAAATTTTTCTTGGAGTCATCTTCAGCGATAGACTAATTGTGATGATTTCTCAACCGACATGCTTGAATGGAGAATAGCAAAGTGTGGAGCAATGGTAATCTGATAACAATATAAGGTGTTAAAAGATAAAGTAGCAGAAAAGTTATACGTGGTGGCTATGATTTAGATGACTCCAATATTGGATTTAATAATTAATTAATGTGCATGATACTATAGAAGTGGTTTAGTTATTGTGTGGTTAAGTAAATAAAGGGTCCGCCATCTAACGTTTTTTTTCAACTAGTGCTTATTTCGTGAATGGTAACACTTAACTCATGTCTGATATGACAGATAATTAGTTTCATCCTTCCGCTAAACGAATATGGTTGACCATCCAATGCGTTTTCGCTTCGATAAATGAAGCTCCTTTTGATCTTGGCGGGTATATAAACAAGCAAAATTGTCGCATTTGGGGCACGGAAAACCCTCACGCATATATTGAAAAGCCGACGCACCCAAAACGAGTCACTGTTTGGTACGTGTTTAAAAATTGGACCGATCGTGTAGGCTACTGCATGGCCAGCCGAGGCAGCCATTTGAATGAAATTATTTTCCATTATTAACCGGCACTCAGGGGATGTCCCCTATATATGCAATGCATTGCGCTGAAACTGAAAACGAGGGGATGGTATTGAGGGGACAGAATAGGAAAGATGAGAAGATTGACATTTTTTTTTTTTTTTTTTTTATTGTAGCTAAATCAATCAATCTTTTTACTTCGCCGGCTAATTTTTTGCTACAGGACCGACGAAGGTGGGTGCTGTTACTCTGCTTTTAGTACATCATTGGGTCAGTCGCTGCCAGTAATTGTCCAGTGATCAGTACTATGCCTTCATCACTGAAAACAGGCTGGCAACAACTAACACAACCACGCACTAATGCTGATCAGAAGAATTCAACACAATATTTCATGACTCAGCGGGGGCTCGAACTCAGGACTCTCCGCTTCATAGTCTCGTGTTCTACTACTTCAGCCAACAGCGTCACTTTTATCTCATTACAACAAGCGTTCAACAATTATCAGTCGTGATATTCAATTTGCTGTCCGTCTACTGTTGCCTGGTGAATTGGCTAAACATGCAGTCAGCGAAGATACTAAAGGCGTAACCAAATATACCACCAGTTCCAAGTAAATGCCAATGAATGTTTATTTTAACAAAAAACCAGAAAGAAAACACAAACAGCCTTTTTCAGGGCTACAAAATGAAATTCAACAAGTAAAAACGTTATATTCGACCGGGTCGAATCTTAAATACCCTCCAAATATTTAGTAAGTGAATTTGAAATGTTTAACTTGGTGGGACAGAGTTCCTTTATATAATATCGTACGTCAACGCCCACTAAAGGGGGCGGGGTTCAAAAAAATATACAATATCAGAAATCGGCAGTCATAAAACTCTAAAGATAAATGCTTGGGGTGATTATATACAAAATTAAAAAAAAAAAAATTTTTTTTTTGGTAGGGTCATTTAGGGGGCAAAGGAAGAGGGGAGGGGTAGGGCAGAAATCGGCAGTCATAAAACTCTAAAGATAAATGCTTGGGATGATTATATACAAAATTAAAAAAAAATTTTTTTTTTGGTAGGGTCATTAAGGGGGCAAAGGAAGAGGTGGGGGGGGAGGTAAGGCAGAAATCGGTAGTCATAAAACTCTAAAGATAAATGCTTGGGATGATTATATACAAAATTTAAAAAAAATTTTTTTTTTTTGGTAAGGTCATTTAGGGGGCGAAGGGGAAGGAGGGGGTAGGGCAGAGTAGTATCAGGTTTCGTCTCAGCTTCGTCATTAAAGTTTAAAAGTGTTATTTTTAAGGAATGTAGGCTTAAGTAAAACAATTTGATAAATTTTTATGCTATTTTTGCTATAAATTTTTTTTTTGTAGGGTCATTTTAGGGGGCAAAGGAAGAAGGGGGGGGGGGGCTAGGGCAGAAATCGACAGTCATAAAACTCTAAAAATAAATGCTTGGGATGATTATATACAAAATTAAAAAAAAATTTTTTTGGTAGGGCCATTTAGGGGGCAAAGGAAGAGGTGGGGGGGAGGTAGGGCAGAAATCGGCAGTCATAAAACTCTAAAGATAAATGCTTGGGATGATTATATACAAAATTTAAAAAAAAATTTTTTTTGGTAGGGTCATTTAGGGGGCGAAGGGGAAGGAGGGGGTACGGCATAGTAGTACCAGGTTTCGTCTCAGCTTCGTCAATAAAGCTTAAAAGTGTTATTTTTAAGGAATGTAAGCTTAAGTAAAACAATTTGTTAAATTTTTATGCTATTTTTGCCTATAATAACGCCCACTAAAGTGGGCGGGGTCAAAAAATATTTTTCTTTTATTTAATGGCTCCAAGTTTAAGGCGTTGGACCGTATTTGACATAAAAATATATCATTTGCTTAACAAAATAACCAAAAAACTTTAAAAATTATGTTGTTTTTTCTGGGTTGGTTTAGTTCTTCTTAGGGGAACTTTTTTCCCTCTTGCCCGATTTAGCCCATCTTCGAACTTAACCTGCTCTAAGTTTTAAAATATATTTATGCTAAATTTCAAAAGTCTAGCTCTTTTCGTTTGGACTGAATCGTGATTTCCACAGACGGACGGACGGACGGACATGCTCAGTTCGTCTTAGATTTCATCACTGATCAAGAATATATATACTTTATGGGGTCTGAGATGGATATTTCGATGCGTTACAAACGGAATGACAAAGTGAATATACCCTCCAAATTCTTTTTTGGAGGGTATAAAAAGAGGTAGCCGATTTGTGTCTACAAATAATAAAAAAAATTATATTGTGAAATGTTTTATTTCAAAGTGTTTGTAAATTGAGCTCTTTTTATACCCTCCAAAAAAGAATTTGGAGGGTATATTCACTTTGTCATTCCGTTTGTAACGCATCGAAATATCCATCTACGGTCCAACGCCTTAAACTTGGAGCCATTAAATAAAAGAAAAATATTTTTTGACCCCGCCCACTTTAGTGGGCGCTATTATAGGCAAAAATAGCATAAAAATTTAACAAATTGTTTTACTTAAGCTTACATTCCATAAAAATAACACTTTTAAGCTTTATTGACGAAGCTGAGACGAAACCTGGTACTACTCTGCCCTACCCCCTCCTTCCCCTTCGCCCCCTAAATGACCATACCAAAAAAAAAATTTTTTTTTAAATTTTGTATATAATCATCCCAAGCATTTATCTTTAGAGTTTTATGACTGCCGATTTCTGCCCTACCTCCCCCCCCACCTCTTCCTTTGCCCCCTAAATGGCCCTACCAAAAAATTTTTTTTTTTAATTTTGTATATAATCATCCCAAGCATTTATTTTTAGAGTTTTATGACTGTCCATTTCTGCCCTAGCCCCCTTTTTCCTTTGCCCCCTAAAATGACCCTACCAAAAAAAAAATGTATAGGCAAAAATAGCATAAAAATTTATCAAATTGTTTTACTTAAGCCTACATTCCTTAAAAATAACACTTTTAAACTTTAATGACGAAGCTGAGACGAAACCTGGTACTACTCTGCCCTACCCCCTCCTTCCCCTTCGCCCCTTAAATTACCTTACCAAAAAAAAAATTTTTTTTTTTAAATTTTGTATATAATCATCCCAAGCATTTATCTTTAGAGTTTTATGACTAGCGATTTCTGCCCTACCTCCCCCCCCCCCACCTCTTCCTTTGCCCCCTAAATGACCCTACCAAAAAATTTTTTTTTTTTAAATTTTGTATATAATCATCCCAAGCATTTATCTTTTGAGTTTTATGACTGCCGATTTCTCCTGTTTTGAGGCCTCTAAACAGAAATAATATATTTATATAAATATATATAAGAGGTTTGAAATAAGTTGGAGCCACTGTATGTAGGTACATCTTTTCGAAAAATTTCTTAAAGTAGCTTTTAAATTAATTCATAAGTAAGACTTTTTGTAAAAATTGTTTCTCTTGTATATAAACTAACCAAATGTTCAGCTTAAAAATGGAGAAATATTTTAAAATTAAATATCTGAGCACTTGGCAATTTTCGAAACCCTTTTTTACAACTTACAAAATTAGAAGATATTATTGGTAAATAAAAGGATACTCTTAGAAAAGGCCACTAGTTAGGCCTCGCAACCGCACATTTCTCCCGCTGGGAATGTAAGAGATAAGAGTGATCTCACCAACACAATCACATTTGACATCACTGGTTTATTGCATGCGAATGGGTGGTTAAGGCAGCTGAATGAACTTGTCAGAACAAAAAATCAATTCCAAATCGGAGATACAACTTAAATTGATTTAAAAGTAATTATTGAACTGCGTATTGGTGAATTAAAAGGAATGCATTTGTAAAAGTAAGAGTGTATAAAAATGTAAGTATTTTACTTTATTATTAGTCTATGTATTACAATTTAAAAATGTTAATAAAAATTAGTATATCTGTTTCACAGTCACGGTACAGACAAAAAATTTGCTGATGCAAAATTTTTCTTGGAGTCATCTTCAGCGATAGACTAATTGTGATGATTTCTCAACCGACATGCTTGAATGGAGAATAGCAAAGTGTGGAGCAATGGTAATCTGATAACAATATAAGGTGTTAAAAGATAAAGTAGCAGAAAAGTTATACGTGGTGGCTATGATTTAGATGACTCCAATATTGGATTTAATAATTAATTAATGTGCATGATACTATAGAAGTGGTTTAGTTATTGTGTGGTTAAGTAAATAAAGGGTCCGCCATCTAACGTTTTTTTTCAACTAGTGCTTATTTCGTGAATGGTAACACTTAACTCATGTCTGATATGACAGATAATTAGTTTCATCCTTCCGCTAAACGAATATGGTTGACCATCCAATGCGTTTTCGCTTCGATAAATGAAGCTCCTTTTGATCTTGGCGGGTATATAAACAAGCAAAATTGTCGCATTTGGGGCACGGAAAACCCTCACGCATATATTGAAAAGCCGACGCACCCAAAACGAGTCACTGTTTGGTACGTGTTTAAAAATTGGACCGATCGTGTAGGCTACTGCATGGCCAGCCGAGGCAGCCATTTGAATGAAATTATTTTCCATTATTAACCGGCACTCAGGGGATGTCCCCTATATATGCAATGCATTGCGCTGAAACTGAAAACGAGGGGATGGTATTGAGGGGACAGAATAGGAAAGATGAGAAGATTGACATTTTTTTTTTTTTTTTTTTTATTGTAGCTAAATCAATCAATCTTTTTACTTCGCCGGCTAATTTTTTGCTACAGGACCGACGAAGGTGGGTGCTGTTACTCTGCTTTTAGTACATCATTGGGTCAGTCGCTGCCAGTAATTGTCCAGTGATCAGTACTATGCCTTCATCACTGAAAACAGGCTGGCAACAACTAACACAACCACGCACTAATGCTGATCAGAAGAATTCAACACAATATTTCATGACTCAGCGGGGGCTCGAACTCAGGACTCTCCGCTTCATAGTCTCGTGTTCTACTACTTCAGCCAACAGCGTCACTTTTATCTCATTACAACAAGCGTTCAACAATTATCAGTCGTGATATTCAATTTGCTGTCCGTCTACTGTTGCCTGGTGAATTGGCTAAACATGCAGTCAGCGAAGATACTAAAGGCGTAACCAAATATACCACCAGTTCCAAGTAAATGCCAATGAATGTTTATTTTAACAAAAAACCAGAAAGAAAACACAAACAGCCTTTTTCAGGGCTACAAAATGAAATTCAACAAGTAAAAACGTTATATTCGACCGGGTCGAATCTTAAATACCCTCCAAATATTTAGTAAGTGAATTTGAAATGTTTAACTTGGTGGGACAGAGTTCCTTTATATAATATCGTACGTCAACGCCCACTAAAGGGGGCGGGGTTCAAAAAAATATACAATATCAGAAATCGGCAGTCATAAAACTCTAAAGATAAATGCTTGGGGTGATTATATACAAAATTAAAAAAAAAAAAATTTTTTTTTTGGTAGGGTCATTTAGGGGGCAAAGGAAGAGGGGAGGGGTAGGGCAGAAATCGGCAGTCATAAAACTCTAAAGATAAATGCTTGGGATGATTATATACAAAATTAAAAAAAAATTTTTTTTTTGGTAGGGTCATTAAGGGGGCAAAGGAAGAGGTGGGGGGGGAGGTAAGGCAGAAATCGGTAGTCATAAAACTCTAAAGATAAATGCTTGGGATGATTATATACAAAATTTAAAAAAAATTTTTTTTTTTTGGTAAGGTCATTTAGGGGGCGAAGGGGAAGGAGGGGGTAGGGCAGAGTAGTATCAGGTTTCGTCTCAGCTTCGTCATTAAAGTTTAAAAGTGTTATTTTTAAGGAATGTAGGCTTAAGTAAAACAATTTGATAAATTTTTATGCTATTTTTGCTATAAATTTTTTTTTTGTAGGGTCATTTTAGGGGGCAAAGGAAGAAGGGGGGGGGGGGCTAGGGCAGAAATCGACAGTCATAAAACTCTAAAAATAAATGCTTGGGATGATTATATACAAAATTAAAAAAAAATTTTTTTGGTAGGGCCATTTAGGGGGCAAAGGAAGAGGTGGGGGGGAGGTAGGGCAGAAATCGGCAGTCATAAAACTCTAAAGATAAATGCTTGGGATGATTATATACAAAATTTAAAAAAAAATTTTTTTTGGTAGGGTCATTTAGGGGGCGAAGGGGAAGGAGGGGGTACGGCATAGTAGTACCAGGTTTCGTCTCAGCTTCGTCAATAAAGCTTAAAAGTGTTATTTTTAAGGAATGTAAGCTTAAGTAAAACAATTTGTTAAATTTTTATGCTATTTTTGCCTATAATAACGCCCACTAAAGTGGGCGGGGTCAAAAAATATTTTTCTTTTATTTAATGGCTCCAAGTTTAAGGCGTTGGACCGTATTTGACATAAAAATATATCATTTGCTTAACAAAATAACCAAAAAACTTTAAAAATTATGTTGTTTTTTCTGGGTTGGTTTAGTTCTTCTTAGGGGAACTTTTTTCCCTCTTGCCCGATTTAGCCCATCTTCGAACTTAACCTGCTCTAAGTTTTAAAATATATTTATGCTAAATTTCAAAAGTCTAGCTCTTTTCGTTTGGACTGAATCGTGATTTCCACAGACGGACGGACGGACGGACATGCTCAGTTCGTCTTAGATTTCATCACTGATCAAGAATATATATACTTTATGGGGTCTGAGATGGATATTTCGATGCGTTACAAACGGAATGACAAAGTGAATATACCCTCCAAATTCTTTTTTGGAGGGTATAAAAAGAGGTAGCCGATTTGTGTCTACAAATAATAAAAAAAATTATATTGTGAAATGTTTTATTTCAAAGTGTTTGTAAATTGAGCTCTTTTTATACCCTCCAAAAAAGAATTTGGAGGGTATATTCACTTTGTCATTCCGTTTGTAACGCATCGAAATATCCATCTACGGTCCAACGCCTTAAACTTGGAGCCATTAAATAAAAGAAAAATATTTTTTGACCCCGCCCACTTTAGTGGGCGCTATTATAGGCAAAAATAGCATAAAAATTTAACAAATTGTTTTACTTAAGCTTACATTCCATAAAAATAACACTTTTAAGCTTTATTGACGAAGCTGAGACGAAACCTGGTACTACTCTGCCCTACCCCCTCCTTCCCCTTCGCCCCCTAAATGACCATACCAAAAAAAAAATTTTTTTTTAAATTTTGTATATAATCATCCCAAGCATTTATCTTTAGAGTTTTATGACTGCCGATTTCTGCCCTACCTCCCCCCCCACCTCTTCCTTTGCCCCCTAAATGGCCCTACCAAAAAATTTTTTTTTTTAATTTTGTATATAATCATCCCAAGCATTTATTTTTAGAGTTTTATGACTGTCCATTTCTGCCCTAGCCCCCTTTTTCCTTTGCCCCCTAAAATGACCCTACCAAAAAAAAAATGTATAGGCAAAAATAGCATAAAAATTTATCAAATTGTTTTACTTAAGCCTACATTCCTTAAAAATAACACTTTTAAACTTTAATGACGAAGCTGAGACGAAACCTGGTACTACTCTGCCCTACCCCCTCCTTCCCCTTCGCCCCTTAAATTACCTTACCAAAAAAAAAATTTTTTTTTTTAAATTTTGTATATAATCATCCCAAGCATTTATCTTTAGAGTTTTATGACTAGCGATTTCTGCCCTACCTCCCCCCCCCCCACCTCTTCCTTTGCCCCCTAAATGACCCTACCAAAAAATTTTTTTTTTTTAAATTTTGTATATAATCATCCCAAGCATTTATCTTTTGAGTTTTATGACTGCCGATTTCTGCCCTACCCCTCCCCTCTTCCTTTGGCCCCTAAATGACCCTACCAATAAAAAATTTTTTTTTTTAAATTTTGTATATAATCACCCCAAGCATTTATCTTTAGAGTTTTATGACTGCCGATTTCTGCCCTACACCTCCCCCCCCTCCCCTCTTCCTTTGCCCCCTAAATGACCCTGCCAAAAAAATTTTTTTTTTAAATTTTGTACATATATAATCATCCCAAGCATTTATCTTTAGAGTTTTATGACTGCCTGTTGCTGCCCTACCCCTCCTCCCCTTTGCCCGCTAAATGACCCTATTAAAACTAAATAAAAATTTTTTTAAATTTTGTGTATAATCATCCCAAGCATTTATTTTTAGAGTTTTATGTCTACCTGTTTCTGCCCTACCCCCTCTCCCCCTTTGCCCTCTAAATGACCCTATAAAAAAAAAAAATTAATTTTGTATATAATTATCCCAAGCATTTATTTTTAGTGTTTTATGACAAAGGTGAAATGTTTCCCCCACAGCCCTTGCCAGAGCGACCCCGCCAAAATACAGTTTTTATACCCGTCAAAGAGAATTGTGATGAAGTCTAAGACGGTCTAGCAATGCCCATACGTTCGTCTGTGGAAAACATGATATTGTATATTTTTTTGAACCCCGCCCCCTTTAGTGGGCGTTGACGTACGATATTATATAAAGGAACTCTGTCCCACCAAGTTAAACATTTCAAATTCACTTACTAAATATTTGGAGGGTATTTAAGATTCGACCCGGTCGAATATAACGTTTTTACTTGTTTTTAAATATATTGTAGCCCTTAAATGGGCTTTCTTTATTTCGATTGTCAAAAAATAGTTTAAATTGAAGCGGAAGCAATTTGTTTGTTTCATGCGGTCTTTTTTGCTGTTGTTTCTTTTGTAAGGGTTATCTTTTTCGGTTTCGCTGCTATAGAACTTATAGCTTTAGGTGCTTTTGGTTTGGTTGCTGGTATCTTTTTGGTGGGTTTTGCTTTCATGATGACAGTTTTTCTGATGGGGCTTGCTTTGCCGCTATTGCTTTTCGAAGGTGAATACCAATTTTAATTGGATATTCACTTTCTTAAACACCAGTCCGGCTCCTGATGAAACGAATGATACAAATTTTGTAACGCATTCATGAGTGTAGAATTTTTATATATAATGTGCACAATTGACTCACCTGGTCGGATATTTAGGAAATAGACGTAGCCTCAGTCCTTCCTTGCAACCCATTACGCATTACGGCTCCTGGAAGACATTAGAATTGTGAGTTTTATAAAAATTTATATTCACAATTTTTACTTACATTTTGTTGCTGGTACCACTATTTAGTAGCTGATTTCTACGCAAAATTTATTGCTCAAAGTTGGTAATTTATGGATGATATGCGAAGATAAGCAAAAACACAGAAGAACAATAAAATCAGCTACAAAATAGTGGTAGCAGCAACAAAATACTTACAAATTGTGAATATACATTTTTATAAAACTTATAATTCCAATGTCTTCAATTGCGTAATGGGATGCAAGGAAGAACTGAGGCTTCACCAATTCCCTGAATATCCGAACAGGTGAGTCAATTGTGTATATATTATATACAAATTCTACACTCGTGAATGCATTACAAAATTTTTATCATTCGTTTCATCAGGATCCGGGCTGGTGTTTAAGAAGGTGAATATCCAATTATAATTCATGTCCACCTTCGAAAAGCAACAGCGGCAAAGCAACAGCGGCAAAGCAAAATCCTTCAAAAAGACTGTCACCATGAAAGAAAAACCCACCAAAAAGATACCAGCAACCACATCAAAAGCAGCCAAAGCTAAAAGTTCTATAGCAGCGAAACCGAAAAATATAACCCTTACTAAAGAACCATCAGGGAAATGGAACGCATGAAACAAGTAAATTACTTCCGCTTCAATTTATTTATTTATTCATTTCGTAATAAAATGCCAGTATGGCCAAAAAATATATTACACAGTGTGTTTACACCTAAGTATTCAAACATTATTACAGTATTATACACATTTAAATATCCATATATACATATATATATATATATATATATATATATATATATATATATATATATATATATATATATATATATATATAATAAAATCATGTATACATATATAACAGCTACATATCTCATGCTACACCAATTTAAACTATTTTTCGACAATCTATCCCCTCGTTTTCAGTTCCGGCGCAATGCATTGCATATATAGGGGTCATCCCCTGAGTGGTGCAAGATAAAAAAAATGCTCTTTTAAGGGCTACAATATACTTTAAAAAAGAGCTCAATTTACAAACACTGAAACAAGATATTTCACAATATAAATTTTTTTTATTTTTTGTAGATACAAAATCGGCTACCTCTTTTTGAAATTCATTTTGTAGCCCTGAAAAGGGCTTTTTGTGTTTTCTTTCTGGTTTGTTTTTTTAAATAAACATTCATTGGCATTTACTTGGAACTGGAATATTTGGTTACGCCTTTAGTATCTTCACTGGCAGCATGCTTAGACAATTCACCAGGCAACAGTAGACGGACAGCAAATTGAATTTCACGACTGCTAATTGTTGAACACTTGTTGTAGTGAGGTAAACGTGATGCTGAGGCAGCAAAGCGCTCAAAAATATCATAAATAAAACTATTCATAATATTCATGACCTTTGATGAGATTCCAGTATCCGGATGTAATTCTTTCAAAACTTTATAAATGTAGATGGCATAACTTTCCTTGCGTTTAAATCTCTTTCCCTTGTAGCTCTTGTTAATATTTTTTTGCGTTTTACCAGCTTTCTTTGCTGCTTTACTAGGAGCATCTTTCATAATTTTATATTCACTCATATTCATATGATATATTAACTTAACCCCACAATCAAAGCACTTGTATATTTACTCTTTAGTATCATGCAAACTAATTAATTATGAAGCCAAATATTGGAGTCATCTAAATCATAGCCACCACATATTGTTTTTCTGGACAATTGGTGCACATTATCTTTTAATACCTTATATTGTTATCAGATCACCTTTGCTTCACCACACGTTGCTATTCGCCATTCAAGCATGTCGCTTGAGGAATCATCAAAATTGGCTCATCGATGAAGATGACTTCAAGAACAATTTTTTATCACAAAATTCTTTGTAGGTATCGTGACTCTTCAACAGATATACAAATTTTTATTAACATTTTTGTATAAATTGTGATAAACTAATAATAAAGTAAAATACTTACATTTTTTTACCCTTGCTTTTCTAAATTCCATCCTTTTAGTTCTCCAGTACGCAGTTCAATAATTACTTTAAAATCAATTTAAGTTGTATCTCCGATTTGGAACTGTTTTATTGTTCCGATAAGTTCATTTAGCTGCCTTAACGACCCATTTGCATGCACTAAATACTAAATTTTATTAAATATTTTATGTTTGCCCACATAAACAAAATGCTTGTCTCATTTCCAACCATCATTGGGATCCTTAGTTGTACCTGCAACTTCTACATGTAAGCCCCATTTCATATATTCAACCTGAGTAAGTGGTGGTGTGATGGCGACAAATCACTGAATTGTGATTTTGGCTCGGTGTACATATGTATTTATTTTACTTTGAATTTTACTAATTGTTAGGTTGTTAGATTTTTTGGTAAAAATTGTACTTTTCATTTATGTAGGTGGCATTTATGTTGATGTTCTATATTTTGTTTGTCAGAAATTTTAATGTATTTTACATTTGGTTGAAAATAATTTTTGTGAAATTCAGGTGTGTTAATTTCTTCTGTTAACCGAAAGAAAATAAGAGCATTTTGTTTGGAATCAAAGTGTAACACTTTATTTTTCCTAATCTTGTGAACGAGATTGTGATTGTGGATACCATAGGTAAGAATTCTGTTTGAAATGTTTGTTAAGGGTTGTGATGGTTAACGATTTTTTTTGTTTTGTCTTGGATACTTTAGATTTTCTAGTCAAGACTAATTGTTTGATCTCTACGGGGAATTGTATTGACTTCCTAACAACTTCAGTTTAGCTCAAGAAATTTGGAGATTATATTTAATAATTGATTGAAATACATGCTATATTGGGATCACAGTTCCAATTTGGACTGAAAAATTGGATAAGAAAGTCACCGGAATAGAAGAAAATTGAATTCAATATAATAGCCAGATGAACATTTTGATTATAATCGTGGCACAGCATACTTTCCATGAAATTTAACTTTCATCACCAACATAAAAATTACAAATTCATTTAACTTTGATTTAAAATTTAAATCGGCAATGACGTTAAATTTTAAATCAAAGTTAAATGAATTAAATTTAAAATTTAACGTCATTGCCGATTTAAATTTTAAACCTGAATAATTTTTTTTAAAGAAAAACGCCATTTTTTTTTGCTAGATTCTGATATGGTCACCTAAATGGATTTTTTTTAATTGCACAATCGTTTGTATTTCATCCTTATGCTATTATTATTTTTTTTTTTAGTCCTAATCCTATATATAATTTACTTTACTCAATAATTTAAACAATAGTAAACTACAGACAAATCATCCACATATTTTTTAAGTCAAAGTTAAGAGGTTCAATTAACGCTGTACTGTCTTCAGGCGTATTAAATATAAATAATATAAGTTGGTGACCAAATTTTTAAAATATACATATATAAATGAATAGATTTTTTTTTATTTAAACTTATTAATATATTAATATATTTTTTTTAATAAATGAAATTTGTATTTGATGTGAAATTTTAGAGATGAAATTTTAGTTCATTAAAACAATTTTTTTTTTTTCTTGGACCAGCACTCAGGGGATGACCCCTACATATGCGATGCATTGTGCCAGAGCTAGGAAAGTTGGTTATGGGAAGGAGGATAGAGGGAGTAGTGTTTGTGGACGTTCGATTTGAACCTCCCCAAGTTAAAACTGACAGGAAAGACCTCTGCTGGAAGTTTGTTCCACATACGAACCGTTCGGCCAAAGAACGAATTCTCTCTGTAATGCGTGGTGCGATTCACTGACAACTCAACCACAAAAGGATGTGCCCTATGTGAAGAGCGGGTAGCTCGCAGAAATAAACGGTTATTCGGCACAAGCTCCCTTATTTCACCAGAACACATTCCGTTGTAGTATCGGTAGAACAGTGAAACACACCCCACGTTGCGTCGATGCTCCAGTGAGTCAATAGAGTTGGCTACCCTACTGTCACCGATGAGCTTCTTTGCTCTCTCTTGTACGCGGTTGAGCAACTTCAAAACAGACTTTGAAGCACCGGCCCATACATGAGAGTTGTATTCCATCTTTGGTCGGATGTAGGTGGTATATATATTGAGGAGATTAGTTGGGGTGAAGTATGTCTTACACCGTCTTAAAAAGCCGAGACGCTTGAAAGCTTCTTTTGAAATATGAAAAATGTGATCTGTCCATCGAACGTCACACTGTATTTTCATACCAAGAACATCAAGAGCTTCTGATTCCCCAATACCTATACCATCCATAAACACGGATGGCGCAGAACCTTCGACCAGCCGCCTATGCGTAAGCACGCAGCACTGCGTCTTAAACAATTAAAACAATTTGTGAGAGGTGAAGTTGATGTAATGGTGTAGGTAGGTTATTTATTGATTTATTTATTTTTTTTGTTTATATCGGGCTGACAAACTACATAAAAATTCTGTCAGCATGGTGGGTGGGCATGGGAAAGGTGTAGCAGATACCAACTTAAGCTATACCTACATCGTAAACCGTTTTTTTTTTTCTTATATTTTTTTTTCTTTCTTTTTTTGGTGGATCACTTTAAGTTTATGCTACCTAAAGTAAATAAATCTATGGTAACTGATTCAATATTCTAACCTATACTTATGTGGGAACTTACATTGTCTTATCAAGCAACGTCTATCCTTTCTTCTGCGCAGCATGGTTTCTGTAAAGGTCGATCAACTATTACGAATCTCTTACAATTAACAACCTTAGTTAACGATGGATTTGTCACTGGCAAACAAACAGATGTCATCTATTTTGATTTTAGTAAGGCCTTTGATGAGTTGAATCACAACTTACTCATTCATAAGCTTGATCGAATTGAATTTGGAACGTCTCTAATAAAATGGATCGAATCTTATTTGAAGAACAGAATGCAGTATGTCAAGTTCCGCAATATGCTCTCTACTGATATAAATGTTATATCAGGTGTGCCTCAGGGTAGTCATCTCGGCCCACTTTTATTTACTTTATTTATTAATGATATTCTATCCGTTGTTGAAAACTCAAATATACTAATGTATGCAGATGACGTAAAGTTATTCTTATCGTTTCATTCTATTGATCAACAGTTGCGTCTCCAAGATGACATTATACACTTAACCGCTTGGTGCGCTAATAATTTAATGGACCTAAATGTGAAAAAGTGCAAATATATGATTTTCTCTAGAACAACTCCAATCATTGGACTCTGTAAAATGAATAATGCTGTTCTTGACCTAGTGGATTCATTTAATGACTTGGGAGATATTTTAGATAAAAAACTGGTGCCACATAACTTCGACGATTAACAAAGCTACTGGTGTTCTGGGTTTTATTAAACGCTGGGCTAAGGAGTTCTCTGACCCTTACACAACCACTACTTTAGTTCGCCCAATACTTGAATACCGATCTGTTGTATGGGACCCACAATATATTTCACATTCAAATAAAATAGAGTCAGTACAAGTGCAATTCTTATTATTTTGTCTTCGTGGTCTTCCTTGGAACTCTAATATAAAATTACCATCTTACGAGAGACGCCTAGGACTTATTAAGCTTCCAACCTTAAGGAGGCGTCGGCAAATGCTAAATGTAACCTTTCTGCTGAAATTAATAAACGGCTGCATCACATCTAAATTTCTCCTGAGCAAAATAAACTTGAATATACCCAATCGTCCAACAAGTTATTATAGCTTCTTAAGAATTAAGTTTTACACTACAAACTGTATTAACTTCGATCCCTTTCGGAGAATTTGCAGTGATTTTAATAGGCTTTACCCTTGTATCGATTTCAACAAAAGTATTGATGTCGTAAAAAATGATATAATTTTACATCTTAACCAGTGGTGGGCACCGTCAATGTATTGGTAAATTGTGTATGTATTGAGCTTGTGAGCCACCCACCAAACAAAAAGCCAAGAGATGGAAAGATAATGGTGCATTATACATATATTTATATATAAGTACCAATTTTTTCTAAGTTGGAAAAAAAACGTTAATTACGTAAAATTATTAATTAAAAATAAAACTTTTTCTAAGTAAACAGTCAAATGATACATATTAAAAAAGATAGGACAATAATTTGTTATGTTTTCCATTCAAGAAAAATAAATAAAATAATGGTTGATTGCTGGAGCTGAATATTCGCAAAAAATATGCGGTTGGATATATCAAACTTAATATGCTTTGATATATGTCGGCATGGAAGATCATTTTCATATGGGAAATATATTCAAAATATTTTTGATAAGATTTTACGCAGACTAATTAATAAGACTAAAGCTACGGTCACATTGGGCAAATATTTGGCTGCAAACATCAAATATTAGTTCTCTGTAATGTGACCATAAAACAATTACTATCAGCAAACAAAAAAATATCTGTTAGCATACAAACAAAATAGTTTTCCGGCGAACAAAAATGTGTCTAATGTGAACAAAGTGTGAATACACAGTGGCAAATATTTTCCTCTTTTTTCGGCAAACAATTATTTGCTCTTACAAAGTTTTTGTAAGAGCAAACAGTGGAAAATAAAAGCTGTTTTTGTTTTGGTTTATTATTATCTTAAGTATTTTACTATTCCAATTAAAAATTAAATTTTAAAATTTAAATTTGTTTCATTTTAACACAGAACAAAAAGATAATTGAATTTAAGAAGGTGGAGATTTTAGAAGGAGGTTAATTGAAAAGAAAATAATATATTTTCGAAATTTTTGGTCTTTGAAAGATCGAATTTGAAAAATTTTTGAGTTGATATCAATTTTATATATGTTTATACTGAAAAGGTACTTCGCCTTCTTCCACGAAATATTTCGAAAACTCTTCTCTTATATTTGAATTATTCTGTGATAAATATTGATCGAGTGAAGATTCAAAAATTTTTGACTGTTTTCTTCACTTCTCCACTCACCAAGAATAAGGGTCCCATCAGAAATACAATGGTCAACAAGGTTGTGTTAAAGTAAACAGAACTTTTACGTTGCATTAAATAATTGTGTAATACACAACAAGGCAGGGTTACTAGTTTCGCTTTTGTTGGTTCGAGCTTTATTAGACTACGCGTTACTCTAAACCGTGATGGCATTATACCCCTTGATAGGAGATAATTGAAGATTCTTTGAACAGCGTTCATATTACGAGCACTGAAAGGTTTTAGTATGTTCGGTGATAAAGCGAAAGCATCGTCGGCCACAAGAACAAACGGAACAGGCAAATTTCTCGATGGCAGCGCTTTATGCAAAGACAGATTAAGCTTGTTGTTTGTTAAAGCATTGCCAAATGAGTACTTTCGAAAAACGCCTCGATCGGAAATGCGTTCATTCGACCCAACATCGATATACAGAAACCTGTAGTTTGCATCTGCGATTCCAATGAGAACAATACTCGGAAACATTTAACCATCCCCACTCGCTTGATGGTACCTAATTTAAAACTAATTAACTGCAATGGAATGATTTTCATATTTTGTACCTTTAAATATTCCGGCTGCAACACTTTGTAAATAGCTTCACGTACACACGGAATGATTTTTGAAATTGTGTTGTGGGGAATGCGAAAAATGTATTGAAGGGATCTGAAGCTTTCGCCAGTCGCGAGGTACCTGCATGTAACTATTAAACGTTCAGTGGAAAAAGCGGTTTCCCAAGCCTAGTTGTTTTCTTTTATAATTAGTGGCTCTACCAATTCTAGCTCCAAAAATTGTAAAATTTCGAATTTTATGGCATTTTTCTGAGATATCTTTTACCAAGTAATCGAAATTCGTTGAGTTCATCCGCAAAAAGTTTTTATAGAACTCTGGATTTTCTAAACGGAGCTCACGTACCAGTTTTCAACAACATCCCATCTCCTCTCGCCGTTGTACCCATTCTCTTTTGTTCTTCTTTTTAATTGATTCCTGACCTTCCAAAACCAAAACTGATCCCGCTGCGCAGCTTAGCAAAAGGAAATCTTCAATATCTTCCATAATTTAAAATTTGCTTTAAGCAAAAAAATTTTTGTTTTTTCACTGTTTGAGTAAATAATTTTGAACGTCAAACAAACTATTCAATGTGACCATGGGGAAAACATTTGCTGTCAAATAAAAAATTTCTATTGTTTGACTGATGTCTGAACTAACAAAAGAGGCAAACAAATGTGGCTAATGTGACCATAAAACAAAATTAAAATGAATTTTAATATTGTTTTCCCAAAAATGAGCAAACATATTTTACACAAATATTAGCCCAATGTGACCGCACCTTAAGTGTATTACTAAATTAGGAGAATTAACACAGTCCGTTATTGGAGAAAAATTGTATAGAAGGCATTGTATGTTATCGAAAGCATTGTTTATGACAAAATATTTTTCTCATATCATCATGACTGAAATTGTTTGCTAGACAAATATTCTGGAAAAATATATAAAAAAATTCGTAAGCATCCGCCTGATATTTATTCGTCGCTGTCTCATCGACGTCTAAATTAAAGAGGGTAAGAATACGTGTGAATGATCTCAGCACAATTGTGCTATGAAACGCCCGTATCTGATCTTAATTCATTACAAAATTGATTATAAATAAATGTTTAATTTGTTAAATCGACATTTGTTAAAGCCATATTTTTTGTTTTTGCTGTAATTTGTCTTGTTCCTATTAAACCAAAGCTTTATAGATCCCATTTATATATGTATGTACTTATCATTTCTGAAACATTGTTATATTTTAATTGTATCAGTTTGTAAGGATTAATCCATAGACTAAATAAATAAAAAAAATAAAAAATAAAATAAAGACACTCCCCCAACGACGAGCACGAGAATTTTTAGGTAGCTTGTTCCCTAAATTAATGAATCGAAGTAAGGAATCGTTACAGTGGTCACTGCAACTAATATCTTTGTCTTTGGTGTTTAATTTAAGGTTTTTAATTGTTTTTCCGAGCACTAAAATTGATAAAAATTGAAAACAATATTAATATGGCCAAATTCCAAGTTTTTGGGAATCGAGGCACTGCATTGACCGCCAACCACTATTTAGATGTTTTAGTATCTTTGTTTACTGTTACTTTTACTTTTTTGTATTAATTATTTCAAATTTTTTCTATAAAAGAATATTCATGTTCTATTTTCAACCACCATTATTTGCTTGAAATTGTAAAACATGTCTTCAGAGATTGCTATGTATAGCCATTCCTTTTAACATACATAAAACAGCTTGCTGGTATATCTTTTGTACTCGTTCACACAATCGTAATAAAAAAGCTGATTTTTGCTAAATTGAACTGTCACTTTTGGGTATTCTGTTCATATTCTGTGGTTTTTACAACTGATGGCGAGCAGTGATGTTATCGTTGCTAATATAAAAATTATAAAATATCACTACTTAATGTAACATTTTTATTCCATGTTTGAAACTCTACATGTACATGACTGTTAAGGGTAATATGAAGAAGTTATTTTTGTTTTTTTGAAACCATAAATATTTTAAAATTTTTCGAGGGTGCTGGTAGTCTGTAAAAAGTATTACACGTTTATATGGCAACTTTTTTCCAGAAAAGAAAACACCATTAGAAGCTACAAAACATAAAAATGCAGCTGTCGCTAGCAGCTCAACTCGTCAGTTGACGAACATTTTTAGAAACGAAAGTTTTAACGACAACCATATCTTTTGGCTATCATCGAAGGTACTTGGGTTTATCATTCAGTTCAGCACAATTATACATTACGCTCAAATGATTGTACCTCAAAATGAATTAAATTATGCTTTGAACAAAAATATTCTTGAGCTCGAACAAAGTGTAAAGCAATTATTGAAAATATGTTTAAAGCTGTTTCATTGGATTTGATAAAGTTTGACTTATATGAGACCAGCTGCATTACAATATATTTAGATTGTTCCAACCACGGACCTATTAAACAATGCCCAGTATTAATAAATTCTAGCAGTAACTGAACTTCAAGGTGAAAACTCCGATATTATTTCAAAAATTCTTCAAGAAACAAATAAGAATATGGAGGGTATATTCACTTTGCCATTCCGTTTGTAGCGCAGCGAAATATCCATCTGATCAGTGATGAACTCTAAGACGATCTGAGCATGTCCGTCTGTGAAAATAACGATTAAATCCAAATGAAAAGATGGGCTAAATCGGGCAAGAGGGAAAAAAGGTCCCCTAAGAAGAACTAAACCAGGCTCTAAAAAAAACAATATAATTTTACAATTTTTTTTTGTAATATTGTTTATCAAATGATATATATTTATGTCAAAGAAGATCCATCGCGTTTAAGTTGGAGCCATAAAATAAAAAAATATTAATTTTTGGACCCCGCACCCTTTAGTGGGCGTTATTATATGCAAAAATAGTGTAAAAATTTAACAAACTGTTTTACTTAAGCCTACGTTCCTTAAAAATAACATTTTTAATCTTTAATGACGAAGCTTAGACGTAACTTGGTACTACTCTGCCCTACCCCTCCTCCCCCTTTGCCCCCTAAATGACCCTACCAAAAAAAATAAAAAAATTTAAATTTTGTATACAATTATCCCAAACATTTATTTTTTGTTTTATGACTGCCTGTTTCTGTCTTACCCCCTTCTCCCCCTTTGCCCCTTAAATGACCCTATCAAAAACAAATAAAAAGTTTCATTTTGTATATAATTGTCCCAAGCATTTATTTTTAGAGTTTTGTGACAGCCCTTGCCAGAGTGACCCCTTAAAATACAGTTTTAATACTCTCCAAAGAGAATTGGACCCCATAAAGTATATATATTCTTGATCAGTGATGAAGTCTAAGACGGTCTAGCAAAAAATGATATTGTCTATTTTTGAACCCCGCCCCTTTAGTGGGCGTTGACGTACGATATTATATAAAAGAACACCAAGATAAACATTTCAAATTTACTTACTAAATATTTGGAGGGTATTTAAGATTCGACCCGGTCGAATATAAAGTTTTTACTTGTGTTTAATTATTTTTGTTTTAAAGCAGTATGAATTTTAAGGTTATTTATTATTTTTTTAACACTTACCGTTTCGTAAGAAAATGTGTATTTTCGTTAAATTTTGTTCCCATAAAAACTTTTTTGACTCACTTTCGGTTCGATATTGTGGAACAGACAGTAATATTAATGAATGTTATTACTTGTACTAGTCACTAACGTTACATCGAATAAATCATATTTTTTGTTTTTCTTTTTATTCTGATTATCCTTTTTTTTTTTTGTTGAAAATTGTGGCCACCATACTTAGTTTTGGAATATACTGCTGACCCAATTTTTCCCCCGTTTGGAAACATAGGTCCTTAGAACCATAAAGTGACTGCTGTTAGTTTTGCTGAGGAAAGTCCTTGTGATATAAGAACCACCGACTTTTTTTCTATTTAACATATCTCCATGGCTTTGTAATGGACAATTCCTGTACAGGTCTGTGCTGGGAGGATTTGGGGTTTTAACGGATCTACCCGTGACTTTGCGCATAGCAGTCTCACTATTACCTGATTCTTCCTGATGTCTGATCTTACGTAAATCGTTCTACCATATGAATGAATTTGTGTTTTGGAGGAGATATTTCCTTCAAAGATATGTCGAAACATTTTTAGGTTCGTTATATGTTGGAACTCATAACAGAATGTCATATATCTCATATGAAGATTTGTTGGTAATGCGTCAACTCAGTCGAACGATGTTTCCCAAAGGCTTTGAATAAATATTGTGGCGGTGACTACAATTGGTGAAAGCAATCCTAATGAAACAAGTAGTGTACCTAAAGCTGACGTAGCTGGTTAGTAACTTCTTGAATTTTATTGAGTCCTACACTAACACAAAATTTGTCACGTTTTGTTATGCTGACAAAGTATGGTGGGATATACACAGAGCTGGGCAGTATTTGAAATACGTATTTAAAATTCAAGTACGTATTTTGTAGGTGGCATGACATAATGTCCATTGACATATTGTCCATGGACATTATGTCACTTACAGCAGTGTCGTAATGTCCATGGACATTATGACACTTTGGTTATGGACATTGTGACACTTTTGGTAAAGTCAATTGAACCCTTCCAAACTACTTGTAGTTCTTATTTCCTCACCATGGGCAGAAAATCCAGAGGGGGTTATCTGAATGAAAAAATTTTACGAGTTAGAGAATCAAGATTTAGCTTAACTAAATTTTCATAAGATACGTTATTCATATCATTGTAGAATATAAAAATAAAATATGGTTACCGACTTTTTTTTTATTTTACAATGATTCGAATAACGTGAGAAAAGATTTGAAAAAATCGGCGCCGATACGAATAACGTATCTTATGAAAATTTAGTTAAGCTAAATCTTGATTCTCTAACTCGTAAAATTTTTTCATTCAGATAACCCCCTCTGGATTTTCTGCCCATGGTGAGGAAATAAGAACTACAAGTAGTTTGGAAGGGTTCAATTCAAAAAAGTGCCATAATGTCCATGGACTTTACGACACTTTGTATATGGACATTATGTCACTACGAGAAGTGACATAATGTCCATGGACATAATGTCACTTTTTGGGGTGACATAATGTCCATGGACATTATGTCAATGGACATTATGTCATGCCACCATTTTGTATATGTATTTTAAATACATGATGTGCAAGTATTTCGTATTTTAAATACATCTCCAGCAAGTATTTTGTATTTTAAATACAAACAATAAATAGAAGTAGTTTGTATTTTAAATACATAAAAAATTAGAGTATTTGGTAATTTAAAAACATAGTTTACAAAATATATTTTGTCAGTTTATTGATGGTTGTTTGAATTTTGATCTACCAAAAACTAGAATCGCTAAAAAAACGTAACTACATATACAAATTCTTAGAGTTGGCATCACCGCAATTGTGCAGCAACTTGTCACAAGCCGAATTTATTTTGCAGGTAGTATTGTTACGACAAGTTTAAGAATAAAAAACAACATGGTTCTTTTTGCATTGGGAAATTGAATTGTCACAAAACCGCGAACAATTTTCAACGTATGTACGAGCAAGAATAGTGTGAGTCTGTGTTAGTAACACCACCTGTAAAGTGAATACATCTTAGTCTTGTCATTTTCATTTTTTCTAAGTTCCGTTATTTCTATGGAAAATTTGTTGGGAGTTCTTTAAGCAAATTCATTTTTGTATGTAATTACATTTATATGTTGCATTGAATGAATAATTTCCATCAACATCTGTAGACGCTATGCATTGAATGAATAATTTCCATCAACATCTGTAGGCGCCATGCAGAATGATGTGTGCGATGAAGAGAATGAAATAACTAATATGAAATATCCACTAATTTTAACTGGGGGAAAATATGTTAAAGTGAATTTACATAAAGTGATCAGTGAGGGTAACAGTAGTGATGAAGATAAAATTCAGGCTTCTTGTGTTGAATGCAAAGCCGTTATCAAAGGAAGGCTAAAGGCGACGAGCAACTTCAGACTTCATTTAAAGGTAAGATATAAATATCAAATACAGTGCCATGGTTATTATTAATTCTTTCAAATTACATTAAGAGAAAGCATACTAATATTTTAAGTGGGCAGCAAATTACATCAACAAATCCATGGTAAAAGAACAAAAGTGCCTTTAATTGATGAAAACAAAATGAAACAAACTAAACTGAACCTGAGCACGTAGAGTGAAGGAGATTGTAATAAAAAATAGATAGACATATTATCGGAAACTTCTTAGCCTATCAATGAAAGAGAATAGTTAGTTTTTCAAAAATATTTTTATTTTTCAATATAATCTCCTGAAACTTCAATACACTTAGTCCAACGCTTTTCTAGCAATTCTATCCCTTGATTAAAATAGTTTTCCTCAAGGTCTTCAAGATAGTGGTTTACAACTGTAATTGCATCTTCATTTGAGGTAAAACGCTTGCCAGTAAGGAATTTTTTAAGATTTGGGAACAGGTAAAAGTCACTGGGAGCCAAATCAGGAGAATAAGGTGGGTGGTCAAGCAACTCGTACTATAATTCGTCGATTTTAGCCATTGTTAAAACACTCTTGTGCGCTGGTGCGTTGTCTTGATGAAAAATTATTTTTTTGAGTTGTAAGCCAGGACGTTTTTCTCGAATTTGTACATTTAATTGATCCAAAAGGATGCAATAGTACTCTGAATTTATTGTTTTACCCTTTTGCAGATAGTCAATCAATAAAATACCTTTGAACTCCCAAAAAACCGTTGCCATAACCTTACCAGCCGATTGAATTGTTTTTGCCTTCTTTGGCGCACTTCCTCCAGCTTCAGTCCATTGTTTGGATTGTTCTTTTGTCTCTGGAGTAAAGTGGTGGATCCATGTCTCATCAACAGTTATGAAACGACGCTTAAAATCCATTTTATTTCGCTTAAAACGATCCAAACAAGCTTGAGAAATGTTCATTCTTATGCATTTTTGGCCGACTGTTAACAAATGCGGCACCCATCTTGTAGAAAGCTTTTCCATCTGTAGTTCTTCATGCAAAATTAAATGGACTCAATCATTTGAGATGCCCATGATATTAGCTATTTCACGAACTTTTATTCGTCGATCATTTAATACCATATCATGCACTTTGGCTACAATTTATGTTGTTGTTGCTGTTTTTGGACGTCCACTACGTGGTTCATCTTCAATGATTGTACGACCACGTTTAAATTCAGCAACCCAATTTTTTACTGTTGCATATGAAGGAGCACTTTCACCTAACACATTGACCATATCATTAGGAATTTCTTGTCAAGATAAACCTTTTTTATGTAAATATTTAATGACACCACGCATTTCTAATTTTTCCATTGTTAAAAAATCGTGGATGCGTCTTTTGTGAACACTTGTTTCTATATGAAGGAGTTGCCAGATCGACACAAAAGTTAACATGTGTTCATAGCAGAGATGGAAGTTTCCAAAACTAACTTTTTTCTGTTTATACCGCGCTTTTTGTGCTAGGCTAAGAAGTTTCCGAACCGCCCTTTACTGTTGAAACCTTTAAGTACTTTTGATGATCCCAATTTCGTAAAAATGTTTGATGACCTTCCACAAAAGTTAAATATAATGTCAAGAACGTTGTTAAGCGCGGGCTCGTTTGCCTTGCTTAACCTTATAAAATGCGATAACTTGGTGATTCACCAAGTTATTAGAATGTTTAGTGGTTTATTATCCTAGTAGTTCACCAGCATAATGCAATGTCCAATTCAGCTGTTCAAGTGGTACACAAGAATAACATAAGTTGGCTTGTTGAAAATTAAGTAACAAGTTAATGTTAATGTTGACTGGATGAATGACAATAGTTCAATCACATATTTTATTAAAACCTTATTGTATTTAAAGAAAAATAACAACTACAAATAATAACAGAATATAAAATTTACAATACAAAATAAAAATAAGTAAAAAATTGGTTTCATAATAAATAAAAAAATTGCAATGTTATCAATAACATTTTAAAGCAGTGATGTGCACTACCACATAAACACAGTTGCGCTTGTGTGTGGCGCAGAGAAAAACCTCTGCTTACTTTTAACAGAGGTGGAAATGTTTCTGGAATTACTTTCTGTTTATCAAAAGAACTGAAGACAGAAATCTACAAATTGTATTAAATTTTTGGTACCACATATAATTGCGAGACAGCATTTTCTACCATGAAAATAGTTCTAAGTAAAGCACGCAATAACACAAGAGTACCCAGGCCATATAGATCTGGATGAGCTAATATATATTTATTTGAAATAGACATTTATTATAAACGAGTTTACAAAATAAATACAATTTTCATCAGTCAGATGCTAATAAATAAAAATATTGTGTTATATACAATAAATGCAATTATAAATGCAAAACATACGAATAGTAGCAACAAGCCCTTCAACTCAAAATATAAATAAAATTTAAAAGTACTTGTTATCCACCCCTGCTGTATGCTAAAGAGACGCCAAAACCTAAGGAGAGCGAGAGAAACAAAATTTTTTTCTTTCGTATACATATTTGTTTGCTGCGTAAGCAGAATTTGTTTTTTTCATGGTTTCCTATAACGCGTTATAGGGCAAGAGAAGCTTGATCATCTATGTTTTAAAGTGTTAAAATGTAAAATGATACAAAGAATTTTAGGCCAGAGACCGTTCACTCTTCTGCTGCACTAATTACTTTCCCACCGTTGGCAGAAAACAGATATTGAATTTCATAACCGTATGGCTGGTGAATTAAGTAAACAAATTATTTTCCCAGTAAATGCCAAACATATATTATATTTCTCCAATATCTGACTTGATCTTTGCTTTAGCACGTGTACGAGTAAATAAATATTTTGTTTTAATTTAGAACTGAATTGTGCAAACACGGTAATTCTCACGGCAAAGTGTGGGAAAAATAAAAACGTAAAAAGAGGTACGGATTTTGTTCAAGTATTATTAATTCTATTGAGAGTTTTTTTTTTGCTATCAGGACAATTATCACTGTTAAAATCAAGGCCAGTCCAACATAGCTAATTGTTAAGCTATGCACTTTATGGGTTGTTGCTAGTGGAAATTCTTGTCGTTGTGCCCTGACCACTTCCTGCATATGGGTTATCTTTTCAATTGTCGAAGTATATGACAGGGGTTGTGTCGTGTTGTTTACGTTTTCTTGGAGATGATACCTTCCAGCAATTGAGAACTGCTTTCACCCTTGCATACTGTGCTCAATTTGAGTTGCTGTTGAGTTGCAAGCAGCCACTGGTTCTTGTGGGTACCATACATGATTGTTGTTTATCAACTCTATATTGCAGCTTGAGTCGGATTCATTGTTGAATAAATGTATCTCACAGCGACAAATTGGAGAGCCTCTATGATATGCGGCTTGAATGTGTGGGCATAAGAAAATGTTATGCTCAAGCTTGTTGCAGGTACTTAGCTTCAAGTCATCTAGAGGAAAATATTCGTCACGATGAGCGTTGAGAGCCATCATTTTAGTTGTTGGTATGATAGCCATTAAAGAGTTGTTCATTAGCTGTGGTACTGGAGTAATATAGAATAGGTTATATTGCCCTTGATGAGGTAGCGGAATAAACAAAGTGCAAATAATGTGCTGAGTTGAACTTGCTGCCTGAACGGTGACTATACCGTATAAATGAATAATGTCTGCAACTGGTAGTGTTAGATCCGTGGGAAGGTTCGCTTTTATTTTATCGACTTTACCCGAAAATTGTTGTGGGTTCAGTAGAACCGCACTAATTCGACCATGGTAAGTGCCCGCTAACAACGTGATCATAGATGTGTGCATTTTTTGCAAATTGTTAGCAATTGCAAGTAACTGGGCACTCAGTGATAAAATGATTTCCGATCGATGGTAGCTGTCATTGGTTGTGAGGTAGAGTAGTTTGTTTATTTTATCGTTAATTTTTTCGAAGTTATCTTGCGTGCGTTGCTCAGACTGCTTCATGAGATTGAGGGTCGAGTCGAGAAACGATGTTTGATTCCGCAGAAGGCTCTGCAAGTGGGCTTCGTTGTTTTTTATACTATTAATAGTACCGGTCATTCCTGCTGCATATTTGGAGTCTAGGACGCCAAACAAGGAGCTTGCTATATTTCCAACATTGTCTATTGCTCCTCGTCGCTTCCTTCTTATGAAATTTTTCAAACCGTGCTCCATTTCATCCCTGAGATTTTGAAAATGGGATAGAAGTCCGTTGCATTGATGATTAAGGGATAAGTAATCGCATGCCCTTTTCAGCGCAGATGTACCATTCCTTAAAAGCTTTAATTCGTTATAGAACGGAGTCAGTTCGAAATAAATGAGGAGCTTCCATTCAGAGATGACAGGTTTAACTTGGCCAATGTTTTCCAGGGTTACTGATGATTTGGGTGTACGTCACTTGTTGACATAGTATTACAGGGAGAACTAACGCTACGAGCATTAGAAGACCTGTCGTGTTTAGAGTACAACGTTTTGAGGGTGGCTCATTTATGGATTTGCTCTTGGGTGAATTGTCTCTTTTTCGTGTTGGTTTCTCATCGGTTGTTTCATCGTTAACATTTTTTCCTGGTGGCTCCACAGGAAGAGGAGCCAGCAAGTGAATCGCTCGCTTAACGATACCACCAGATGTTTTTACGTCAGCTGCTCTGACGAATCCGTCTTGACCGGGGTATATTTCAGTTACTTTTCCAAGACGCCATTTCATAACTGGTGTGTTGTCCTTAATTGTAGCTATGGTACCCCGTTGCAAATTTTGAGCCCGGGTTTTCCATATGTTCCGTTGCTGGAGTTCACTGAGGTATTCCTGCGACCATCGTTTCCAAAATTTATGTTTTATTTGTGACACTAATTCCCATCGCTTTGTAAGAGTTGTTGAAGGTGAACTGGCAGTTGCATCCACTTGTGCTGTAAGAGGTTCGCCAATCAAAAAGTGGCCTGGTGTTAGTGCAGCCTCATCATTCGGATTACTCGGCAACGGTGCAATCGGTCTCGAATTAAAGATTGCTTCGACTTCTACGATCACGGTTTCCATTTCTTCATAGGTCAGAGACGCGTTTGCCATTTCTTACACAAGTAATCTTTTTGCAGATTTGACTGCAGCCTCCCATAGTCCGCCGAAGTGCGGGGCTCGTGGAGGTATGAAATGAAAACTGATGCCTTTGCTGGCACACTCTTGTTGAATTTTTTCTTGAGCAGATGTGGGGTCGCTTTCCTCGTGTTTTGAAGTGAACCCAGATTGGACCACAGTAGTCAACTCCTGCATTAATAAAGGGTCTTGCTGGTATTACTCTTGCTTCTGGCAAGTTTCCCATAATTTGCTGCAGAAGTTTTGGTTTCGCTCGTGCACATTGCACACATTTGTGCACAGTTTCCCGAGCCAAATGTTTACCTTTAATGGGCCAAAAACGTTGTCTTACGATTGCTAGAAGTGCTCCAGGGCCATAATGTTTGTTTTCCCTGTGTATCGATTCAAATATTAGTTTACTTATTGTATCGTTATAAGGAAGCAACATTGGATGTTTGGCATTGAACGATAACGTGGATGCTTCTAATCTACCTCCGACTCTTAGTATGTTATGTTCGTCTAAAAATGGGGATAAGCTTTTTATTTGACTCGATCCTTTAAGTTCCTTTTTCTGTTGCAGCTGTTTAATGTCTTCTGTGAACGTACATAGTTGGGTGGTTCGAACAATGATGGCAAGCGCTTCGTGAAGTTCAAGAGGCGTCAGAGTTTGTTTCTCGGGCTTGCAAGCTCTGGCGGTTTTGATGAATCTTAATATGTATCCTATGATACGTTGGAGTCTTTTTCGTGAATTTCGATGGTTGATACTGTGCAAAAAGCTTTCACCATTGACAGCAATGAGTGAGTTGTAGGATCTTGGCTTCTGTTCAGGGGTAGGCAAAATTAGGATCCAGGCCAAATCTGGGAGGCCAATGCTTCTCGTCTCCATGAAGAAAAAATGGCCCATACATCCATTGGGGTGTATGCTGTAACTGTTGTGGATCCAATCCTCTTGATATGATGTCCGCTGGGTTATCTTTAGAACTCACATGTCGCCATTGCTCAGGTAGCGTGTTTTCTTGAATTGAAGCGATTCGGTTTGCCACAAATGTGTGAAATGAAGAAGATCTTGAATGTATCCATGATAATACTATTTTTGAGTCGGACCAACAGAATGTTGGCGTTTTATTCATATCTAAGTCTAGTTTCACTTTTTCAGCTAAGTTAGCACCCAATTGTGCGGCACATAGCTCCAGTCTAGGCAGAGTTTGCTGCCTGAGTGGAGTTATACGTGATTTCGCACATAACAAGTATACTCTTATTGTTTTGTTTGGTAGTATTGTTCTCACATAAATTGCTGTGCCATACGCCGGTTCGGAGGCGTCGGAAAAAACATGAAGTTGAGTCTTGTTAGGAAGAGCTCCTTTATAGATATGCCGATGCACTTGAGAGCTTTCAAGTTCACTTAGGTTGCTTCGAAAGGTTCGCCAGCGTCAGTTAAATTCTGAAGGAACTGCCTCGTCCCATGCAAGATTCAAGGTCCATAATTCCTGGATGAACATTTTGGCTTTGGCAATTACTGGCGACAGTATTCCTAGTGGATCAAAGATACGCGCCAAGTCTGACGTGACTGTTCTTTTAGTCACGGCTTTAATTGTTTGAATGTTGACCTTGATTTTAAGAAGGTCATCTTTAGGTACCCATACCAATCCCAGTGTTTTCGTGTAATCAGTTTCGTCGGAGAAGTCAGGACTGACTTCTTGGTCATAACTGGGAATGTTCCGGAGCAGCTGGGCATGATTAGCGCACCATTTTCGTAGATGGAACCTGTACTTAGCCAAGACGTCTCGGAGCTGCCGCTGCGTTTCCAGGGCTGTATTCAAGCTATCGACTCCACCTAGCCCGTCATCGACATAAAAGTTCTTTTCCAAGAAACAGGCTGCTAAAGGAGCTTGCATCTCATTATCCTTGACTATTTCCTTCACACATTTGATTGCCAGATATGGTGCTGGTCTAGTACCATAGGTAACGGTATTTAATTGGAAATAACTAATGGGCTCAGAGGAGTGATTTCGCCAGAGGACAATCTGGTACTGCCGGTCCTTGGGGTGGATATAGATTTGACGGTACATTTTCTCGATATCTGTTGTGAATACGAAACGCGGCAGCCGAAATCGCAATAGAACCGTAAATAGATCATTTTGTAGTGGTGGTCCAGTGTGCAGAATATCATTTAAGGATTTTCCTGAGGACGTTTTTGCTGACGCATCGAAGACGACTCTGAGTTTAGTTGTACTACTTTCGGGTCGCAAAACGCAGTGGTGAGGAATAAAGTATTTATGCCCCATTATTTCGTCTATATTGATTTTCGACATGTGCCCCATTGTTTCGTAGTCTTTCATAAATATCGCATATTGTTCCTTCAATGAAGCGTCTTTAGATAATCGACGTTCTAGTGCGAGGAACCGGTTGAATGCAATACTGTGTGAGGACCCTAATAACCCTAACGCTTCGCACTGTGTATCATTCGGTGATAAATTTTGCTCTCTTCCTTCAACCTGCTCGAGTTTCCAAAATCGTTCAATAGCTGTATTGATTTTATCCTCTTCAGTTAAGACTCCGCAAATTGCTGTTGAGAGTTGTTCACTAGATATTTTTCCCGATACGATGCATCCAAAAGTTGTATTTTGCAGCAGTGGAAGGTCCTTGCCTAATTTAATTTGTCCGATCGTGAGTAGTTGATGATAATATTCCGCCCCTAACAAAATATCTACTTTTTCTGGACGGTTGAAGGTTGGGTCCGCTAATGCTACATTGCTGGGAATTGACCACCTGTCGATTGTAAGCGATTGAGCGGGTTGAGGGGAAATAATTTGCGGCAATACGAATGCTTCAAGCCTTGTTGAAAAATTGTTGAGCCGAGATTGTAGCGTAATGTTGACTCGGTGTTGAACCTTTGTGCGGCTTTTTCCAATACCGTTAATTGAAACACAAGTAGTCCTTGCTGGGAGTCCAAGACGGTTGACTAATCGTTCTGTGATCAAATTGACTTGTGATCCTGAATCAAGGATTGCCTTGCATTCAGTTTCCAAACCATTAGCCTTGACCTTTACCAACGCTGTACCCAGTAGAAGATATGGTCTTTTGTTAATGTAACTTCCCGCCATGCTTTCAACTTCTGTTGGTGTGCTGACTAGTGTAATGAGTATTTTTATTTGTTATTGGAATTTTCCCTGTAGCCCTTTATTTATATTAAACAGCTGAAGGGTTCCAGCTCAACACTAGGCGTTCAAAGGAATGCCGAAATAATTGAGACTTAATAAAGAAACAAGGCAGAAGTGTGCCGGATTACGTTAAAAGATCAAGTCTGTTTTATTTAAATATTTCTTTGGCTTATATACTAGTTTTACAAATTTAACTTAGCCCTTCTAACTTATTTTAATATTATAAAATATAATATTCGTCTCTTTCACATTTATGGAAATGTGAAAGGATTCGAATTACTTTTGTTTACTGACCAATCATAGAACATTGCATTGGAATGCACTCAATTTATTTAAACACTTGAATTAGTGTCACTCAAAATATTCTGATTGATCAGCGTTTTGTATTTTCATTACCAATTTGATATTGGTGAGAAAGAATAGTGTTTGTGTGTTACACTTTGTGAAATACACTACATATTAGCGGTATGCATTGTACATAAGTGAAGCACACTACACCCTCACCCTTAAGAGAAAAATTATGGAGGTAATTTTTCCTTCCATCTTAAATTTTTACATGATATTAAATTACAATTATAGTTGAAATGCATTAAAATAGTTACTTATGAATGTAGTATTATCTAGTATTGGAAAGAAAATTTATTACTTATTTGTTTTTTCTTTTGTAAAGTAGTTATAATTTGTTAAATATTATTATTTTTATATATAAGTATTTAAGAAATTTTGATTAGATTATTGATTAATTAATTGATAAACATTCTCTTATATATTTAAGGTTTTCTATATAATAATTACAATTGGTTAGATATTTTTATTTTTATAGAATTTAATTTGATAATGTTCGGTATGGTTTCAAATTATTATTATGTATTTCCTTCTCTACGCCATTATAGTCTATTATGGTGTTTACATTATTTCTTTTTATTATTTTAAATGGTCCTTTGTAGGGACTTTGATTTTTTTTTCTATTTTCTATTTTTACTAAAACTAAATCTCCTACTTCTAGATTAAATTTATTAGTGTGGTCATTGTTTACGATTCTCTTCTGTTTTGCTCTTAGCAATAATTCTTTTGCTTTATTCAAAGCAAATCGTAACCTGACTTGCAACTCTTGTACGTAGTCGTCATAATTGTAAAATTTTTGAATATTTTCTAGAATGTCAGAGGGTAGATATGGTAATTTTCCATATACCAATTCAAAAGGCGTGTAGCCTGTGTCTACATGTGGTGCCGTATTGTAGGCAAACGTAAAGTATTGAATCCACTTGTCCCATTCGTAATCACTAGCCGTTGTTAATAAAAATTCGTTAAGTACTCTATGGTTCCTTTCAACTGATCCTAATGTCTCATGATGGTATGGTGTGGAAAATATTTGTTTGATTTGTAATAATGAGCATATGTTTCGCATAACTTCATTTGTAAATTCTGTACCTTTGTCAGATTTGAGTACTTTAAATTGTCCATGTTTTAAAATAAATTGTTCAACCAATGTTCTTGCTGTCGTAATTGCATCTTTTGTCGGCATTGGATGTGCAACAACAAATTTTGTTAGTTCACACTGCATGGTAAGAATGTATCGGTATTCATTTGAAATACGAAGAGGACCAACAGTATCAATTGAAATCACTTCAAAACTATTGTTTGGAGTGTCTGTTAGTGTTAATGGTTCTTTAATGTGTTTAGTTTGTTTGTTTCTGTTACAACTGTCGCAATAAGTAATAAATTTTTTTACCATCTTATTCATATTTTTCCAAATATATCTCTGTTTTAGTTTAATGATTGTTTTTCTTATTCCTAAGTGGCCTGCGTGTGTGGTATTATGAAATTCGTCAATTAGTTTGTATTTCAATATGTTATCTGATATTCTTTTCGGGGCGTTGTATATTAGTATATTTAGCTGAAGACTTTCATTATTTATTATTATTCTGGCATATACTTATTTCTTTAATTTTTTCTTTTGTATACATTTTAAATATTTTATCATTACTTGATAGCGCTAATTCTTTTATATTTTTTTTCTACATTTTAGATATCAGTTTTTTTTTTTTTTTTTTTTTTAGGAGTAGGACCAGCACTCAGGGGATGACCCCTACATATGCAGTGCATTGCGCTGGAACTGGGAAAATAGATTTTGGGAAGGAGGATAAAGGGAGTAGTGTCTGGGGATATTCGATTTGAATCTGGTCAAATTGTAAGTGGCGGGGAAGACGTCTGCGGGTAGTTTGTTCCACATACGGACTGTTCGGCCAAAAAACGAATTTTCTCTGTAATGCGTAGTGCGATTCGTTGGAATATCGACCACAAACGCATGCGCTCTTGATGAAAAACGTGTTGAGCGTACGAAAGAATAGGTTTCGGGAACAAGTTCCCTAATTTCACCAGAGCACCTGCCATTATAGTAACGATAGAACAACGATACGCACCCCACATTGCGACGATGCTCAAGAGAGTCAATAGAGTTGGCTACCCTACTGTCTCCGATGAGTTTCATCGCCCTCTCCTGTACGCGGTCGAGTAACTTCAAAATAGACTTTGAAGCACCGGCCCAGACATGAGAGTTGTATTCCATCTTCGGTCGGATGTAAGTGGTGTAAATATTAAGAAGATCAGAAGGGGTGAAGTATCTCTTGCACCGTCTTAAGAAGCCAAGGCACTTGAATGCTTCTTTTGCGACCTGAAAGACATGTTCCGTCCATCTGACATCACACTGCACTTTCATGCCCAGAACATCAAGAGCCCCTGACTCCATAATACTTACACCACCCATAGAAACAGATGAAGCAGCATGGTCATACGTACGTCGATGCGTAAGCATACAACACTGGGTCTTACGGGCATTAAAATCGACCCTGTTCGCTTGACCCCATTCGGAAATCTTCGCGAGGTCACTATCCAGAACGTCATTCATGAACTGCCTCCTCGTCTCGATTTCAGACGTTGACGGCCTGCAGTTAAATGAATAGGAATGCGAAAGGCTGCTATCATCTGCGAAAGAGTAAATAGGACAGGAAGTTTGGGAAAGTAGATCGTTAAGAAAAATTAGAAATAAAGTAGGAGAAAGAACGGAGCCCTGCGGTACCCCTGAGTTGACTCTGAACTCATCGGATGAGACCCCATCTATAACAACTCGTATAGAGCGATCCCTGAGAAAGCTCGATATAAACCGAGAGAAGGTATCTCCGACACCAAATGCAATAAGTTTGGACAAGAGTGCTCCATGCCACACTCTATCGAACGCCTTAGAAATATCTAGAGCCACCACTTTACTTTCGCCAAAACGGTGTATGGAACTACACCAGTTTTCCGAAAGGAGGGCCAATAGGTCACCCGTAGAGCGGCCTCTGCGGAAACCATACTGGCGGTCGTTTAGTAAACTGTTGGACTCCAAATAATTCACAAGATGGAAGTTGAGCATAGTTTCCATCACCTTCGATATAGCAGAACATATTGCAATCGGGCGGTAATTTTCAGGGTTATTAGCCGCTCCCTTTTTGGGGATTGGCGTTACATTAGCAACCTTCCAGCATATTGGAAATTTACCGGAGTGGTATAGTATACTGAAAAGTTTGGCTAATGGACGTGCTAACGTCGAAGAGCACTGCTTCAGGACCAGTGCAGGGATTCCATCCGGCCCAGGAGACTTCCTTGTGCTGAGATCCGCAAGAACCCTTTTAACTGCACGCAGAATCGAATCTAGTTTCGCTGAGTTATCGCTGAATCTTGCATGCATATTATTTTCTTTATTAGTGGTATGTAACTTCTTCATCGAATCTTGTTTCGGTGAATTATCATTACATCCTATATTCAATTCATTTATAATTTTGGTACGTGATTTCTTCATCGAATCTGGTTTCGATGAATTATCGTCACGTCCAATGTGCACAATTTTATCTTCTATATATATATCATTTTCCTTTATATCTTCTATTTTATTAAACTGCAGTTTTCTTATATTCTTGATGTCATTTATCGATGTACATTCCCATATTCGAAGTTGATCAGACTTCTGAGAATCATCGTTTCTTACACGTACGTCGTCGTTTTCTATTATATTATTAGCCTCTTTACTATTATTTAATTTCTTATTTGCCTCTATTTCTTTATTTTTCATAGCCCTTGTAGTTATTAATACTTTTTTTACTTGTTCATCATCTTCTATTGGTATCATCTGTTTTAGTATATCAGAGTTTATTTCTATTCTGGAAAGTGCATCTGCATTAGTGTTCATCTTTCCCTTTTTATAAATTATTGTAAAATCATAATCACTTAAATCTAATCTGATTCTTGTCATATTTGACGAAGGATTTTTATGTGAGAATAGTGAAATTAAAGGTCTATGGTCTGTAATTACTATAAATTTTCTGCCGTATAGATAGGGTTTGAAAAAATTAATACTCCAATGAATTGCTAGAAGTTCTTTTTCTATTACTGGCTTATTAATGTCATGTTTTTGTAATGATTTACTGGCGTATGAAATAGGTAAATCTTGTCCTATTTCGCCTTGAGATAGTACTGCACCTAAAGCATAATTTGATGCATCGGTTGTTAGTATGAAAGGTTTTTCAAAATCTGGATATTGTAATACAGGTGGGTTTATTAATTTTTTTCTTAACTCATCAAAAGCGTTTTGGCATTGTTCTGTCCATATGAATTTTGTTTTTTTCTTTAGCAGTGCGTTCAGGTCTTTGGCAATGTCCGCAAAATTGGGTATGAATTTTCTGTAATAGTTGCAGAATGCAACGAAACGTCGTACTTCGTCAGCGTTATTAGGTATGGGATAATTTTTTATCACGTCGTATTTTGATGGGTCTGTTTTTACTCCGTCTTTTGTTATTAAATGTCCTAAATAAACTACTTCTGGTCTCAAAAAACAACATTTCTTCGGGTTTAATTTTAAATTATATTTTTGTAATCTATCTAGTACTTTGATTAAATTTTGGTTGTGATGGTTCAAACTGCAACCGTAGACGATTATGTCATCTACGTAGAGAAAAGCTTCTGATTCTAGTCCGGATAATGCAATTGTAAGCATTCTTTGAAAACTGTTTGATGATATTTTTAATCCGAATGGAAGTCTTTTGAATTGATAATGTCCTTGTGGTGTAGAAAAAGCTGTTAGTGGTCTGGATTGTTTGTTTAATTCTATTTGGTGAAATGAGCTAGTCATATCCAGTGTAGAAAACCATTTGGCTCTGCCAAGTTTGTCTAAAATGTCTTCTAATCTAGTTAGAGGAAATTTGTCATTTACAATTTTATCGTTCAATTTTCTAAAGTCTACTACTAGTCTCCATTTCTTTTTATCTTGCGTGTTTTTCTTGGGTACCAAGAGACGGGGAGCATTATATGGGCTGACCGATGGTTCTATTATGTCGTCATCAAGCATTGTTTGTACTTGTTCATTTATTATGTTCGTGTGTGAATGTGGTAATCTGTAGTTTTTTATATATACTGGTGTATTGTCTGTGGTCATGAGTTCTTGGGTATAAAAATTGTTGACGGTTAATTTTTCATTTTCTAAGTGAAATACATTTTGATATTTTTTGAAAATGTTTACTAGTTCTGCTTGAGCATAATTGTCGTTGTTATTAATTTGCAACTCAGCTAGAATTTTTTAAAAACGTTTGGGGTTATTGGCACTGGTGTAATTTAAGATATTGTAATTTTTTAGTGAATCTGTTCGAGGTTTAATGCCCTGTATTGTTATTGTCTCGTTCGTTGTGTTCAAAAGTTTTATGTGTGTCATGCCGTTTTTGGGTGCTATTGAGTTACTTAGAAATAAACCTGGTTTTATTTCATCATTGAAAATTACGCTGTCTTCAGCTAAATTTAATTTTAGCGCTTGTATTATCTCAGTTCTTGGTGGTATTTTTATTTGTAGTGAGGCCAGTGCTTTTGTATGCATTGGAAGAATTATGGTATTATTATTTATAAATAGAGTTATTGTAAATGTTTCATAATCTATTTTGCATAGGTATTTCTTTAAAAAGTCTCTACCTATTATTCCGTCTGTTTCTATTGGAAAATCTGTTTTTACTAAGTGGAAATTGTGAATGCATTTTTGTTCTGTTAATGTTATTTCTAAATCTAGTGTCCCTAAAGAATTTATTTTTTCTGTAGTTATGCCTGTTAATTTGCATTTGTCCTCTGGGTTAAATAGTTCACCTTCGAAATCTGGTTGCATGCGGCAGAGTGATATGTCAGCACCTGTGTCTATTAAGAATGTTAGTTGTTTATTTTTGTAAGAAGTGATTATGAAGTTAGTGTTATTATCTGAAATTTTCCATATTTTTAATTGTGGCTGTCCGGAATATCTACGTATTCCGAGCCCATTGTGTTTCCCGAATTTTGTACGGCGTGTATGCGTCTGTTACTATTTCTGTAATTGTTATTGTGATTATTGTTAAATCTTCTACTAAAATTGTTGTTCGTATTGTTGTTGTTTCTTGGGCTGTTAGCTATATTGTTGTTATTATTGTTTCTATTATTAGTGCTGTATGATCTGTTGTAATTGGGGTTGTTATTTTGTCGCATGTATGTGTTGTGTCCATAGTGATTTTGGCGTTGATACCGTGGTTGATACTTCCTAACATGCAATATTGAATTGTTGTTTGCTCTATTTTCATTCTCCAATTCCAATGCTAGTTCATATGCTTCTTGTAAATTTTCTGGTCTAGCTGCATATATGGTTGATTTAAGGTTTTCATTTAAGCCTTTCTTAAAAATGTCTAGAGCTAGTTTGTTATTTAATTTAACAATAACATTCTTTTCTGCCTGAGAGGCATTGTTTCCTAGTTCTTCTATCCCTAATTTATTTAATTTATCTATCATACCTGTTATTTTTTCTCTGAATGTATTCACCGCTATTTTGCCTTGATATAATGTATTTAGTCTATTTTGTAGCTCTGGTATTGTTTCCCTGCTCTTATATCTCTGTTCTAATAGATTCTTTAATTCTTCAAAGTTTTCAGGTTTTGTGTAGGTTCTTATTGCTGTTCGGACATTAGTGGTCAATTTAGCATGATATACGTACTGTAGGAAATCTGTTTTGGCCTCGGCCGATAGAGTCTTGTTGATTAATTCTGCTGTTATTAGGAAACTCTCTAATTCTATAAAATTACCAGAGAAAATTGGGAGTGCTTTTGAAGTAGTTTCTAAACTGAATGCTGCCATTTTGATATTTTTATTTTCTTGTACTTCTTTAGAGTTGTTTAGTAAATAATCTTTAATGTTTTTAAATATATTGTTAAATTCTATTTTTAATGCTATAGCTTTTTCTTTATCTTTTTCTTCAATTTCCGTTAATTCAAATTGTTTTCTTATTTCTTTAATAGATTCTAATTTATTTTGTAAGGTTTTTTCTGTATATGTCCTTCCTGGACTTTTCTTTAAATTTGTCCATATATCTTTTAATTTTAAAATATTCTCTTCCATTTAATTTAGTTGAATTTCTGTTTTATGCATCTATATTTCTTTTTGAGTGTACACATTAGTTATTGTGTTATTATTACTACATAGTCATTTATTATTATATTATTTATACCTAGATATACCTTGAAAACAGTAGATTAGCAATTATTTGTGTATTTTTAATAAAATATTAAACATCAGTAATAGAATTATTTGTGTTGCGCCTGTCTCTGTGTTTTAATACGTAATTCTTAAAATAAATATTAGTTCTGTAGACTACATATAACAATATTGCTATTATTATTAGAGTTTTCATATATTCTGGCATTATATTCTTATAGTTGTTTCCATCTCCATTATTTACTATGTTTTCTTGGATTTCCACTTTGCTTTGTGGTTTACCCATTTTATTTTCTATTCTGTTGCCCCAAATAGGACCTACCATTTGTGTATTTTATTAACATAAATTGTTTTTTTTTTTTTTTTTTGGTTTTTTTTTTTTTTTTACGTTAAATTGTAATTAATGTTTATTTGATTATACATATATTAAAAATTTTTTTTTTTTTTTTTTTTTTTCACAACTAATTTATTTGTTTTATTGTCGATCCCAGCGTAGCTTGAATTTTTCCATTAAAAGAATGGTTTCTAGTTCGACTTTTGTTGGGTTTATGATCTCTTCTTCGTCTGGGGTTCCTTCAATTTCAAGAAATTCCCATAAATCTGTTAGCCATTCGATACTGTAAGCTAATTCAGGCTTTTTGTTTTCTTTCAAAGAAGTTTGTTCATTATTTTGATTGTTCATTGTGTTATTTCTAGTGTAATTATGATGATTTTGCTTTCAGGATCAGAGGATCTGGTCCGTTTGCAGGATCGCCATGTAATGAGTATTTTTATTTGTTATTGGAATTTTCCCTGTAGCCCTTTATTTATATTAAACAGCTGAAGGGTTCCAGCTCAACACTAGGCGTTCAAAGGAATGCCGAAATAATTGAGACTTAATAAAGAAACAAGGCAGAAGTGTGCCGGATTATGTTAAAAGATCAAGTCTGTTTTATTTAAATATTTCTTTGGCTTATATACTAGTTTTACAAATTTAACTTAGCCCTTCTAACTTATTTTAATATTATAAAATATAATATTCGTCTCTTTCACATTTATGGAAATGTGAAAGGATTCGAATTACTTTTGTTTACTGACCAATCATAGAACATTGCATTGGAATGCACTCAATTTATTTAAACACTTGAATTAGTGTCACTCAAAATATTCTGATTGATCAGCGTTTTGTATTTTCATTACCAATTTGATATTGGTGAGAAAGAATAGTGTTTGTGTGTTACACTTTGTGAAATACACTACATATTAGGGGTATGCATTGTACATAAGTGAAGCACACTACACTAGAGATGTCGCGTGTTGTGTCGAGGAGTTATTCGTGATAACTGCTTCATTGGTTGACTCTATTTCCCCCTTTGGTTTGTTACGCTTCCTGGATATTGTATTCTTTTGCGGGGCCTGTTCCAAGTGTAGCAGCGTGTTGTGCATTTTTCCACATTTTTGGCAGCGGCCTGAAATTGTACATTGTTTGGTCAAATGACTGTGACTAAAACAATTAACACATAGTTTATGTTTCTGTATCAAATTTAGTCTGTTTGCGGGGTTTAGCTGTATGAATTCTCTGCATATATACAATGGGTGGCATTCTTGCTTGCAAACTAGGCATCGTTGGTTCTCATGGCGGGGATACGCCGTAAGCGTGCATGTTTTGCTAGCAGGAGAAAATATCTTCTCTTTGTGTCCCATTGCCTCCAGAGTATGGAAGTAGTTCTTCAGAAAGGTATGAAATTGGCTGACTGGTTGCATTTCCTTTCGGTTGGTGATCGATTGCTCATATTGAGTGTAGACGGGTTTGTCCAACTTTTTTACCAGAAGGCGTAGTAGGAGTGGATCCCATGTTGAGACTTCGAGCCCCATATTAGAAAGAGCTGCTAGACATTCTTTCGTTGTATCGTGCAATCGCTTAACGGCCATTAATGTCGACGCACCCGATGGTTGATCTAGCAGTCTCTGAACCGCTGTTGCCACTATTAGTCGTTTATTATCATAACAATCCTGTAGTAACTGCCAAGCGGCTTTATAATTGTCTGCAGTAACAGCGAGATGATTAATAAGCTTCGCTGCTTCACTAGTAACGTTGGTCTTTAGATAATACATTTTGTGAGCGTCTGACATCCGTTGCTCATGAACAGTTTTCTTATATAAGTCAGAAAACGATGTCCATTTCATATAATCACCTTCAAATTTAGAAATAGTGATTGTGGGTAAAGGTAGGGTAGATGGTCCAGCCATAGTCTCTGTGGATGAGTGGTGGTTGTTGTTAGCCGTGGTAAGCTGGATGATCGCTAACTGAGCGGCTGGTTCGAGGTGGATGTATCTGCTTGTGTCATAACCAGCGAGGTCTGGATCGGGATATTTATCCAACACTTCATCATTAATTAGTTCTAGCTGCTGCCATAGTTTGGTGATGGTGGTCTTTTTAACATCGTAATAAGGCCCATCCTGACCTGACTGCAACTGATGGCCTTCTAGCTGTCTAGCCAGAGCCGCCATCTTTCCAAGGGAGCGGCTGATTAAACCATCGTGGCCACTTGTAGGTTGTGGGGGGTTGCTAATGACTTTGGGCTGGTCGCCCACCTTTGACGGTAGGTCATTAGGGTTTTTGGCGATTGCTCCATTGCCGTGGAAAGTGAGCTCGTGTTCCATTAGAACTATATATTTGGATGCCATTGACTGGATTTGATTATAGCGGTCTGCAGTGAAGTCTTCATCGTCCATATTAATATCCTGTAGAGTGCGTAATTTGGTATCTGCCTCATCGAATTCTGTCCAAGCTGTAGTCAGCCGGGACAATCGTTCTTTGTACTACATTGGGGTTTTGCGATTAGCTGGGTCCTTCGTAAAGTTGCGGATGATGGTGGCGATACGCTCGCCGGTCTCCTTCAGTTGATAAAGAAGCTGCTCTGCAGATCCCATATTTCTTTGTTGGTACCTTTTGGGAGGTTATTTGAGAGTTGTAGTAGGCTGCTTGTTGGTTGTGATGCAGCGTTGACTGTAGTTGGGCGCCTGTAGTTTGTGGTTGGTCGCTGATGTAATGGTTGTGAATTGTTCACTTGAAGGACTTTTGGTTTTCCTAAACTCGTGTCCTGTCACGGTCGCCAAAATGTTAAGCGCGGGCTCGTTTGCCTTACTTAAACTTATAAAATGGGATAACTTGGTGATTCGCCAAGTTATTAGAATGTTTAGTGGTTTATTATCCTAGTAGTTCACCAGGATAATGCAATGTCCAATTCAGTTGTTCAAGTGGTACACAAGAATAGCATAAATTGGCTTGTTGAAAATTAAGTAACAAGTTAATGTTAATGTTGACTGGATGAATGATAATAGTTCAATCACATATTTTATTAAAACTTTATTGTATTTAAAGAAAAATTACAACTACAAATAATAACAGAATATAAAATTTACAATACAAAATAAAAATAAGAAGTAAAAAATTGGTTTCATAATAAATAAAAAAATTTCAATGTAATCAATAACATTTGAAAGTGTTAAAATGTAAAATGATACAAAGAATTTTAGGCCAGAGACCGTTCACTCTTCTGCTGCTTTAATTACTTTCCCACCGTTGGCAGAAAACAGATATTGGATTTCATAACCGTATGGCTGGTGAATTAAGTAAACAAATTATTTTCCCAGTATAGTAAAAGCCAAACATATATTATATTTCTCCAATATCTGACTTGTTCTTTGCTTTAGCACGTGTACGAGTAAATAAATATTTTGTTTTAATTTAGAACTGAATTGTGCAAACACGGTAATTCTCACGGCAAAGTGTGGGAAAAATAAAAACGTAAAAAGAGGTACGGATTTTGTTCAAGTATTAATAATTCTATTGAGAGTTTTTTTTTTTTGTTATTTTTAATACGAAACAAAAAACTCAAAGGAATTAACAAACGTTATTAAGAAAAATTTAAGTTTCACATAGAGAAATAATGGAAAAACTTATAAATAATATAATAAGTACAAAATCAGTGGGTTAGAGTTAATTTAAATTTTTGTTTGTTTTTGTTGTTGGGTATTTTGTTTTTTTTCTACATTTTTGTTAAACAATAAATGAATTTAAAATATTTATTCTTAGTTGTTATTTTTCCAATCATAACTAAGGATTTTCCCTTTTACAGAATGTTTACACCATGCATAACAATATTCTAAAAAAATATGGCTTTATCTCACATTCTCAAAAAAAAAATATGGTTATATCATTTCGCGCAATTTTGGATATGCCCTTAACTCTCAATGACTGGGAAATAAGGCCATTATGACTTTATCTCCCATTCAATTGAGGAATAAAGGCATCATGGCCTTACTTCACATGATTTTAAATCACTCCCCGCATTTGCTTCTGGTATTTTATATGAAGATGTTCTGTTACCAGCAAATACATACATCAGATGATGAAATTAGACAGCCACATTTGCTGAGACACATCAGATGTGCCAGCACGCATTAAGTTTTTTGACCACTACTGATATGAATAATCATACAAAAGACTCACGTTATTAGAGTTATTCGGCAGTTGGTAAGTGTACTTTATTATGGAATATGTCTAGAAGGCCCTAATCGGCAGAAATCATTAAAAATATTGCCTTGGTAATTAATTAATATATCATTGCCCCACAACTCTCTGTATGATTCTATAGCACAACTTATGAAAAGTAAATCCAAATTAAATGAATTATTCGGTAAGTTAAGTAAGGTGAGCACATTCGCGGCTATAGAACTGGAATATTTAGAGGAATTGATTGTAGTTTTGAAACCTATTGCCACTGCTTTAGATTATCTTCAGGGTAACAACTGTTATTACGGAAAACTTTTGCCGACTTTAATGTCTGTTAGAACAAGATTAGATTGGTTGAATGAAAACAGTTGACGACATTTAAGTCCTATTATACCACTACTAAAAGAGAGCTTGGAAAAAAGATTCGATAAGTTTTTTAAACTCACAACAGAAGAAAGGCGAAGAATCCAAAATCTTGCAATTTATACTCTGGAGGACAATTACAAAAAACTTAAAATGACACCTGGAAATATCAGAAATAGAAGCACCAGTAAAGAAGACGATGATTTTGTTGTTTTCGTAGATAGGGATGATGGTGAATCTAGGACATAAAATTTGGAGTTGGAATTTGTCAGTTTCCTCAGTGACAAGAGCAAAGATGTTATCACTATTGACAGCTATCCAAATATAAAAAGAGTATTCATAGAATTTAATACAAGTTTGTGCTCATCAGGATCTGTAGAAAGATTATTTACTTCAGCAGGTTTTATTTATTCTCCAACAAGAAACTGTTTGTCTGATGCTACATTAAAAAATCTGATATGTATGCAAGGAAACAATTCTTTTGTTCATTAGTGTATTTTTTGGTTTGAATAAAATACATGACGTGCAAGTTTTTTGTATTTTAAATACATGACCAGCAAGTATTTTGTATTTTAAATACTGCAAACTATGTATTTTGCCCAAAACTGGATATACATATAATACGCAATACGAAAAGTAGAAATTGTTTCTGTACCGACTTTGGGCGATCAATGTGGATGCAGATGCGATCACTGTGGATGCAGATCCCAGACGACGGAGCAGTGCTCCAGAAGGTCGGACGAAAGAAGTATAAAGATGACTCCAATAAGTAACCTTAAGTGAAATATCGACTAGAGTTGATATTTCTGGCATTAAATTGCAAAATTTTTTGTGGGTTCGTGGGGTACTTTGGGTTTGAATTGAGAGCGTCCTTTCTTATTATTTTTTTATTAACCTGGAGGGTCCCTTAGGAATCGCAGGTGTTGTTTATTTTCTTCTTTATTTTCTTGTTTGCTATCAGCTTACAAAAATCACTCTCCTTGGTTTTGTCTTACAACTAGCTATTTATACTAAATAATTATAACTTACATATTATATTATTGCTACCTAGACAGTTTTCCTTTATAACGAATTTACATATTGATATTATTATTATTAATGCTATCTAGACTAATATTTTAGTTGTCTTGCCCAATTGCAACATCAGCATTGCACAATTTATTAAGAATGTAACATTAGTCAAGTTAATGAACTGACTAATGCTACGTTAGCAAATTAGTGCAATGTGTAGGTAGGAGGGTTGTTCACTTTGATTCACAACATCCCTCCACCCTTTGGCGAGAGAAAACATATAGCTATAGATGTTTTCTCCATAGGTGGAAAATAGAAGCAATTGGGCAAAAGTGGCTTAAACAATTAAGATCTTAACTAAATGTATATTTTAATATAGCGACTCTCGACATCAACGGAAACAGAATGCGCAGTATATTGGTCTTATCTGGCCTACCAGTCAGAATGGCGTAAATTTGTTTACATATCTCCTGTCTTGGTTTTTGTGTATCCTGAATCATTTGGGAGCTTGCTTCTTATTTAGGGACGACTTTGCCTGTGTCCAGTTTCACATGTAGCAAGAGCACCGTGGTATCATAACATCTTGAGATAAATGTAAGTTGAATTGTTTGCTTTTAATTCTACGTATTTGTATCCGTCTAAGTTTCTGAACTCAATATCAATGAAACTGTTAACTTCGCGCTGCAGTCCATAATGAAACTGCTCATCATTTCATATGGTGTAGTTACGGATTCTCTTTTACTCTCTTCTCATTGTCTTCGGGTTGTTAGTTGCCTGCACTTACAGCAATGAATTCGCTTCCATACCCTTTTAGGATTCGGTTCCAAGAACTATCTCCATTAGTATGTTGAATAAGTATGCTTAACCACTGATGTAGGCGTGCTCGGCAAGTATGAATGACATCCACGGAACCATCATCTACCTCCTTAATGTCTATGGGTAGACGACGTTCCATCTTCTGTAGTAGATTGCATATAGTTGCTAATCCTACAAGATGTCTTGTTGTAATTGGGACTTGACTTCCCGAAGTAATCTGATCGTGCAGATTACTGGGAGTTCTGGTTTGGTGATCAATAATTCAAGTAGTTCTGGTCCCATATCTGTCATCAATGGGTGGTATGTCCGTTATAGAGGAGTATTTCTTTGTGATGTCTTAGTTCCTGCTCTTGCTGATGTGTGCTGTAGGCTAGTTTCTGTTTGAAACCCGGTATAGTATATTTAACTACCCCGCAATGTTTGGCTGCTTCCAAATGATTGATGAGTTTAGAGTTGTCGCTTCAGCTATTCCTAAATTGTTGACGGCTTGAAACTCTGTATGCGCCTTGATGTGAAAGTTAGCTGATGTTGTGGTGGTTGTTGCTGTTGTCATCTGCATTTCCGTCATTCTTCTTGTTGATTGTCAATAAGCCGCGGTTGCGTTTAACTTATTCTAACTGTAGTTTTAGTGTTCTATTTTTTTATAATCTGCTTTAAAATTTTATTTTATAAGCGAGTTACCCTTAGGAAGAATAATCTTTGATTGCTAGGCTGTGTTTGAGCACTTGGTAGTCTGTGCCATTTTGCACACCTTCAAGATTCTACCATTAAATATGAACTAATTATACTGTAATTGCTGGATAACTGATACTACAGAGGTACTCAAACACACCTCAACATACTACAGGGGGGTTACTCTGTAATGCGATGCGAATGGAAAACTGAACGCAATCGCATGGTATTTACATTGAAATGCGAAAGCCATTCTTTTCGCATCGCATTACAGAGTAGCCCTCCAGGTATTATACATATCTCTATTACTATTTTTTTTTATTTATTTTTATCATTAATCTAATACTTTGTCTTGTTTTATTTTATCTTTAATATAATATAATCTAGGGACTCAATTTTAATTTAAATCAATTTTAATTTAAACTATTATCATAAACATTGTACATAATTAATTACGTAGTATGGGTGAATAAACTCAAAAATATTTTTTTTTCCTTTTTTTTTTTTAATTTTACTGACCTAGAAATGCTTTGATAGGATCACATTACTTACAAATATTATTGTTTAAAATTTGCTAATTGTTCTTTACTCAGCGTTTTTTTTTTCTCTTTCTTTTTTTTTTAGCGTTCATTGCAGCAACATTTGTTTATAGTATAATGTGGAACATTATTTTGCAACTACAGCGAATCAATGCCCCACATTTAAAGCAAAAAAAAAAAAAAAAAAAAATAGAAAATACCAAACGCTGAGTTACAGGTTATTGGTCTCTTTTAAATGCTTCAGTTTATTGCCTTTTGTTATTTTTGTTTAGTTTATTATTAATATTATTATTATTCCCCCTTTTTTTTATTACTATTGTTTTTTTTTTTTTTTTTTTTTATTATAAAATCCTTATGCTACTTTTCCCAGATTTCCCCACTATGAGCCTATAGGTGATTTGACCCATCTCCATGTCCTTTCTCATCCACTTCCCCCTTTTCCAATTTGCCTTCATTTTTTTCAATATTTCTGTGGCCCTACTAATTCCACTCTCTGTTGGGCTCTGGTTGTTGTTTCTTTTTGACCATCGCTCTAAAATCTTCCCTAAATGAGCACGTGTGATCTGACATTTGGAAATAGATATTTCCTCTGGTGGCAATTGAATCATTAGCCCTTGGTTGAATCTTTTTAGGCAGTAGTCTGCATGTCTGATCGTGTAGACCCCACAATCTATTGTGTTATTTTGTTGGGGACAGTTTGTATAAATCAAAGACATTGGCCCCAGTGGTGCCCCTATTAGGCGGTACATGTTTGTTATATAAAAAGCTGGGAGTTCTAAATTGTGTGGTCGTAGGGAGTCAAAGATAATAATTTTTTTATTGGATATTGCTGCCAGTGTCCAATGGTTTGACTCCATTATTGGCATCAGAACGAGGGCCTTACTTGGAAGGTCTATTTTTCTTATTGCTCTCTGAATTCTGCCTAAGTTTTGGGCGTTTTCGGGGTCAAGATTCCACTGCTTGAGAGCTAAATAAAATTGGGCATTGAATACGTGCACCTGTCCTGCTTGGGTCTGTGATAGACTCGTGTCAAGCACCCATTTCAGGAAAATGTCAATGTGTTGGTCGCTGAACCAGTTGTTGTTCCTGACTTCATTATAATCCGCGTGGGTCAGTTCTATTTCTCTGTTTCTGAACTTATACTTGCAAAATATGTTGGTCTGAAGTGCCTGATAACAGAGGTAAAGGTGGAATTTTAGCTAAATTGTTATTCTTTCTTATCTTTGTTTAATCAATACGAAATTTTCCTATAGTTTATATATGTAAATTACCCTAATTATTATTATTTTTCTTTAAGTACTGTCGGTTGTTTCTTCCACGGAACAATTTTTCCTGATCATCGAATTTCTTGCCGTACCCTTGCTTATTCTATTTTCGGTAACTTTGACTTTTATCCTCCCCTGCTGTTTGCACAATATTATAACGGTAACCAATAATCCTACTATTATAATCAGAGTTGTTGTACCTATGACCGTTACTGTTACCTTATGGTAGTGTAACTCGTTTATTCTCTTGATATTTTCTTCCTGGGTCAGAATTATGTCCTGGAATATCATTGGTTTTTCTGTTTTAATATCTACTTCCCTGGGTGGTATGACAAAACTTTGTTCACGTTTGGCTACTCTATTTCTGAATGTCGTATTTCCCACTTGAATAGTACAGTTGTTGAAATGGATAAAGTAGTGTCCTTGCAAGTTCATAACTCGTCCGTCACATGTACTTTTCAGTCGACTGAAGTTTGCATTAATTACTACTATTTTGCTGTCGTCTAATACGATGGTGTCCTTTTCCGCTCTTCTTATCATTTTGCAAGGCTCTTCTTTGATGCAGTTCTTGGTTTCTGATAGTTCGAATATGGCCTTGCCTTCGACGAAAGTCAATATTTTCCCTCCGACTCTGATGAATGTTTCTATATTCTCTTCAATTTGCATTTTCTCTTTGTTTGGAATGGGGATGATTACGACTTTTTCTGCGGTTACTTTCTCCGCTGGCACTTTTATCAAAAGATTTATTGTATTCTCCTGGCTGGTTATTATTCCTATTTTGACATCTGCAAGCATTTCCAGGTCTATTTTAAATTCATCTACTTCTTCCTTTGTTAAGAGTGTTGGTGAAAAAATTCCTAATTTTGCAGACGTTATTGTTTGTTGTAAATTTTCTAGTTTCCTCTTTAATATGTTGATTTTAAATAGTTGAATGATGGCGAGATTCTCCCCGATGATTCTTTTGTCTAGATTACTAACTTCATTAATTTTCCTTTCTATTTCTTGCCTGTCTGTTAGAATAATATTTTTTATCGTCATGAGTGATTTATTGAAATTGTCATTGATTATTATCTGCTGATTAAAACCCTCTATTAGCTGATGGTTATTCTCTTCCAACAGCCTTTGGTGTTCATCAATATTTTTCCTATCCTCATCGTCCATTGTTCCAAAGAGAAAATTCATGTATGTGCCCCCTGCGTTTATTAAGCCCCTTGACTTCCTTCGTGGCAGCAGAGTGCGTATTAGTCCCTCCATTTCATTTAATTGGTCCTTTGCTATTTGCTGATGTGGCGACTCCCCTATTATTTCCAGGTTGTGATGGAACTGCTTCATCACCTGCATCACTTCTCCCATATTGATGACGTGAATGATGTAGTCGTATTTGTTTACTATTTGAGCCGTGCCTATGCGTACCTCTGTGAATCCATGTTCAGAAGGCAGGCTTTCGACATACAGCTCTGGGCGGACTTCACTGACGGACAGTAACCAAACCACTCCTAAAAGCAAGAGCTACACACAAAGATAAATCAGGCCATTTTGCTTATTGAGCATGGTTTTACACTAGTTGTCCTATTCCTGGAAATACCTCGACGGCATCATGCTTTCAACTTCGAGCATTGAACGGTTTAATCAAGTTCTTATGGTAAACTTTTCCCCTGTTTTTAACCCTCAATTTTAAGTTCACCCGTGTTGGCATGTCTATAATTTCAAATGGTCCTAACCATAAGGGTGAAAATTTATTTTTTCGAGTTTGATTCTTTAACCAAACCCTCTGACCTATCTCATACTCCCTGTGCTTTGCGCCCTTATCATAATACTGTTTTGCTTTTAATTTTGCCATTTCCTGGTTCTTTCTAACAACTTCATGTGAACGTTGAATTTGGTATTTTAAAACTCTGCTGTAATCTTGCGTGTTGTACAGGGGTGCTGGTGCAGTTTTTAAATTTATGGGTATTTCGAACTCAAACCCGAATAACACTCTTGTCGGTGTTTGTTTCGTCGATGCATGTTTGTTGTTGTTATACACATGCATGGCGTGGTGGAGCCACTCATCCCAGTTGGTACCATCCAAATTGACAAAATTTCTCAAGAATTCCGCTAATGGTCTGTGGGCTCGTTCTAAAGCACCATTCGCTTGCGGGTGATATGGGGTGGTTAGTAGTTTCCTTATCCTTAGCAACTTGCATGTTTCCTTAAATAACTTTGATGTGAAGTTTGATCCGTTGTCCGTTACCAAGACCTTGGGGATGAAGTATCTTGAAATGATTTCCCTAAAGAAAACTTGGGCTACTGTTGCTGCCTCTGCGTCTGGAGCTGGGGCACATGCGAAAAATTTTGAAAAATCGTCCTGGAAGGTGACAATATACTTATTTCCCCTGGCAGATTCTGGTAACGGTCCCACTAAATCCATAAAAACCTTCTCGAATGGTCTATTTGCGGTGTTTGTTATCACCAACGGCATTTTGTCGACCCTTGAACATTTGTTTTTCTGGCATAAGTTACATGTTGCTATATAATGCTTAATTTGTGGGTACATACCGGCCCACTTATATTGCTTTCTGATGCGAGAGTAAGTTTTGAATGAACCTTGGTGTCCACCTAAAGGTGTGTCGTGAAAAGCCTTTATAACTCTTTTTATATCTTCCGTATTTGTCAAGTATACTGCCGAATCTTCCTGTCCTGTATCTTCGTTCTCAATCAATTCCTCAGTAGGTATGGGGTTTTTCGCACTTGTTGTTTCTTTCAGCTCTTTCGCTTTTGACCTTGTTACAGCTCCTATGTTTACTTTTTCTATTGGCAAGCGACTCAGAGCATCAGCATTTTTATTAGTTTTTCCCGGCTTATATCTTATCTCGAAGTCATATTCCAGAAGCTTGAGTCTAAGGCAACCTAGCCTGCCATCCTGATTTTTTAGATTAGCTATTCCCTTTAATGGTTTGTGGTCTGTAAAAATTGTGAAATGTCTCCCTAGTAGATAAGGTCTAAAAGTCCTTGACGCCCATACGATGGCTAGAAGCTCCTTCTCTATTGTAGAGTATTGTTTCCCCGTATCACTAAGCACTCTACTTGCAAAATAGACGGGTAAATCACTGCCAGGCTCCCCCTGAGACAGAATAGCTCCTAGGGCCTCGTTGCTTGCATCTGTAGTCAGTATAAACGGTTTCGCGAAGTCAGGGTATTGTAACAGAGGAGGGTTTGTTACTGCGATTTTTAGTTTATCCATGGCTCGTTGGCAATCTTTTGACCATTGCATCTTGACGCCTTTTCTTAATAGTTTGTTAAGTGGTAGTGCAATTTTTGAGGAATTTGGTATAAACTTCCTATAATAGTTAACCAGTCCTAAAAATGCTTGCAGTTCTTTAATATTTCTGGGAGGCGGTATATCCTTTACTGCTTTGGTCTTATTTGGATCCGGTAATACTCCCTTTTCTGAACATTGATGGCCCAGATAGACTACCTCCCTCTGCAGGAAGTGACATTTTTCGGGGTGCTGCTTAAGATTGTACCTTCTTAAGACGTCCAGCACCCGCTTGAGCCGCAAATTATGATCTGTTAGAGTCCTGCCATAGATCACTATGTCATCTAAGTACACAAAACAATCGATTCCCTGGAGACCGGTTAGCATCAAATTCATAATTCTTTGGAAAGTAGCTGGGGCTCCTGTTAAACCGAAAGGCATACGATTGAACTCGAAATGGCCCAAATTCGTACTAAAGGCTGTTTTTTGTCTGTCACTTGGTTCCATTAAAACCTGGTGGTACCCACTCGCTAGATCAAGAGTGGAAAAGTATCTGCTGCATCCCAGCTGGTCCAGGATCTCATCAATTCTAGGTATGGGAAAAACTTGTTTTATGGTGGCGTCATTTAATTTCCTAAAATCAACCACTAAACGCCATCTTTTCTCTCCATCTGTTCCTGCCCTTTTGGGTACTAGAAGAATTGGGGAATTCCATGGGGAAACACTGGGTGAGATTATTTTATCTTTGATCATTTATTCCACCTGTCCATTAATTTCCTTTTTATGGACCTCTGGTAGCCTGTATTGTTTTGTATTTACTGGAGGTTGGCTGGGGTCTGTTATTATTTTGTGCTTCAATACATTAGTATGTGTTAGGCTATCCCCGGGTAGTTGAAATACGTCATCATATGCCCTTAAAATTGCTTCAATCGAAACCCGTTCTTCTGGGTTCAAGTCTGAACTTAACGGTACGGTTTCTATTAATACTTTTTTCCTAACTGTGTTATCTGCGATATTTATTGCATTTATTGCCGATGTTGATTTTACTGTATAGTTGTCCGAATTCTCACACCTCAATCTTATTTTCTCATCTACATTCACTGTAAAGTCACTTGTGTTTAGGACGGGCACAAACGCGATTCCTTTGTTGACTGATGTTAATGTGTCACCCACATAAACCCCTGGTAAAATTTCCAACTTATTCACTAAAATTTCTCTTTTGGCCGTGGTGGCTACGACCGATATTATTGCTTGGGAACGCCCCATTATAGATAAATTTCCGTCTATGTATACCTGGGTGCGCTTTCCTTCCGTAGTGAGAGGTAAGGAAGCTATTTCCTGCTTATTTCTAAGGAATTTTATGTTTTTGTTGATTGAGTCGGTAATGGTTTTGTTCCATAATTCATCCCTACCAAGTAATCCATCTGCAGGAAGTGTACTCCCTTCCGGTATTACATGCATCTGCAATGCAAGTGGTTTTATGCATGAATGTTGAGCGGTTATTGTTCCCTTTGTCTTAATATTTCCCCCGAATGCTCCTGACAGCTCCTTCGGGTGTGTGACGTCTATCTGTACGTGTGGTGCTAAGGCTTCTTCTTTCACTAAGGTGGTATCTGCTCCTGTGTCCAATAGCAAGGATAAGTTTCTACCCCGGGCTTCGTTGCAAGTGAAATTAATAAATGCATCATTGGTATCCAATATTTCCTTATTAGTTTGCAACTTCCCGTTTTTGTATGATTTCTGGTTGGCATATATATGTCTTTTGTCATTTTCCGGTATGTAAGTGTGGACGTTTTTACTCCAATGTATCCTTTTGCTACATTCTTTGCTTACTATGTGCCCAGTGTTACTTACGAATATACCTTCACTTTTTGATTCTCTTTTAATATTATTGATACCATTGTTATTGGTTATTGTGCTATTGGATGTTTTAAAAATATTCCTTGAATTTGCGGCATCCCAGTCCATTAATTTTGGCTGGGCCGCCTTAAGTTTCCCGAATTCCTTGCAGGGCAGCTTGCCTTCAGATGTCCTATTTCATTGCAGATAAAGCATTTTTGTGGCTCATATCTTCCTCTTCCTTGATTCATGTTGGTGGTAGCGGATCTTTGATTTATGTGCTGTTGACCGTTTAGCCCGTAATGGTGTTGTTGTTGTCTCTGACCGGTATAATTTCTTCTAACATATGTATCGTCAGATACTTGGCAATTTGCGTTTCGTAGCGTGTTTTGGCTTCTTGCTTCGTTGCCCAAATCCCTTTGTTGTGGTTTTCTGCAGAACTGGTTTTCTGCGTGACCGTTCGTTCTACATATCCTACAAAATAACGATTTTAAACGTTTTCTGCATTCCAACTCATTGTGTCCTTTGATGTTGCAGTAGCCACACCTACTTATACTAGTGGCTGTTTTTGCTTTACATAGTGGTCCAGGTTCATTTCCGTATTCTCCACAAGCTACGCAGTATGGTGTGTTCATCCTTTGTTCACAGTTTGCTCTGTTGTGGCCCTCTTGTTCACAAAAACTGCACTGCGTCAAAACGGCGATAGTGTTTATTGTAACTTGGTTGTCTCCAAACAGGTGTTCCGCTTCCTCTGCTTTTTGAGTTAGCTCCTGCAAGCCCTCGCTCTCCTGGCCAATAAACCTGGTCTTCAGCGCTTGGTTTTTAAGACCCTTTATAAAGCTTTTTACCACTATTCTTTGGAAGTCTTCAAATATAATTCTTCTACCGCCTTCCTCGCTCCATTCGGTTGTTATTATACTTTGGGCTTCATTTATCAGTGCTTCCAGTCGACTACCAAATCTGCCCGCTGATTCCTTAATTCCTTGTTTGCAAGTACCCTTTTTTTATTGCATTACACAATGCGTCTATAGTGCTGAATGTTTGTGGTGCTATCGTTATGTATGCTGGTCCCATTAATCGTAGTTTCAGGCATTCTATAACGTCCGGTATTGTGATTCCATTTTCCTCTGACGCTAGTTCTCGTTCCACTAATTTGCATCCTTGGATGAACCTAAAAACTTCCGACGTTAAGTCTGGTCCTTCGGTGCCAAAAAATGTGGGGACGATATTGTTTACTACTTTTGTAATGCTTGAAATTGCAGGCATTTTGTCCACCTTTGTAATTCTGTTACAAGGCTCTCTATCCGCTGTTATTGGTGATAACGGGTACTTTCTAAGAGATTCCAGAGCTTCTTGCAGGTATTTGTAGAATTCTTTCTCAAGATGAACCTCCTCTAGTCTTAGTTCTCGAAATTCCTGCTCGAATTCTGCTAAATCCGAGAATTTTCTTTTGACAGTTTCTGTCGTATACCCCCTATTTACTGTTTTCTTTGCGTTCGTAAGTAAATTTTTTACTTTATTCAATAGTTTTACTCCTTCTTGAGTTTTTGTGTCTTCTTGTTCCTGAATTTCTTGCTGTTTTGGGACTGTTACTGATGGTATTACTTCTGTGGTATATGATAAGCTCGTGACTGTTACTTGCGGGTTGACTGAAGGAGTTGGCGAACGAGATCTATAAGCAGTGCTTAATTCTCTTTTTGCGTTAGACAACGCAACTGATAACCTTTGTATTGTGTCGTCCTTTTCACTGACGATATGTTTTAAATTTAACCGTTTTTCAATCTCCTTTTCACTGAGTCCTTTCTGCCGTAGCTGTGCCCTAAGTTCCTCGTTTTCTGCAACCTGTTTGTCCAGTAACTCACTCGTAAACTGTATTTGAGTCCCTAGCTTCTTGTTATATTTTTCTAAAATTGTTTTTGTTTCCTCTAGCTCCTTTATTCGGTTTCCTAATTTTTCTGATTCATTGTTATTTAGTTGGCTGACTATGTCTAAAACGTATTGCACTTCTTCTAGCTTTGTTAGTTTATTATATCTTATTTTATCCTGATGTTCTTGTATAAATTCTCGATTTGTATTCAATTTCCGGAGTTCTGACCACGCATGTACCTGTAAACTGTCTACGTTGTAGTTGTAATCCTTAACTTTATCTATCAGTCTGTCTGTTTCTTTTTGTGTATTGTCCATCTAGTAATTTATTTTAATACGAACCATCTTCTTGTTTCTGCCTCCTTCTTCCTTCAGTATTTTTGTTTACTGCAACCAAACTTCCTCCCGGGATTACTTCCGCCACAAGGTATTATTATTTCCACCACTTATGACATATACTTCGATTCAAAAGGCGTACCAGAATGTGGATGCTTAAGACCTTTAGATAATCTTTGTATTGGCTGTGGTTTCTTTAATTTTTATTTGTAGCTTCTGTGTTCCACTTTTGGAAATTTAATGTTGCTTGTTAACAAAAATTAGTGCTTTACCGGCTGCGCCAATTGTTGTGGGTTCGTGGGGTACTTTGGGTTTGAATTGAGAGCGTCCTTTCTTATTATTTTTTTATTAACCTGGAGGGTCCCTTAGGAATCGCAGGTGTTGTTTATTTTCTTCTTTATTTTCTTGTTTGCTATCAGCTTACAAAAATCACTCTCCTTGGTTTTGTCTTACAACTAGCTATTTATACTAAATAATTATAACTTACATATTATATTATTGCTACCTAGACAGTTTTCCTTTATAACGAATTTACATATTGATATTATTATTATTAATGCTATCTAGACCAATATTTTAGTTGTCTTGCCCAATTGCAACATCAGCATTGCACAATTTATTAAGAATGTAACATTAGTCAAGTTAATGAACTGACTAATGCTACGTTAGCAAATTAGTGCAATGTGTAGGTAGGAGGGTTGTTCACTTTGATTCACAACAGCCAATAGGTTTCCATTGCACCAAATAAAAAATTAACTCATGTCACGCTGTAGATATGCTTGTCTAAGTTGATTATCCGAGCTCAAAAATATCTTCAGAATAATGTACGGATAAAAAGGATGGAACTAATATACAGTATAAAAAGGATGGAACGAAGATGACTATGCTGTGGAACACAAGATTTAACATAAATATTCGTCGAAAAAAAATTATTAAAGCGAAAGCGAGTGACGACCAAAAGTCGCCGACCTCGTTTTTGGCGCACAATAGATATAAGGTACCCGTGTATTGTGAATTAGAATTAGAAGAGAATTTTATTTTATTTTTAATTACATAATTAACGCAACATCCCCACTATGCTGATGAAGTTGCAAACTAGCTTATATATTAACATACTTACTTACGTACCTACATACATGCCTATGCACATACGACATGAGTAACGGTCGCAATCCAAAATATCAATTTGTTTTACATACTGCTTGTGCATCAACATACATACATGCATTAGTTAGTTGACACTGTGCTTTGCTCTTCATAGCACAGCCGTGATCATATAGTTGGCATGTACGCGTTTATCTACTCATATATGTCGGTATGTACACATACTGGTTGTTGTTTATTTATAATACTTAAGCTGGTTGTCAACGAAGTACAGTGGCGATGAATTGCTTATATATTAATTTAGCATACGGGATATGATTTCAATATTGGTTCGTAGTCATTACGTTGCTTATACATTATTCTTATATATGTAAAAACGGTACATTAGATGGAATTGTATATCAAATGTTACGTTAAGAAAACAGACATGAAAATATTGTACACATACATGCATGACCAGGGCAGTATGTGTATGCTGCGCACAGCTGTAAAATTCGAAGCATTTCGCACAAATAGAGAGCTAAGGCATTTATCATTTTAAATTTATTCTGTTCGCTTAGCTTCATATTGGGAAGCAATTGTGGTGGGTAAGAGTGAATTACCGCCTAAACGGGATTGAAATCCCTACCTGGAAGTACATTCATTACTCACCAACACAGCGTGAGACCTTATCCGAATCAGTTCATATTGAGGAGCATTAGTGAGGGTTAGAAGGGAATTTATCAGCTAAACGGGATTGAAATCCCACCTGGTGGTACATTCTTTGCTTACCAACACCGCGTTGTAAGACACTTGCCCGAGCCCACTCCCTGCGGTTAGCTTCATATTGGGAAGCATTTGTGAAGGTTAGGAGTAAATTACCGTCTAAACGGGATTGAAATCCCTACCTGGAAGTACATTGAGACCTTATCCGAATCGCTTCATATGGGGAAGCATTAGTGAACGTTTGGAGTGAACTGCTATCTAAACGGGATTGAAATCCCTACCTGATGGTACGCTCACTGCTCACCGACACCGCGTGTTAGTCAGGCGGTCAGAACCTCGTAAAGTAGATTCGTCGTTGGCCGCTGTAACACCTGCCACGCCGCTGCAATCATCATCACTTCGATGAAGCCCAGTTGTCTTCAATAAAGAGCCCAATTAGTTCAATCTCTGGTGTTTAATTTTCACCTCCCTGCAAAATTAAAAATTTATGTAACGACTTTGGATGCCGCTGAACCATACCCCCGCATACCAGCGGAAACGTGTCGTCACATTGGCGCCCGAGCAGGGACAGAAGTTTGTGAAAAAATATAATTTCGCAATTCCTAATAAATTGATGATAACAATTATAATAAATTTTGGAGGGCAAATTTATCCGAAGAAGAAAAGTAAAGAACTCAGAGGTGCAAAAAGGGAAAAAAGGTTTTCCTCGAAAAAAAATTGTTTGTAGAGCCAGACCGTAGACAACCACTAACCCGTACCATGTTGAAAACATCATGGATATACGTGCTCAAAAAGGAGGAGCTAGTAACCTACTTGACGCGGTTCCAGCAAAACGCCGTGGGAAGCGTAGAAGAACTGCGCAAACGATTTATCCAATTCATCAATACTGAACATGATGATGACATCACCGAAAAACCGCTGGCCCTCCAACGTCATCACGAAGGGACGATTCCGCTCCCCAGTTTGTGTGTTCCAGCCCATACCGGCATCACTAGGCCAGGAGACGTCACCCAAAAGCAGTGCACCAGCAGACCTAGACCCGAACATCAGAAAATGGGATTAAGTATGATGGAGGTCGGGATCCAGTTGCTAAGTGGCTAACCTTCAAGGCGGATTTTTTAAATTCTTCATGCCATCGTGCTATTTTGAAAAACTTGAAGATGAAATTTGCAAGCGCACGCAGCGCGCACGCGGACTCTTCAAGGATTACGTCCTGGCGCTTCAGAGCCTCATGCGGCACGCCAAATTGTCCGAAGAGCAGAACTTAGAGCGGATTTTCCGCAACGTACAGCCGGATTATCAGTGGTATATATACACTGGATATACACTGAACGATCTCATCGATTTTGCCGACGAACTTGAGAGTATTCCTACCACATCCAACCCCGGTAGAAGAGAGCACCATCGCTTGTAGTAGACAAACCTACCGCGCGAAAAGGTGCCCGCCGGAGGACAAGAAAACGGGTGAGTGACAGAAAACCCAAAAACAAGACGCAGCTATTATGGGAGGATAAAAAGATCAGGGCGATGATAGTCATCGAGAACCAGCTCATCGCCTCGACTCTCCACACAGGGGCCACTAAAAGTTTCATTCAGCCCCAACTGGTATGAAAACTCATTCGGCAGCCAGCATATGTCCACACCCAGGTGGATGTCATACTGGCCGATGGTACAAAGGCTGCCATACATAGATCCTTAATAATCACCGTGACTTTGGGCAGAAAAACGACGAATTGTGAATTCCTGGTTATGGAGAACGCCACCGAAGACATAATCTTAGGATTGGATTTCCTCCGCCTTTTTGATACCAGCATAGGGTGCTCGGGACTGATGGTCCATAGTAGAGGTGGTGCAGTTCAAGCTCCGGGCCCAAGAGATCAATGCGCTCAGGTAAGAGATAATAAGTCTAATTCTCAATGTACAGATAAAAAGCGTCCAAGCCGTAATGATAACCCTGGAGACAGGGACCAGGAGATCAAACAGTTCCTGCGCACCGAATTCGTGAAATTTCAAGACTTGAAGGTTTTATCACACGTCGCAAAGTACAAAATCGTAATGAAGGACGATCGACCTATCAAGGTTAGGTATGCGCCTCAAAACCTAGCCGTCGAGAAACTAATCAAGCAGGGTTGCATTGAACCGTCTCACAGCCCTTACTGTTTCCCGATCATCCTCGTGAAAAAAAAGAACGGCTCGTGGCGCTCTTGTATGGATTTTCGCCAGCTCAACGCACGGTCAATGCCTGATGCATATCCCATGCCTAGAATCGACATCATCCTTAACAGGCTTCGAAATGCAAGATTTATTAGCAGCTTAGATTTGAAGGATGGGTACTGGCAAATTCCGATGGAAAAAAATTGCAAACAATTCACCGCATTCGCCGTGGCCGGACGAGGCCTGTACCAGTGGCGAGTAATGCCATTCGGGTAGCACTCCGCCCCAGCCACCTTTCAACGAGCTTTAGATCGAGTTATAGGATCCGAACTAGAACCATACGCCTTCGCCTATTTAGACGACATAATTGTCATCAGCACCACGTTTGAAGAATACTTGCACCATTTGAAAGAAGTCTTTAGACGGTTACGCGCAGCAAAGTTACGAATCAACCCCAAGAAGTGTGATTTTTTTGATACATAGACCAAATATCTGGGACACGTCGTCACAAAGGAGGGTACCCAGCCTTTCACGCTGCAAACTGATGCCAGCGATTGTGGGTTAGATGCGGTACTCACCCAACAACAAGACGGACGGGATCATGTGATCGCCTATGCCAGCCGCCACCTGAATGGGGCGGAGAAAAATTATTCAGCAACCGAGAAAGAGTGCCTCGCCATACTGTGGGGCATACGGAAAATGCACCCATATCTTGTGGGTGCTGTTGGCTGAAGTAGTAGAACACGAGACTATGAAACGGAGGGTCGTGAGTTCGAGCCCGCTCTGAGTCATGAAATATTGTGTTGAATTCTTCTGATCAGCATTATTGCGTGGTTGTGTTAGTTGTTGCCAGCCTGTTTCAATGATGAAGGCATAGTCACTGATCACTGAACATAATTGGCAGCTACTGACACTATCATGTTTTAAAAAGCAAAATAACAGCACCCACCTTCGTCGGCCCTGTAGCAAAAATTAGCCGGCGAAGTAAAAGGTTGAAATAGCTACAAAAAAAACTGTATCTTCTCATCTTTCCTATACTATACCCTCGTTTTCAGTTCCGGCGCAATGCATTGCGTGTATAGGGGTCATCCCCTGAGTGCTGGTCCTACTCCAAAAAAAAAAAAAAACTTCGAAGTCATTACTGACCACATGTCGCTGAAATGGCTAAATGGTATTGATAACCCCACGGGCAGACTGGCCCGATGGGCTCTACAGCTTCAACAATACAATTTCACCGTCACGTATAGGAGAGGGAAACACAACGTAGTAGCAGACGCCTTGTCGCGACAGCCCGTAGAATTGACGCAATTAGCACAGACCGAAATATCCGAGTCCTGCCCATGGTTCGATAAGCTGACCGAAGAGGTTTTAAAAGATCGGGAGAGATTTGCTGACTATTTCGTTGTCAACAATCAACTCTATCGACATTGCGCTTGCCCAGAGAATTCAGAAGGCAGTACCCCCTGTAAGTTGTGTGTCGGTACGCCATTCAGAGCTCAAATACTAAAGGAAGCCCATGACCAACCAGCGGGTGGTCATCTCGGCATCCGTAAAACCACACAACGAATCATGGGCCGATATTATTGGCCTAAAATGGGGAAAGACATAACGCGTTATGTCCAAAAATGTGACCCGTGCCAAAGGTATAAGGTAAAACAACGAAAGCCGGCAGGCCAGATGCTGACGAAGATACCGGAAGAACCATGGTCGATGACTTGTGCAGACTATGTCGGGCCGTTACCAAGAACCCGACATGGGAATACCATATTACTGGTATTCTTCGACAACTTTTCGAAATGGTGTGAACTGGTACCCGCACGGAAAGCCACTGCTGAAGGAGTCATCAAGGCTTTTCGATAACGTATCGTTGCCCGTTATGGGGTTTCCAAAATACTACGCACCGACAATGAGTCAGTTTTCTTCCTCCGCACTAAAGAATTAACTGGCCAACTTAGGGGTTAAACAGCAGTTTACTGCCCCCTACACACCACAGGAGAATCCAACCGAACGAGCCAATCGGACCATAAAACAGGTGATAGCTAAGTTTTCAGGCTCCAACCACAACAGATGGGATGAGCTCATACCTGAAATAATGCTTGCCCTGAACACCGTCATCTCGGAATCCACCGGGTATTCGCCGGCTTACCTAACGCAGGGTAGAGAAACACGTTTATCAGACGCCTTGTATGATCACGTCACAATAATAATAAAAAAATAAAATATAAAAATAAAATGGACCAAAATACGCAGTTTGAAGAAGCGAGCCGCAAGTTCAGAAACAGCATGGCCAGAGAGCAGGCCAAGGTCAAGAAAACCATCTTCTTAAGCGATGGTGAGGTCCCAACATGCAGCCGAGCAGATCGTCGCAGTCCACGACACCGACCGCCCGCAACTTCCGCATTACCACGCAGGCGCGGCCAACTGCATCGCAACACAGCACGCCACTTCACGGTATGGGCTATACCCATATGTCGCGGCCAAGCCGGCCACGCCCTCTACCACGGGCCAACATACCCAAATCCCGTCCAGAAAAAGAGGAAGTGCCACCTCCTCCCCCACTCATCGAGGAGGAAGTGCCGCCTCCACCACCGCTAATGGTAATCGACGATGACATTCCATCACCACCGCTAATTGTGATCGACGATGACACACCATCAGAACGACACCCTATCGAGTCGCATGATCTTCGCCACTTACACTTGACCATTCCATCTTCAACCTCGACGGCTTCGCAGATGACGACTTTATCGAAGAATTAAGCCACACGTTCTGGGGGCAAGATGACACTACCGTGGCACCTCGCCCACCATCACCACCGTCACTCGACTCCTCATTCGACGAAGAGTATGCCCAACAACACGTCGCAACACCACCGGCCCGTTAAGGTTTTGGCTTGTTGGACGTAGCGTATCGGCAGTATCTGTATATGGGATATCACTGCCACGAGCGGCAGACACGTGTCCGTTTTTTCGTGCCAGGCACCAAAACCCAGCCAGCGCTGCCCCGGCGAAGTATAAAGGCCCGGGCCGCCATCACTCCTCGGCCACCGGTTCAGCGAACAGATTTGCCCATTAGGACCCTCTGTCCTAACCGGGTCACCGGGTCGCAACGGCAAGCCCACGCCATCACGACTCCCCAACATCCCCGGGCGGGGTTGGTTTAGCCCACTACGGGATATCAATTCCCCACCGTTGACGATTAGAGACACTCTATCCATCCCAGACCAAGGGGACCTGGACAGATTCGCGATAGTTGTGCCAGCGAGCGCAGTGGCAAGATTCAACACCGTCCGCCAGATCACCACCGCAGGCACAGCCAAATAGTCCCAGGCCCATATCGACCGCAGAAATACCACCGGATATACAGCAGATTATCGCTGAGAAGCTGCAAGCGAGACAACGGCACCAGAAGCTGCGTTTTGTGTCCCATAGCAGCGGACACACCTACCGAACGGCCATATCACGGCAAGGCATAGTCCGTGTTTGACGATTAACTTAGACGTTCTCATCCCGGAAAGAAGGGGGATACTGTGACGACCAAAAGTCGCCGACCTCGTTTTTGGCGCACAATAGATATAAGGTACCCGAGTATTTGTAACGTGCAAATCAGAAACTTGGAAATAATTAGGTGATACCGAAAAAAATTAAAAAAAAAAAACAAAACAAAACCAAGAATGTATTGTAAGCTTAGCGTAGCACAGTTCAGTAGTATGCTGCACTGCAACTCTGTTGTAATTCGTATACTTATGTCCAAATTAACGATCTGGTAGCACAAAAATCACCAGTTATACTAATGAGCTTTCTCCTTCTAACAACCGAAGATACACGGAATTATGCAAATTTAAATCCTGTAGAGTGAGGAGACCAAGTAAAGTACCTACATTGAAGCTTAAAATTTTATAACCGTATAAACCGCCATTATAAAATTACGAAAATCAACTAAAGACTCATGACGCTTACGAATTGAGTTGAATCGATCCTTTTACTCGTGAACTGTTGTCGAAGACACATCAAATTTACTCTAAAGCTGGAGGGAAGAAAAATTGCATAGCAGAAAGGTACCTGCTGGGTTATATCTTTGTGTGCACTAAGGCATAAACGCATGGTAGCGACAAGCACTGGAAGCGATTGCATGACGGGAAGCTTCATCATGGATCACCAAACTTCTCAATTGGCATAGCTGAATCAACAGCAGAAACATACATAATTCAACTACTACCTACATATGTCTATATCTAGCGTTAAAGTTTAAAAAAATCCCTAAATAGTTCAACCAAAACAAAAAAATTGTGTAGAAATCAATTGTGCTAATAAAACTATAGTTCTATCAGCAAAACCTACATATGAATGTGTGTGTGTGTTACCAAAAGGAATTTTAAGAAAGAGCTGCTAAATGCCAAAACATCTTGTGGTTTTATAACATTTCTAAACTTTTTCATACGCGAGACAGGGGACAGCACAACAGAACCAACAGCAACAATCTGTTCAGCAACTGCAGCGTTGGAGGCCTTCATCGTGCGCAGGTGAGTTAATGAAGTTTATATTTGTATGTCCTTGTATGAAGCACTAATTCGATAGCACGATTTGTGCACATTAAAACGTTTCAATAATTTTCACGTCTTAATGCTCCATACAATTCGGAATTGTTACCCTTGTAGTTTCGTATATCAAAACCACGATCGATGGGGTTTCGCTAAGCCATTGTGTTGCGTGTTTTGTGAATACATATGTACATATGTTAGTAATTACATTTGGTTACAACCAAAAGGAATAAACCCACACGTATAGTATGCCTATGCACAAATTTTTTTATATAGTTACACATACATATGTACTTGCAACTTGCAACTTTCAACCCTTAATTCTTGGGTTCTAAAAGACTTGCTTAAATCAATTTCAAAATTGCATTTACCTACCTATATACCTAGTTAGGTATATAATAATTGGGTTTACAAAATTATATACATATGAATACTCGTAAAAGTATTATGCTAAACAAAACAGGCTGTGCGAAACAACATTGACGGAAATCTTATAAAACCATAAAAACATGTTTATATACATATTGAAAAAACCAAAGCAAAGCTACAGCAACAAACTTCCTTTAGGATAAACACACTTATAAACCACAGCAACATAAAACAATTATAGAACCTAAAACAATTATAGAACATAAAGCAATTATAGAACATAAAACAAATACCGAGCATAAAACAAATACAGATAATTATTCGTAGTCAATTTTGTAAAATTAGATTAAAGTCTTATTGTCGGAAAAAAAAACCAAAGAAAAAAAACTAGCGAGTGGAAAAGTAATTGCCATTTACCACATTTAACTCGTTTTTGGTTGTAAAAGAACAAGCACAGATAGTTATAACTATCCACCGTCTCGTCGTATTGTACGCGTGCGTGAAAGAGTACACAGTATCCTCTATTCACCCTCTCCGTATAAGAATGGTTTTTGTATTTAATTGCGAATGTGAAAAGCAAAACAAACAATGTTAAGAGTAAATTTTCTGGTTATATATTTGTTGACCTATATTCGTTTATATACATTGCAACTTGTTAGTTAAAAAAGAGAAGAATTGTATGTAGGTTTATATACATATGTTTAACCCTGTTTATACCTACATATGAAAATTGAATTGTACCATTGTACTTAATGAATTTAATTTTTTGAATACGGATTGTATGACCAAACCTTAAATGAGGATTATTATAAGATGTAAATTTGAGTATTAGTATAAATATAGAATGTTGTATATAATTTGAAATAAAAGTGTGCTAAACATGGCACATATGGAGTAATAAGAAAATTATGAGTTTCTTTTAAGAGTGATTGCGGCGTCTTTAGAGTGGGGTTTTCCATCAAATCGTATGTCGGAAAACCATAAGGTTGGGTTGGGTTAAGAGACACCGGAATAACAGTCATCTACTTCCGGAAAGCAAGGTAAAGTTATACCCCATGAATAAACCCATTTAGAGTTCCCCTATTACAATAGACTGGTTAGTTATCCGAATTTTATGAATATTTTTGTTATCGGCTTTAAGGACTAAGAAAAATATACCAGTAATTAGTAATGTGTAATCCGGTATTAGGTGAAATAATGTCAACGAACCCCCCCACCCGACAATTTGGCTAGTCGAAACTCACCAATAGTCCTATAGACTTATTTCCCTTAACCACGAAGATGAGTGTTACATCCCGCCTGTATAAACGTATTCACGTTGTACTCTGACACCTAATTGGCAACCATTCTCTTCCAAGTTTTAATTCCAGCTTATACCAGTGAGGTTAGGTTACCTTCATCTTACATGACCCATTTTATACACATTACCATTTAAATTACACAGTATATATAAAATGGCGCCCAACGTGGGGCCCGACCCTCACGCATGTTAGAATCGAAACCAATATACGCTATGGATAAATATCGTATTTTATGATTATTAATTTAAGTGTTCGCACTAGAGGTAGATCAAACAGTGTGTGGTCCGACGTAATTTTTTTAACTTCAATTTTTTTTTCCGGCAGATTTGGTTTTAAATTGGTAAGGTTAGTTTTGATTGTATTTCAGAATAACTTTTGCATACCTACCGGATCTCGACTACTTGTCGATGAAGGTACGAGTAGATTTCGACCGTAGGGCTATCGGAAGTCTTTTCCTTGTCTTTATAAATTTTCCTTAAGGGTTTTAAACTGAAGATTTTTTTTTTGAGGATGTTTTCTGATACTGTTAGGACTTAGTTTATGTTTCCTGGATCACGAATATTTGTTCCTTAAAGCGAATTTCGTCCGCTACATACAAACGATGTTTTTAACGGATCTCATAACATTCCCACTGAAAATAGTGCTGTACAAATAGGCAATAGGCAGATTGTTTTTTTTATTCATGGTATAACTCTTTACCTTTATCGTACTTTGAAGAACCCCAATTACTCTTTTAGAAACTCATAGAACAAATCATTTAAAATTTATTACTTAAATCGAAGCGATATTCATTAGAAAGTGAACAGAAAATATTAGTTACTAAATTTTTTTTTTTTAATTTTTTTTATTATAAAATTTTATTACTATTGAAAAAAAGAAGAGAAAAAAACCCCAAATTTTACCTAAGGAAAACCCATAGATACGCAAGCAGGAAATACAATTTTTTTTCCCCAGATTGTAATTTTCTGTGATAAATATAAAAGATTTTTTTTGGAGCCTTTGAAAGTTAACATGGTAGTGACAAATAGTAATGAGAATATCCCAGCTTCTCTTGAAGGGGCTATAGGATTAGCTTGTTCGGTATGTGAGACACCATTGTCCAACAGCGTAGATACCTTGCAGACCGCATGTAAACATTTATTTCATAAGGATTGCATTTTAAGTTGGTTAGTAAATACACCGGAATGTCCGAATTGCAAGAAACTGTGTCATAGAAGAGATCAGGTGGTGCCTGAACGTGAGAATAGAGGCATGGAGAAAAATATTTCGGAAACCCGTAGTCGTGGAGTCGTGAATCGCCCAAACACGCGTAGTCAGGAAGCGAGCAAAGCAAAAGCAGATCTTCATTCTAGCAATAAGCCTATAGAGGTATCTATTGACAAAAATGCAGATAAGGGAGCAAAAGATAAATCATGTGATAATTATTCATCGAATTTAAACTTGGATCATATTCAGTTTTCCAATACATCTAATTTACAAAATTCGTCACAAAATTCAAATGTAAGATCAAGAGGTAGACCACGTAAGACAGTTAGGCGAAGAAATAATACGATAAACGAGGATCGTATATCACAGTTAGTAGAAGCAGCAGTGGCTAGCGCGATACAAAACTTAAATGTAAGTTCTCGACAATCGCAGCAACAACCTGTAGTGAATGGTGTGTTACCTACTTTACCAGAAAGGAGTAACTTTAGAAATAGTCCTTTTCTTAATTCATATGCAGACAATTTACAACTTAGTCCAGATAAAGTCACAAACATAATGCAGAACTGGAACGTACGTTTTGACGGATCGTCAAATGGATTACGATGTGAGGAATTTATTTACCGAATTCGATGTTTGACCAATGAAAATTTTAATGGGAATTTTGAACTCGTGTGTAAAAACTTGAATATTTTACTAACAGGTAAAGCTCGTGAATGGTTTTGGAGATTTAGAAAACAAGTCGATATAATCACTTGGGATACATTTTGCGCGGAGTTACGTTATAATTACCGAGATACTCGAAATAAATTTGAGCTACGTGAAGAATTACGAAATAGAAAACAGAGACCAGCAGAATCATTTGAATCCTTTTATGAATCACTACTCGAAGTATTAGATAGAATGGGAACGGATCAGATTGACGAAGATGAACTTGTCGATGTTATGAAACATAATTTACGGCCTGAGATTCGACACGAACTGTTATATGTACAAATTCGCTCAGTAGCGCAATTAAGGAAATTGTGTCACATGAGAGAACATCTTTTCCAGGATGAGTCGTTTCGTAGATACCAACACCATAAATCTAATACAAATATCCATAATAAACGAATTGCTGCAATCGAATTTGACAGTGAAGAGCGAAAACTCGATGAAGCAGGTGTAGATCAGGAAACGGTTGAACCGTTGTCCATTTGTAAAGTTTCTAGACCAGAAAAACCTTTTAGATGTTGGAATTGTGAAGAGGAAGGACATGGATGGGATATGTGTATCAAGGAGCGCAACATATTTTGCTATGGCTGCGGAATGAAAAATGTTTATAAGCCCCAATGTCCCCAATGCTTGAAGAAATCGGAAAACTTTCCGAAGGGAGCATTTCGGGATACCAGAATGCTTCCGCAGTAGAATCTAGAAACAATATTTTAACCACCACTCAGCGTGCTTGTAGTAAACGGGATGCTAAAGTCTATAACGGAATTAATGAAAATTGTGGGAATATAGTAGAAGCAGATGAAGGTGAAATTATCGAAAAAACCATGGAGGATAACAACAACCATTTTCAAATCACATCAAAGTTAGTAAACAGAAAACGAAAATCACCGGAACATACAAATTTTATGAATATTATGAGGGAAAATTATGAAACAAATTTTAACGGTAAACTTAGCTACATTAAACCATACCACGAAAGATTGAGAAATTATATCAAATGTCGTCACAAAATATTTAACGATTCGAAGTTGGAAGAGCTAATTCGAAAGAAATACAGGAGATCAACCGTACGAATGAGAAATCATTATAAGAAATTAGCAAAAATGAAGCAACTTTTTATTGCATCTGTTTTCAGTAATGAAAATGACGGAAGGTTATACTATGCTAGCGTAAATATTGCAGGATTTAGTGAGCTAGGATTGATGGATACAGGAGCGAGTATTAGCTGCATAGGTAAGGATTCGCACAGAAAGATTTTTCCAAAGTGTTAGGATATAGGAGAGTTAAAACTTCTGTTAGAACGGCAGATGGAAAAGTACAAGAAGTAACCGGAGAACTATTCGCAGACGTGACATATAAAAACATCACCAAGAAAATAAGATTTTTTATAGTACCAACGATAAATACCAGACTAATTCTGGGTATGGATTTTTTCCGATTATTTGGTATGATAGATAGAATTATTTCAGGTATAGAGGAAGAAAAAATAAATGAGTTAAGTGATGAGGAGACATATCCATTAAGTAGTGAGCAGAGACAACAGCTAGAAGTAGTGAAATTACTTTTTCCTAGTTTTGAAAGAGAAGGATTAGGCAGAACGTCGCTGATTAAACATGAAATCGATGTGAATAATGCTAAACCGATAAAACAACGATTTTATCCAGTATCTCCCGCAGTAGAAGAAATTTTATATAAAGAAGTTGACAGAATGTTGAGCTTAAAAGTAATTGAGCCCAGTAATAGTGCATGGAGTTCCCCGATGAGGATGGTAGTAAAACCGGGAAAAGTTAGGCTTTGTTTAGACGCTAGAAAAATTAATGAAGTCACCAATAAGGATGCGTACCCATTACCAAGCATTGCCGGAATTTTTTCTAGACTGCCTAAAGCAAACCTAATTTCTAAGATCGACTTAAAAGACGCGTATTGGCAGATTGAATTAGAAGAACGGTCCAGACCTATAACAGCGTTCACTATTCCAGGTCGTCCGTTGTACCAGTTTACTGTGATGCCATTTGGGTTATGCAATGCTCCGCAGACGATGTGCCGTCTCATGGATGAGATAATACCCCCCGATCTGAAAACCAGTGTCTTCGGATACCTGGATGATGTGTGCGTTGTTACAGAATCCTTCGAGACTCATTTATCAATTTTAGTTAGACTAGCAGAACAATTTCGCAAGGCAAATCTGACTCTGAACGTAAATAAGAGTAAATTTTGTGTCAAGACTGTGAACTACTTAGGCTATATAATAGGCGAGGGAGGAATTGCCACAGATCCAGCTAAAGTAGAATCCATTAGGAACTGGCCCGTGCCGAAGACTTTAAAACAAGTCCGCGCTTTTTTAGGAGTCGCCGGATGGTATCGTCGTTTCATTCGAAATTATGCGGATCTGACAGCCCCGATAACTGAACTTTTAGCAAAGAAAAAGAAATTTGAGTGGAAAGACGCAGCACAGGAGTCATTTGAAAATCTTAAGGTTGTGTTGACTACCGCCCCCGTGTTACGAAATCCAGACTTTTCGCGAAAATTTTATGTACATTGTGACGCAAGTAATTTTGGTATAGGAGCAGTGTTAGTGCAACTAGATGAAGAGGGTCAAGAATGTCCTATCGCATTTTTTTCTAGAAAACTAAACTCGGCTCAAAGAAATTACTCTGTAACCGAAAAAGAATGTTTGGCGGCTATTGAAGCAATTGAGAAATTCAAATGTTACATAGAACTCCACGAGTTTGAAATCATTACAGATCATAGCAGTTTAGTATGGTTGATGCGACAACCAAATTTAAAAGGTAGGCTTGCCAGGTGGGCTTTAAAAATACAAGGCTATAAATTTTCGGTTGCACATCGCAAAGGAAAAGATAATATTGTTCCGGATGCGCTAAGTCGTCTACACGAAAGTGAAATTTCCGAGATAACATTCATAGAACCAGAAATAAATTTAGATTCAAACCATTTTCAGGAAGAGGAGTATATTGAATTAAAAGAGAGAATACTTCGAAATCAATCAAATTTACCCGATTTGAGAGTAATTGATGACCGCGTTTACATTCGAACAAAACATAGCAGTGGTAATGATGATAGTGATCAGAACAATTGGAAGTTGTGGATACCCAAAGCTTTACGGCAAGATATATTAGTCCGAGCACATGATTCAGTTTTGGCTTCTCACCGAGGAATAGCAAAAACTGTACAATTTATACGAAGACATTTTTTTTTGGCCAGGTTTGGTGACAGATGTTCGAAGCTATATTAGACAATGCGAAATTTGTAAAACAACAAAATCAACAAATTATATAACAAAACCTGAAATGGGGAAAATGGCATGTTCAGAGCGACCTTTTCAGAGATTATATGTAGACATTTTAGGACCGTATCCGCGAAGCAAAAGGGGATATATCGGCTTATTAATTGTGCTAGACCATTTTAGCAAATATCAGTGGCTTTGTCCATTAAAAAAGTTCACAAGCGAAAAAATTATCGACTTTCTTGAGTCAAACATTTTTTTACTTACGGAATACCAGAATCCTTAATCACAGACAATGGATCACAGTTTAAGTCGACCGAATTTAATAAATTTTTACAGCAGTATGGGATAAACCATATATACACGGCTTATTATTCACCGCAAAGTAACGCTGCTGAGCGTGTAAATAGATCAATTATATCGGCTATTCGAGCTTATTTAAAAAAAGACCAACGTGACTGGGATAAACATGTTCAAGCCATCAGTTGTGCATTGCGCAATTCAATTCATCAATCGACAGGATTTAGTCCATACCACATATTGTACGGATTTGAAATGATTACACATGGAGGGACATATAAACTTCTGAAGAACTTAAATGTTATTGATGAGTCGAGCGTAAAGGTAGAAAGAGATGATCATTTAGCAATAATTCGACAGGAAGTAAAGCGGAATTTAAAAAAAGCGTACGACACAAACGTGTATCGATACAATTTACGAGCTAGGCCTATACAGTTCGAAATTGGATCAACAGTCTATCGTAGGAGTTTTGCTCAGAGTGATGCTGAAAAAAAATTTAATGCAAAACTAGGACCAAAATTCATCAAAGCAACAGTAACCGCAACAGCTGGAAATTGTTACTATGTGCTCCAGCATGTTGATGGGAAAATTGGTACTTATCACGCCAAAGATATTAGAGTTTAGAGCAGTTGAAATAAGTCTACCAGATAATGTTTAGTAAATAGAAATTGATATAAGTTGAATATACTATAAATTGGCTTTATAATAGTTCGGAAACACGATCGTTAGTTCCAAAGTTGTTTAATAAATGCCTTACGCAAATCATAAGCAGAAACAGATCAGGTGCAGGAACATAGAATTTTACTATAATAAATTGACTAAATCACAGATCAAATTAGTATAATCCGATTGTAATACTGTGTAGGTATTTCTCCGTTTAATATGCACGATATATCTACATATTACACGGTTTGTAACATGCAAATCAGAAACTTGGAAATAATTAGGTGATACCGAAAAAAATTAAAAAAAAAAAAAAACCAAAACAAAACCAAGAATGTATTGTAAGCTTAGCGTAGCACAGTTCAGTAGTATGCTGCACTGCAAATCTGTTGTAATTAGTATACTTATGTCCAAATTAACGATCTGGTAGCACAAAAATCACCAGTTATACTAATGAGCTTTCTCCTTCTAACAACCGAAGATACACGGAATTATGCAAATTTAAATCCTGTAGAGTGAGGAGACCAAGTAAAGTACCTACATTGAAGCTTAAAATTTTATAACCGTATAAACCGCCATTATAAAATTACGAAAATCAACTAAAGACTCATGACGCTTACGAATTGAGTTGAATCGATCCTTTTACTCGTGAACTGTTGTCGAAGACACATCAAATTTACTCTAAAGCTGGAGGGAAGAAAAATTGCATAGCAGAAAGGTACCTGCTGGGTTATATCTTTGTGTGCACTAAGGCATAAACGCATGGTAGCGACAAGCACTGGAAGCGATTGCATGACGGGAAGCTTCATCATGGATCACCAAACTTCTCAATTGGCATAGCTGAATCAACAGCAGAAACATACATAATTCAACTACTACCTACATATGTCTATATCTAGCGTTAAAGTTTAAAAAAATCCCTAAATAGTTCAACCAAAACAAAAAAATTGTGTAGAAATCAATTGTGCTAATAAAACTATAGTTCTATCAGCAAAACCTACCTATGAATGTGTGTGTGTGTTACCAAAAGGAATTTTAAGAAAGAGCTGCTAAATGCCAAAACATCTTGTGGTTTTATAACATTTCTAAACTTTTTCATACGCGAGACAGGGGACAGCACAACAGAACCAACAGCAACAATCTGTTCAGCAACTGCAGCGTTGGAGGCCTTCATCGTGCGCAGGTGAGTTAATGAAGTTTATATTTGTATGTCCTTGTATGAAGCACTAATTCGATAGCACGATTTGTGCACATTAAAACGTTTCAATAATTTTCACGTCTTAATGCTCCATACAATTCGGAATTGTTACCCTTGTAGTTTCGTATATCAAAACCACGATCGATGGGGTTTCGCTAAGCCATTGTGTTGCGTGTTTTGTGAATACATATGTACATATGTTAGTAATTACATTTGGTTACAACCAAAAGGAATAAACCCACACGTATAGTATGCCTATGCACAAATTTTTTTATATAGTTACACATACATATGTACTTGCAACTTGCAACTTTCAACCCTTAATTATTGGGTTCTAAAAGACTTGCTTAAATCAATTTCAAAATTGCATTTACCTACCTATATACCTAGTTAGGTATATAATAATTGGGTTTACAAAATTATATACATATGAATACTCGTAAAAGTATTATGCTAAACAAAACAGGCTGTGCGAAACAACATTGACGGAAATCTTATAAAACCATAAAAACATGTTTATATACATATTGAAAAAACCAAAGCAAAGCTACAGCAACAAACTTCCTTTAGGATAAACACACTTATAAACCACAGCAACATAAAACAATTATAGAACCTAAAACAATTATAGAACATAAAGCAATTATAGAACATAAAACAAATACCGAGCATAAAACAAATACAGATAATTATTCGTAGTCAATTTTGTAAAATTAGATTAAAGTCTTATTGTCGGAAAAAAAACCAAAGAAAAAAAACTAGCGAGTGGAAAAGTAATTGCCATTTACCACATTTAACTCGTTTTTGGTTGTAAAAGAACAAGCACAGATAGTTATAACTATCCACCGTCTCGTCGTATTGTACGCGTGCGTGAAAGAGTACACAGTATCCTCTATTCACCCTCTCCGTATAAGAATGGTTTTTGTATTTAATTGCGAATGTGAAAAGCAAAACAAACAATGTTAAGAGTAAATTTTCTGGTTATATATTTGTTGACCTATATTCGTTTATATACATTGCAACTTGTTAGTTAAAAAAGAGAAGAATTGTATGTAGGTTTATATACATATGTTTAACCCTGTTTATACCTACATATGAAAATTGAATTGTACCATTGTACTTAATGAATTTTATTTTTTGAATACGGATTGTATGACCAAACCTTAAATGAGGATTATTATAAGATGTAAATTTGAGTATTAGTATAAATATAGAATGTTGTATATAATTTGAAATAAAAGTGTGCTAAACATGGCACATATGGAGTAATAAGAAAATTATGAGTTTCTTTTAAGAGTGATTGCGGCGTCTTTAGAGTGGGGTTTTCCATCAAATCGTATGTCGGAAAACCATAAGGTTGGGTTGGGTTAAGAGACACCGGAATAACAGTCATCTACTTCCGGAAAGCAAGGTAAAGTTATACCCCATGAATAAACCCATTTAGAGTTCCCCTATTACAATAGACTGGTTAGTTATCCGAATTTTATGAATATTTTTGTTATCGGCTTTAAGGACTAAGAAAAATATACCAGTAATTAGTAATGTGTAATCCGGTATTAGGTGAAATAATGTCAACGAACCCCCCCACCCGACAATTTGGCTAGTCGAAACTCACCAATAGTCCTATAGACTTATTTCCCTTAACCACGAAGATGAGTGTTACATCCCGCCTGTATAAACGTATTCACGTTGTACTCTGACACCTAATTGGCAACCATTCTCTTCCAAGTTTTAATTCCAGCTTATACCAGTGAGGTTAGGTTACCTTCATCTTACATGACCCATTTTATACACATTACCATTTAAATTACACAGTATATATTTTGAATTAGAATTAGAAGAGAATTTTATTTTTAATAACATACTGTGCTGATGAACTTGCAAACTAGCTTATATGTATATTAAAATACTTACTTACGTACCTACGGTCAAAATCCAAAATATCAATTTGTTTTACATACTGCTCGTGCATAAACATACATACATGCATTGGTTAGTTGTTACTGTGATCTGCTTTGCTCTTCATAGCACAGCCGTGATCATATAGTTGGGATGTACGCGTTTATCTACTCATGTATGTCGGTATGTACACATATTGGTTGTTGTTTGTTTGTAATACTTAAGCTGGTTGTCAATGAAGTATAGTGGCGATGAATTGCTTACATATATATTAATTTAGCATACGGCATATGATTTCAAGAATTGTTGGTAGTCATTACGTTGCTTATACATTATTCTTAAATATGTAAAAACGTTACATTATGATGGAATTGTATATCAAATGTTAAGTTAAGAAAACAGACACGAAAAGAAAATATTGTGCACATACATGCATGACCAGGGCAATGTGTGAATGCTGTGCACAGCTATAAAAGGCGAAGCATTTCGCACAAATAGAGAGTTCCTGTGCAGCCGGCGTGGAGGTAAGTCATTTATCATTTTAAATTTATTTTGTTCGCTTAACTTCATATTGGGAGGCAGTAGTGCGGGTTAGAAGGGAATTTATCAGCTAAACGGGATTGAAATCCCTACCTGGTGGTACATTCTTTGCTTACCCACACCGCGTTGTAAGACACTTGGCCGAGCCCACTCACTGCGTTTAGCTTCATATTGGGAAGCATTTGTGAAGGTTAGGAGTGAATTACCGTCTAAATGAGATTGAAATCCCTACCTGGAAGTACATTCATTACTCACCAAAACCGCGTGAGACCTTATCAGATTCGCTTCATATTGGGAAGCATTAGTGAACGTTAGGGGTGAACTGCTATCTAAACGGGATTGAAATCCCTACTGCTCACCGACACTGCGTGTTAATCAGGCAGTCAGAACCTCGTAAAGTAAATTCGTCGTTGGCCGCTGTGCCAGTCGCCACGCCGCTGCAATCATCATCACTTCATCGAAGCCCAGTTGTCTTCAATAAAGAGCCTCTGGAGTTCAATTTTCGCCTCCCTGCAAAATTAAAAACTTATGTAACGACCCTGGACGCCGCTGAACCATACCCCAGCATACCAGCGGAAACGTGTCGTCAGAAACGTTGTTGTCGACCTTCCAGTTAGGATTTAATCCAATTTAAAGGTCTGTTGGAGAACACCATTAAATACAGTTCCTTTAATAAAGGTTGTTTTTTGAGTTGGCATCACTTTTTTATTTGACCACCCATTTTGCTTTGACATTTCATTATGGATCGACTTACACCAGAGCAATGCGTGACATGTTTCGCGAATTTTAAGGACGGAGTCTTGTTCTCCAAAATCTTGAGTTACGGGTAAAAAACCGAGTTTTCTACCTTGGTTTAGTTATTGGCCTTTATCTTAGTCTAGTGCCAACCGAACTTAAATTTCTCGGTGGATTTGGAAAGACAAGACCAAGGGCTTTCAAATGGCATATACATGTACGAAGAGGCATTTAAAATCATATATACCGCATGATTTCTGTTTTGGGCTAAAACGTGTATTTATCTGTGTATAAAATACAACTTTGCTGTTGAACATCTGCTAAAAACGAGTTATTTAAATATTTATTAAGACTCAAATTTGTTAAAATATAATTTTTCATGAATTTACACAAACATGTTTTCTTGGTCGTTTTCTTTTTAATTGGGCGTGTTCAGTATCCCTTTTAATTGATCAACAAAACTCAGAAATCATATTTCGCTAACCATCGCACAGAGGGTATTTGGCCAATCTAGGCGGCCAAAATTATTTTGATTGAATTTTGTATGCAAAAGATTTAGAAAAGACATGTTGTGGCATTTAAAACTGTAAATTTATATAAACAAGCAAAAATACGTAGGGTATTAAGAGGCTGTTTCCCCAAACCAATTAAAAGATGATACTTTTTAAAGAAATTCTAAGTCATGGAGTATGAAAAATTAACAAACAATTCTGTTTTTATTGAAAAGATAAAAATGTGATATATCAGTTTGAAATTTAAGGCATATCTTAAATATAAGTATGAAATCAATCGGCCATTTCTTCATTGCCTGAGCTGAAAATATCTTCTTTATTTAATTCATACATGTTGTCTTCGTTGTTTTCGGTTGGGACAAGCATTTCTAAGCATTCCTTTGAGAAAGGATTTTGTTTTTTTTTCGGCTTTGGTCTTAGTCCCGTTAACAGGGATCTGAAGTTAGCAATAATCTATTAATTATATCTCTATTGCAGGACTCTCTTGAAAATTTTCGGGCGTAGTTTTCACGATATTGCCGAAAGTGTTTATTTCTTGCTTCTGCTGCTTCTTCCGATAGCTGTCCTATAGGCAACAAAGCGCTTTCGATAACAATTCGGCCATGAACAAGTATCTTGTGCATTGTTGGAGACATTGGGTACCAGGAGTACAACTTAACATACATCTTCGCTGTATCTGTTGCATAGGTGTGAAACTTTTCAGTGTCTATTTTATGGCAACTGGATATTACTTCCAATATAACTTTCAAGCCAAAAATTAAGTCTCGATCAACTCCTGTAATTTCTGCTGCCAAATTAGGATCGGAAAAAAAGCGTCTGCTTGTGTTACCGTCATTACTGTTTCCGAAACCAGGTTTAGGAACATTCACAATCAGGCCCATTTTGCTTTTGATTTCTTGCTGGATTTTTATTTTTCGGGTTTTTACTATATCTGTATCTTTTGCTGTTCTTGCTTGCCATTTTTTAAGAGGTAGTTTGTAGGACATATGTGAAATACCTTCAAATAATCGTATCCGAGCGTGGAGGGTCGAAAGTCCGAATGAGAGCGTGCTTTCATTGATTACTCCAGTTTTATTCAAATCATTAAAATCTTTGGAAGTTTTGTTGCAAATATAGCACTTCATGGTGAAGCTGGTATTAGTCACAGCGTTGCATACTTTAGCATCGACCATAGTAAGCAGTAATTTATGTTGAACGCGAATTTTTATTCCTTTTAGGTCAACTTCCGTTTCCACCAAGGTGCTAATGGCATTTTGAATATAATTGACTTCCTCATTAGTTACATCTACCGATTCCTTTACAAATCGAATCCGCATCGGTCGACAGTAGCGTGGTGAAGACGGTGTAGGATTTTTCCAGATGACTCTTTTCGTTGTTTTTGATATGAGCTGCAATGGGACCATAGAACTTTGAAATATGTTTGAGTCCGAATCAGCCTCGTTATCAAACTTTTGTTTATATTGAGATTGATTGGATCCATCACAACCCCATTTATAAATAAGCTGCAAGCTTGAAATCTCATCCTCTTCTAAAAAATCAAATACTTCTTGCAGGTACTCTAGAAGTCGAGTAGATGTATGGTTCAAAAGATCTTGTAATTTGATTTCGGCACTGGTAGCACTGATTATACATGCCGACATTGGAGGATAACAATCCCGTTTAGCCGTTTGGAGCAAAGTGTAACACGGATAGAACTTTTTGTTGCTCATTCTAACAACCTCATACTGCCTGCGAGTCAAATTGGCTTCAATGAACATCGAGAGAGCTCCTAATATTGATAATTGTTCGTTACATTTTGAGTTGGATTGACTCTGTTGGTACGCAATTTTATATTTATGTGCGCGACTTGGTGAAGAAGTTACTTCTTTAAGCACTTCGGCAGCATCTCTCATTCCAGCTGACTGTAATTTAATTCGAGTAGCTACAGCCAACTCTCCCGTATCACTGCAGTTGCGTAAGGTTTCCGTTTTACGTCTTTTGGTTCTATCGCTGGACTCGTCGAAAAGTTTGGTAGGCCGCCCAGCATGATTAACCACTTTTGGTATAGAAAAAGACCCTTTCATCCACGGCTGATTAGCTTTAATGAAAACACTGGCTTTTCTATGGGCTTCAGCCCACTTTTTTTTAAAATCGCTTTTGAATTTCGCAAAACTATTTATTAACAAAGTTATATCTTCTTTGGAATAATTTCCGGATTGCATTTCATGTTTTTCGGCAGCAGCTATATTAGCAATTATTGATGAAATATTGCAGATTTCGGAAATTCGTAAAACGTCTTCACGAACCATGAATTTGACCTTTGAAGAACCTAGATTTGGAAACAAAAAATATTGTAAATGCTAAATTTTAAAATGAAATGTGTAAAAGAAGTGTGCAATAAAGCAGCATGTACAGTAAAGCATCAGAATTTTTGGTACATTTTTCAGCAGTAGCATACTTCAAAGGGCTATAAAATAGTCATCCGCACATATCCGCAGCCAATTTTTTTTTTCCAAACCATGAAATATCAATTAATACACCCGAGCGAGAATCTCAGTTGCGTTAAGTGGTGTTATACAACTTTATGACTATAGTTAATTTTTTTAATCAATTAAAATTAAAAAAAATACCATCATTTTCAATGTAGCTCTGCCGGTACCAGAATATATTATATTCCTATTAAACTATGTGAATTATATCATATTTACCTGCATTACAATTATCCATTTTAATAAAATTCATAAACTAAAAACACGCTTTTACTCAAGTTTTTTTCACGTTGACTTGTCTCAAACACAGCAAAAAAGCATATGCCCAATTAGCAAAACGAAACTTTGACTGCGTGGCGAAAGCGAACGAAAGCAAAAAGGAATTAAAAAATAACGGGATCTAGTCCAGCATTCTATTCTCTTCACCCTACGGTGGGTAGTTAAAAAAAAAGTGAGTTTTGAAAATTCGAATTTTGGCCGCCTAGATTGGCCAAATACCCCTCTGTGCATCGGTTAGCTTCTTCAGGAAATTATTTAGTTATATCGAATATTAAATATTAATATAAAATAACCTTCAAGCTTAAACAAATCTATTAACTATTAAAAGAAAAAAGTTTAGAAAAATAGACACAAGAATAATTGTTTTATATAAGTTTCTAATGTTATTATTATGTGGTATTGATTTATATAAGTACTGATTGTGAGTGTTTCATAATCGATTATACAGTTATACATATGGAAGAAATCCATTCCTAAAATTCTGTCTGTGTTCATTGGAAAATCACTAGATAAAATTTATGTTTTAGATTTTGTTCTTCAATCTCTAATTCAGTCGATCCAAGAGTCTCTGTATAGTCCTAAGTTATGGCCTTTTAAAAATATTTTGATCAAATACATTATATCCGTGTATTACATTTTCTTTACAAAGAGATAAGTATATGATAATCAGTATCTATTAAATTTATAAGTTAAGTGTTTGATAGTTAGAAAAATATAATTTGAGGTGTTTGGATATATTGTGTGAATCTATAATTTTCCCTTGCTCGAGATTCGTTCTGAGTCTTCAGGATTTCTCCGTTTCCCTATTGATATATTGTGCGTACGTTCGGGTAGTTCTGTCTTTGGTTGGCATAGTTGTTGTTGTTTCTATTATTTCTGTTACATGCATTGTTAGCAAAGTTTTTGTTGTCTCTATTATGGGTATTATGATTGTTTGCATTCCTATTGTGGCTATTAAAATTCCTGTTGTTATTGTTATTGCCATTGTAGTATTGGCTGTAATATCTGTTGTACCTGTCGCGTTTTGTATTAACATTTTTTCTTCTTTGGTTGTTATGTCTATTCGTTCGTTGATTATTGTATCTATTATTGTTGTTTTAATTGTGTCGACTAATGTTGTTTATATGAAAAATTTCTAATTTATTTGTTGTCTGTAATAATCTTTCCAGTGTGCTAGCTATTTCATATGCTATTACTGCTGTTCTTATATTTTCTTGCAGTTCTTTCATTCCAAGATGTTTCAAGTGCTAATTTTTGATTCATCATTCTAATTGTGGAACGTGATTAATGTGCTTATTTTTCTCTAAACCCTGACACATTATCTTTTTGCGTAATACTTCTAATTTCCGCATGAAGACTACTGGCTGGTTTTGTTGGTTTTAATTTTTGTGGATAGCGTTAATTTTAGCTCGTTAAATGTTTTTGGTGTGTTCTGTTTCATTAATATATTTCTAACCCTATCATTTGATTTCATACCAGTGTCTTATTTTATTAGGCTGTTTTTACCCTGTTCGCTAGATCATCGTGAACCATTTCCACCATTGCTAGAAATATATCTCGGTGAGTTGGCTTTCCGTCAGATATAGGAATTGTGTCCATAGCTTTGTTGCTACCAAAATTCGACATGTTTGTGTGTTTTTATGGGTTTCTTTTAAAATAGAGTGTTCTTTCAAAAGTTCGATTGCCTTTGTCTTTAATGTTCTAAATTCGTAAATTTTCCGCTGTCTAAGTGAATTTCGTTAATGGCGAGCTAGTTTTCCAAATTGTAAGTTCATTAATTAAATCGTATTTTTCTTTTATTGTTTCTTGTGTATATTTCTTTTGATCTTAAGATTTTCAATAATCTGGTCCATAAATAGAGATTTTTTTTAATATTATTTTATTTAAAGGTTATTAATAATTGGTTACCGTATTAGTTGTTATTTGTTTTTTCATATAGTTCTTAAATAATTTCCAAAACCCTACAAACATTTTTATTCCTAGCAATACACTTATTACTTCTAAACTTAATGATACCTATATTAAATTGAATTAAGATATATAGGCTAATTTTTCGAAATTTTTTGTTTTTTCCCCATTTTTCTGAATTTTTTGTTCCATCTCAGGTATGCCAAACTTTTTTCGGTTTGAATTCTTTCATACGTAAGTACATGTGAATGTTTTTTATTTTTATTGTTAGCTCCAGCCACAGCTTAAATTTGAACATTCATATTTTTATATTAAATTGAATTAAGATTTATAGGCTAATTGTTCGAAATTTGTTTTTAAATCTCAGAGAGACATGATAAATATTCCAATGCGCAACGGAAGGTTAACATCAGTTTTTAGTTATTGAACTTACACAGCAGAGCAGAAAAGCTGTTTTCGAAAGCCGCAACACTTTCATCATCAGTGCTCATGTGTATTGTGTTTGTCACCACTTATTACGTGGCTTAGTTGAATGTGATAACAGTTATTATTTACACAAATTTTATTGTGAAAAAGGATACGAGAACTGTATCAAGCTGATGTTAACATGTTATTGTTATAATACCTGTGTTACCGTTTGATTATTTTCAGTCAGTGTATACAACTTATCGTACCTATTAATAGCTACAATATTCCAGGTGTGTACAGGAAGTAAGTATACATTCACAAGCAATTGTAACTTCAAGGTACATAATTATAATTTCAAAGGTAGGTATAATTTCAAAGGTAGGTATAATTTCAAAGTTAGGTATAATTTCAAAGATAACTATTATTTTAAAGTTAGGTATAATTTCAAAGTTAGGTATAGTTTCAAATTTAGATACAATTTTTAATTCATATTTATTAAATTTACATAACTTTGATGGTTTTATTTTATACATTTTCATGGTGTAACTGTTTGGCCAAACCTTAGTTTGGACATGGCGCCGGCCTTGACGTTAGTCAACGGATATAGTTTTCTTGCGTGCACCTAGCACTTGTGCCAAGGATCTTATAGCTTCCACAAGTAGGCTTGCGCTGGGCCCAGAAATTGCTGGTCGTTGTTGCTTAGATGCTGCTGGCAGCTGTTGGAGTTGCTTTGGATTTTCGTCTCCTAGGTGCACGATGTTTACGTCGGGCAGAATGCCTGACGTTGTTCATTGGTTGGTAAGGGTGGAAAATAGTGTGGTCCATTGACGAGCATCATTGGATTTTATGACTTCTGGCTAGGCAATTCGAACAGTAGTTGTTTTTTTACCTTTGCCTCTTTTCCACGCTCCTACGTAAGAATTTGTGGCAGAGCCGCAATGCGGGGTATCTTCCACACACCATGCATTGGAAGATGTCCGGGTCTTTACGAAAAGACCGCTTATTGCTCTACTTGCTGTTATAGTGGCATCCACCAGATGATTTACTGGTACCCCTAGATGAAGAGATAATAAAAATAGGTCAGTATATTAGAAGATTGTAGACTCATTGAGACTTTAGTAGAATTTATAGCGAAACTTTGATTGTGAGTTTAATGCTTTAGTGTGAGTGTATATGTGTAGTGTTTAAGGCTCATTAATTTGAGAACCTTCGTTGGTTTTTAAGGGTAAGTGGCAACAGGCCGATTAATAACTACAGTGGATGTTCGTACGTTAACGCGTACATTGTCATCTGGTCCAGCAATAGTTTTTTCGACTCTGCCCAACCGCCAATCACTCGGTGGCTGAAGGTCGTTCATAATGACTACGAGATCCCCCACTCGGAGGCTGGGAAGAGGGGTTTTCCATTTATACCGTTTGTGTAGTGCTTTGAGATACTCTTCCTTCCATCGTAGTGAAAATTGATGGTGAATTGCTTTCATCTTTTCCCATCTATTAATGATGGACATATTCTGATGGAGTTGCTCTGGAAAAGCCATAATAGGAGCTCCTCTCAGGAAATGGCCAGGAGTGAGTGCCTCTTAATTTGAGATAAATTGTATCAAACTCCTCAAAATTGAACTTTTGACCCAGCAACCCGTTTGAAATGGTACTTGAAGCTCTCGACTGCGACTTCCCATAGGCCTCCGATGTGTGGTGCGAGTGGCGGAATAAATTTCCACTCGAATCCATGACTTACATACTCATGAGCTGAGTTCTTTATAAATTTTATGGAGTCACGTTCGAGCTGATTTGCAGATCGGTGTTATTTTGTCCGGGCGGAATCACCGGGACAATTATGCAGATAACACAAGTACTTACATTTGGTTGTTTTTGATATTGGAATAACGCAAGCACTTGAAATTGGTTAAAAGGAAATGGATAACACAAGCACTTTTACTTGGTTACTGCGGAGGATTGGAGAAAGAAACCTGCTTTGTTTGCTTAAATAATTGTTGCTCAATTTATTTTAATTAAATCATAGCCCTAAATTCTATTTTATTGCGGAATTGCAATAAATTATTTTTAACATATATATTAATAACATAATTCCGTTTCTGGGCTTATGAATTTTCCCACACGTGTAAGAAATTCCAGGAAACATGAAACCTCAGACAAATGCAATGCAAATAAACTTGAAGGTGGTTCAAGGTTGTGGTCAAGAATTTAAAAAAAGCAGAAAACTACAGCAAAACTTGAAACTTAATTCTTTTATCATAACTTGAATTAATTTCTTCTTGTTTCTTGACCTCTTTTTAATTATTATTGTATTCTGATATTTTTAAGCTTAAGGTCTCTTTATTTTAGTTTAGTTTTTAATTTCAATATTTCGTCACTCCGTTGTGTGACTTCTTCAGGAAATTAATTATTTTATTTGATATGAAAAAACATATTTTTTCATATCAAATAAAATAATTAATTTCCTGAAGAAGTCACACAACGGAGTGACGAAATATTGAAATTAAAAACTAAACTAAAATAAAGAGACCTTAAGCTTAAAAATATCAGAATACAATAACTTGAATTAAGTGTTGCATAAATCCATCAAAAATAAAAGCAAATAATAGAAAAATTGCATGAAGTCAGCAATTTAAGGTTGTTCAAGAAACGTACTTACGCACATATGAAAGAAATTCATTGTGAAGGTCTGAACATAAACCCCGCCGTTGGTCATGCTCAACAAAATTACAAATGTGACAACCTTATATTGCCCTTCATATGTCTTAGAATTGAAAATTTAAGCTACTGATACTTCAAATTCTGGTGTTGGGATATGTTGACGTACAGCTGGACGTGGAGTTTGTTGATTTGGTTTAATTCCCTTGAAACGTGCCCTTTTCCAGGCTATCCTCAAGCATATTATGATTACGGCAACGAGAGCAACGTAGGCAATGATCCCGTGGTGATATTTGATGTGTTTAATTTATGACGGAAGTTCAGCAGATACCCTTTGGTGTAATTTACATTGGATTTTGGAGATATTTTTTAATTTGGTGGAAATAGATCTTGTTGTGAATTCTTGCAATTTGAACCTCGTCTGGATAACTGATGCCACTTATGTTGCTCATTGCTGTGTCATGCCGTTGTTTCGAGCATGAAGGTAGGTACTTATTTCTTGCCAATGTGGTTTTAAGTTATAGTAGGAAATGATGTTCCATTCTGACCGCGATACTAGTGTATTGCCAATACCCTCAAAGTGCAAGCCGATATTGGGATCAAACTGTGTCACTTCGACTTTGCCTGTGGACAAGAGTGGGAGCAATAGCAGTATTGTGAGTGGGGTGGTCGTAATTCTTTTAGCGATTGGCCTTCCATCCAACGACTGTTTTGGTGATTGATTTTCTGCTAATATCTCACGATTAGCCTTAGGTTCTGTGAATTGTGGACATGATTGTAGTTCTTTTTCTTCGGGTTCGTCATTGAGCTTAGGGAGTGGAGCTAAATATTGAATTGCTCGTTTATAGATGCCTGTCTGGACATCCGAAACTCTTACAACCTCGTCGTGTCCTTTATATGTTTTTATTACGCTTTCCAGAGGCCATTTCATGACTGAAACGTTGTCTTCTTTTATAATAACTATCGCTCCTGGTTTCAGATATTTTGATTGCTCTCGCCATTTGTTTCGGTACTGTAGCTCATTTAGATAGTCTCGTGACCACCTCTTCCAAAATTCGTGATTTAGATGAGAAACTAATTTCCATCATGTTTCCAATTTAAGGTTTGTGGGATTTGCTTGAGCATCAATTTGGGCTGTTAGTGGTTCACCTAGTAAAAAACGCACCGGAGTTAATGCGCCTATATCGTTTGCGTCATTTGACATGGGTGAAATTTGACTGGAATTAAGTTCTACTTCAATTTCAACAACTATGGTTTCAAGTTCTTCGTAAGTTAGAGATACATTCCGTAATGTCCTTATCAACAGGTATATTTCTGACTTAACAGCTGAATCCCATAACCCACCGAAATGCGGAGCTCTTGGTGGAATGAAATTGAATTGTATACCTTTTTCCCTCCAGGCATTCGTAATAGCTTCTTTTGCATCTGTTTGTAAAAGGGCTAGTGTTGACTAGTTCAAACACATAAATTTGAACTAGCACTAAGATCCCAAATAATTTTCCTTAGACGCACTTGTAACTTGAAGGAAGCCGTTCTGTAATAAAACACTCTTGTTATGCTTATTGTAAACGACTTGCAATATATTTAGTTTTACTTTCTTTTATATAAAATTATTAATTAAAAGAATTGCTTAGTTTATTAAGAACAATGTATGCAACATTAATATTGTTTGACTCACGATTAAATGACTTCATTTATAAATGAGGTAAATGCCCCTTGTATATAAAACAATTCATAGTTAAGAAAATTTCCTGTAAATGAACTTTATGATGTGTAATCAATTGTTTAAAAATAAACTTAAAATTGTGTATAATTGAATGTTTGTTGACAACAGCAAAATTATAGGTGTGTGTGAATTTATGTATGTATGATTGTTGTCTTCTTTTATGTTTTATTTAATAACTACTTATTCTTTATTTATTTGTTTGTTTAAAATTGTGTATAATTGTATGTTATTTAACATTCTCCGCCGCATTGAACACGGTTCAAATGAATTCTGGATACTGCTACTGGTTGATGGGATAGATTCAAACTCTTGAAGTATCTACGGTTGCTGGTCTTGATCGATGTGCGGTCCTCGGTGCATTTTGGTAGGTTTCCCTTTTATTGTTACATAGTTTCCATATTAGAAGAATAAGTAATGTTAGTAAACATATGACTAATGCGGTGTAGCTGACTGCATGATGATGTTGACTATTAGAGTTAATAACTTCGGGTAAATGTTGTAGATTTGCTTTATTTAATTGTCTTTGAAGGCTTGTTAGTTGATCTAATTGCATGTTGAAGTAATGGTCTGTAGTATTAAATATTTTTTCTATATCTTCTGGCTTGCTTATTGATTCGATATATTTTAATTTAACATATGACACTCTTTGATATTCTGAAAAGTCCTTGAATTGTTACAAAGTTGTTTTTGATTACGCAGTCGGGATGTTGTGAAGCATTATCGAACACCCCTCCTACATATACAATACATTAACGAATGGTGCAATACTGTTGTATTATTTAGGTCAATAGAAAATAGCTTAATCGCAACATATTGTTTTATAGTTAATTTTAACAAAGTATAAAGAGCTAGTTCTAAGTTTGTTAAGTGCAGTTGTAGTAAACCAAGTTCCAATAGAGAACCTTGCGAATCCCACCGGACCCTCCAACTGAAAGAAGTAACTATTGCCGTTTAAAAACTACACAACAACATTTGGCGGAATCGGTATTCGCAGAGTATTGTTTGTGTTAATATCTTTCAACAGAGAATAAGTACATATTCTGATATTGGAAGGCTATTTTAGCTCAATTCAATAGGTGCTTGATATATGTTGAAGGTATTCGTTGTTTAGTTTGTCAGTATTATTAATACCTCAAGGTTTTAATTAGCTATTTTAGCTGCCTTCAGTTGTATAAATTTTATGGGAAAACTTTACGACGAACAAACTGCTCGTGGGATACAAATGTAACCAGTATACATGGTAAGTATAGATGTATAAAGTGTAAAAGCTACAAATGCTAGCAAGGACGGTCATTATACAGGAAATTGAATTTTTTTTTGGTTCAAGTATTTAAATTAGAGTAATAGAAATATATATATATATATATATATATATATATATATATATATATATATAGTATATATATATATATATATATATATATATATATATATATATATATATATATATATATATATATATATATATATAGTATATATATATATATATATATATATATATATATATATATGTATATATAAATGGCATAGTTTCAATATTAGTTAGGTAGGAAGAAATTTATATATGGAGGATTTAAAAATAGAATTGAGAAAAGCGCAGGTAGAAACTAGAGAAATTTCAGAACGAGTGTGGAATTTAATTAAGTACATCAATAATACAAAGGAGTATATAGAGTTAGTAAAACATAAGGTGCGAAGCCAGGGAAATATAAGTGAGTTCGAAAAGATTGAAATTTTATTAGAAGTGTTACAAGAACATCAAAAAAATTCAGTTATATCTAAAGAAATAGAAGAATACGTACAAGAGAACAGGATCTTGAAGCAGCAAAACGAAAGCTTGAAGAAAGTCATGGAAGAAGACGAAAAACAAATTCAAGACAGCGAGCAAGAAAACCAAGCGTTTAAAGAGCTCGCGCAACACGTTAACACGAGGTTGACTCGAGAACAGCTGCAGAAATTCGTTGAGAACAGGAAAGTTGTTGAGGAAAAAATTCAACAAATTGAGACGCTAAAATTGAAAATACAAGAGTTGCAGGGTGGAACTACCAAAACACTTTTTGTCAACACTTCTTCAAATACAACCAACATGACAACTTTCACGGAACTTTTGAAATATATATCCCATGTCGTGCGAATATTCTATGGAACGGATGGGCTCGAACTTTCAACTGGATAAGACTGAAGGATAAACTAGGTGAACCGGGTAATGTTGTTGACATGATCAAATGCATAAAAACTAGGCTCTTTGGAATTCACAACAATAGAATTACTGTGCATGACTATTAAAGAGAAATTTATAAAAATTAGGACGCTAACGGAAATACAAGAATTACTTTTTAACACTAAGCAAAGTTCAACAGAGAGTGCATATGAATTTGGAGAGAGATTGGAAGGACTACTTGCAAATACAACAGAGCTTATTGCGTTACAATGGCGAGATGTTTCTCATCAAAAATCTATGCCAGACAATTGCAATCAATCAGCGGTAAGAAGCTACATAAGGGGCTTACGAGATCCCAAGTTAGTGGCAAAGTTCATCGGACATGAAGATGACAAGTTAGCTGATCTACTAAAACTTACCAAGAATGCTCAAAAGCTCTTAGGCACTAATCCAAATGTTATGACAGTGCAAGCCGAAGAACCTTTATATGAGAAAGTCCAACAATTGTTGAAAGAAGTACGACAACTGTCCTTGAATTAAAAAACATATAACCAGCCAATGCCCAATAATAATGCTAAACTATGAGTTCTTCAAGGTACTGCAGTTTCTGCAATAAGACAGTGCATGTGTTGAATGAATGTGTAGCATAATATGAACTAATTCTCTTAAACAACATCAACATGAAAGAATTAACCGTTTTAAGGGCATCAACAAAATAACCAAAAGAATATCAAGTGTCACAAAATATCAGCACAGGCCGGCAAACATATTTGAATAGTTTTAATACACCGCCGCCTTTGCACCTCTTGCAGTGACCATGAAATATTAATGGCTTGTGTGTGTGTGTGTCACAATACTGTCATGATAAAATTTGTTTATTTCTTTTAATATGCCATACATATTCGGTTACACCAAAATATTCGCCGCCGTGGGAAAGAACAAATATTTTTAGGGAAAATCAAATTTCAACCAAATTTCCCACATTCTTAATACTTAAACATTTATAAAAATAATCTAGTAAGTAGTATATAAGCTGAACTAATTTTAAGTTAAATTTAATCTTAATTTGGAAACAACATTGAAAGCATTATTTGCTAAGTTGTTTTTAATAAAAGATTTTCTAAAAAACAAACATTGATTACCTTTTTCATTTTGATTGGTTTTATGGCGATCCTGCCTTTGCTTATCCTAATTCAGAAGGATTAAAGGATCCAACACAGACAGCTTATGCAAAAGCAGCACTTTGCATGAATGGAACAAAGCCTAGAGGAAATCCTGAAGGAACTAGAAGAAGCCGAGTCCAGGTGGAAAGCAGAATTAGTTAAGGGTGCCGACCACGCAAATAAGCCACCAATTCTTTCAGTGGGACCAAAGCCAAAGAAGTTGAAACAAAAAGAACCAGAAGAACCTACATATCCAATTTTTCCACTCCCAAATATAAACAAAACAAGAGGAGGACGGAGAAATAAACTAAAAGTGCAGCTGCGTGCACTCCAATACCATAAAACATACGCTACAGGCGAAGAACTACAAATCGTAATACAAAAGATATCCGAAATTCAATATGAAATAAAAAAACAAAAAAAACATGTACACTAAATAAAAATTTAACCTTTTTCTCAAAATAAAAATAATAATTTTATATAATTACATAAAATTCTTTTAAAATGGGAAAACCTCAATGAAAGATTGAGAACCCCAATGCAAATGTAGTTAACAACGTAGAAGTCATTGACCACACTGAAGAAATCAACTCATTATGGAAATTAATGCTAGTTTTGGTAATAATATCAATAATAAATCTCGTTATTAAAATCTATTTACTTCATAAAAAAATATCTGAAAAAGAAATATATTAGTAGAGCCGACAATTTAGACAAAATCTAAAGATATTTTTCAATGGAATGGAAGACTATTCTTACTAGAGCCAGACTAATTAAGGAAGATTTTGACCGTTCATATAAATGCCTTAATGTTGACAGACCAGTTAAGGAAGAAACGGTTACACAACATATGCAAATAATTCTCGACAGCTTAGAGAATATAAGAATTTTATTTAACGTACACTTTAACAGGTTTACGGCAGCTCATAAAATCGCAGCCGAAGCATTTTTTTAGATTTAAAGAATAGAATTTTGAAATTAGCTGCAAAGAAATCTATTTCAGTAAAATTACCAAATTCACTACACGAAAGTGTATACCCTAATATAGTAACACCAAACACTAAAAACACAATAACACAAACAGCAATAGAATTTCTTAATACAGCTTCAAAGCTGATAATAGACTTCGATGGTAAGTCTGAAAATTTAAGTGCATTTATTGATTCTTTGTCCTTGGTCAATGAAATCAAAGGTACACATGAGACAATGGCAGTTTCCCTAATAAAAACAAAATTAAAAGGGAACGCCAGAAACGTAATAAATACCGAATCAACTATAACTGAAATTATAAACAAACAAAAAAATTCAGTTAAAGGAGCATCAGTTGAGGTTCTCACTGCAGAAATAATGAACATTAAACAAAACAATAAAACTGCTAACGCATATTGCAGCGAAATAGAAAGTTTAAGTAAATCATTAGAAAACGCATACATTTCGGATGGATTGTCATGTGACTTGGCTACCAAATATTCAACACAAGTATCCGTAAAAGCACTTACCAAAAACTGCACCATAGAAAAAGTAAAACTTATCATGGAAGCAGGGCAATTCAATAGCATGAATGACGCTATTAGTAAATTTGTGAATAGTTGCACTGAGGCAACTGAGCAACAAAATTCCATATTATATTACAAACAAAAACAAAACAGTCGTAATATCTTTTTCCGTGGGAACTACAGAAAATTTCGTGGAAGAAACAATTACCCACATAATAACAGTAATAGACAAAACAATAACGGTAATAACAATAAATACAACCAACGTCCTAACAACAATCGTAGAAACGGAAACTACATTAGGGCAACGGAATCAAACAAATTTGATTCGGAAAACCAAGACGATCCCCTAAAACAAATTCAATAAATAACAAAATATACAATCTTAATCTCAACTTATGTTTCTGTGTTCAATTTCATATAAAAAAAACTAACACTCCAATAACCTTACTAATTGATACTGGAGCAGATATTTCATTAATAAAACTAATACACACAAATAAATGCTAAAAAAGTAACAACATTAAGCGGAATAGGACAGGGTAAAATACGATCACTTGGAAGTATATTTTTCGACCTGAAACACAAAAATTTTCTAATACCACATAATTTCCAAGTGGTTAAAAATGATTTTCCAATACCATGTGATGGAATCATCGGTATGGACTTTAATAAAAAATATAACTGTATTTTAGATTTTAATAACACATGTGATTACTTCGTCCTACGCCCCTTTTACATAACACACCCAATAGAAACACCAATCACAAATAATGGCGACGACATAATTCTGCCACCAAGATCAGAAATCATACCCCAAGTAAAATTACTATCCACAGAACACGAACTATTAATTCCTAACCAACAAATAGAACCTGGTATTTTTATAGCAAATACAATAGTAACAACAAATAAAGCTTTCATTCGTATCCTAAACACTAATAATAGTATTGGTAAATTTAACCAAAGCAATATAAAAATCGAAAACATCGCAAACTATAACATATTTAAAAGTAAATCTAAAACAAACACAGAGAGAAATAAGAAAGTTTTGCAAATTTTAAAGAAAAATTTTCCTGAACAATTTAACAATACATTAACACAACTTTGTAGTTCATATTGTGATATTTTCGGTTTAGAAACTGAAACAATAACCACAAATAATTTTTATGAACAAAAGTTGAGAGTAAAAGATAAACAACCTGTATACATTAAAAACTATAGAATTCCACATTCCCACAAAGAAGAAGTAGACAAACAAGTAAAGAAATTAATAGATGACAAAATAGTGGAACAATCATATTCTGAATATAACAGCCCAATTCTTTCTTTTCAAAGAATGATGGCATTAGCATTCAGTGGACTTAAACCCAACCAAGCGTTTCTTTATATGGATGACGTAGTCGTCCTGTGGTGTTCTGAAAAACACATGCTTTCCAATTTACAAAATGTTTTCGATCTGTGTCGCAAATACAACCTTAAATTACATCCTGAAAAATGTTCATCTTCATGAAAGAAGTGACATACCTTGGTCATAAATGTACAGATAAAGGGATATTACCAGATGATAGTAAATACTCCATAATTAAAAATTATCCAACACCAACAGATGCGGATAGTGCAAAAAGATTTATCGCGTTTTGTAATTACTATCGAAGATTTATAAACAATTTTTCTGAATACTCCAGACATTTATCAAGATTAACCAGGAAAAACATTCCGTTCGAATGGACAAAGGATAGTGATTTCGCGTTTAAGTACTTAAAAAAGGCATTAATGAGTCCTACTTTGGTACAATACCCAGACTTTACGCAAGCAAATATGCTTGTGGAGCAGTGTTAACCCAAGAATATGGTGGTAAACATTTACCAATAGCATACGCCTCAAAAACATTTACTAAAGGCGAAAGCAACAAGTCAACAATTGAACAAGAATTAACTGCCATACATTGGGCTATAACGCATTTCAGACCATACATATATGGAAAACATTTTCTTGTCCGTACTGACCATAGACCACTATCTTATTTATTTTCGATGAAAAACCCAAGCTCAAAATTAACAAGAATGAGACTTGATCTCGAAGAATACAATTTTACAGTTGAATATCTTAGGGGAAAAGATAATTATGTTGCCGACGCATTATCCCGAATTAGCATAAATGACCTAAAAGACATGAATAATAAAATTTGTTCTATATTAAGAGTCACGACTAGATCGATGACCAATGAAAAAGAAACAAGTAAAAACGTTATATTCGACCGGGTCGAATCTTAAATACCCTCCAAATATTTAGTAAGTGAATTTGAAATGTTTAACTTGGTGGGACAGAGTTCCTTTATATAATATCGTACGTCAACGCCCACTAAAGGGGGCGGGGTTCAAAAAAATATACAATATCATGTTTTCCACAGACGAACGTATGGGCATTGCTAGACCGTCTTAGACTTCATCACAATTCTCTTTGACGGGTATAAAAACTGTATTTTGGCGGGGTCGCTCTGGCAAGGGCTGTGGGGGAAACATTTCACCTTTGTCATAAAACACTAAAAATAAATGCTTGGGATAATTATATACAAAATTAAAATTTCTTTTTTTTTGATAGGGTCATTTAGAGGGCAAAGGGGGAGAGGGGGTAGGGCAGAAACAGGTAGACATAAAACTCTAAAAATAAATGCTTGGGATGATTATACACAATATTTAAAAAAAATTTTATTTATTTTTAATAGGGTCATTTAGCGGGCAAAGGGGAGGAGGGGTAGGGCAGCAACAGGCAGTCATAAAACTCTAAAGATAAATGCTTGGGATGATTATATATGTACAAAATTAAAAAAAAAAAAATTTTTGGCAGGGTCATTTAGGGGACAAAGGAAGAGGGGAGGGGGGGGGGGTGTAGGGCAGAAATCGGCAGTCATAAAACTCTAAAGACAAATGCTTGGGGTGATTATATACAAAATTTAAAAAAAAAAATTTTTTTTTGGTAGGGTCATTTAGGGGGCAAAGGAAGAGGGGAGGGGTAGGGCAGAAATCGGCAGTCATAAAACTCTAAAGATAAATGCTTGGGATGATTATATACAAAATTTAAAAAAAAAATTTTTTTGGTAGGGTCATATAGGGGGCAAAGGAAGAGGTGGGGGGGGAGGTAGGGCAGAAATCGGTAGTCATAAAACTCTAAAGATAAATGCTTGGGATGATTATATACAAAATTTAAAAAAAATTTTTTTTTTTTGGTAAGGTCATTTAGGGGGCGAAGGGGAAGGAGGGGGTAGGGCAGAGTAGTACCAGGTTTCGTCTCAGCTTCGTCATTAAAGTTTAAAAGTGTTATTTTTAATGAATGTAGGCTTAAGTAAAACAATTTGATAAATTTTTATGCTATTTTTGCCTATAAATTTTTTTTTTGGTAGGGTCATTTTAGGGGGCAAAGGAAGAAGGGGGGGGCTAGGGCAGAAATCGACAGTCATAAAACTCTAAAAATAAATGCTTGGGATGATTATATACAAAATTAAAAAAAAAAAAATTTTTTTTGGTAGGGCCATTTAGGGGGCAAAGGAAGAGGTGGGGGGGGGGGGAGGTAGGGCAGAAATCGGCAGTCATAAAACTCTAAAGATAAATGCTTGGGATGATTATATACAAAATTAAAAAAAAAATTTTTTTGGTAGGGTAATTTAGGGGGCGAAGGGGAAGCAGGGGGTAGGGCAGAGTAGTACCAGGTTTCGTCTCAGCTTCGTCAATAAAGCTTAAAAGTGTTATTTTTAAGGAATGTAAGCTTAAGTAAAACAACTTGTTAAATTTTTATGCTATTTTTGCCTATAATAACGCCCACTAAAGTGGGCGGGGTCAAAAAATATTTTTCTTTTATTTAATGGCTCCAAGTTTAAGGCGTTGGACCGTATTTGACATAAAAATATTTCATTTGCTTAACAAAAAAAATAAACAAAAAACTTTAAAAATTATGTTGTTTTTTCTGGGTTGGTTTAGTTCTTTTTTGGAGGGTATAAAAAGGAAGGATAGAAAAATTATCAACAAAGAGCATATGAATACTAATAATAAGAAAAATAATGAGCCCAGTATATATGTAACATTAAATAACACTGACGTCAGAAAATATTACAAACTATAGATTTCTCCCCGAAGATGTTACATCAAACGAGGAAAATCTATAGTTACATATATACAAATTACTGATTTGTTTACTAAAGGGAAGTTTGACTTAGGACAATTTTTCCCTAGGCTCGAATATGTGGCCGGTAAGCAAAATATAAATAAATTACAAGTGGCACCTAGTGAGAAAATTTTCGAATTTATCTCAATTAATGAATTTAAAAATATGGGCAATAAAATATTAAAGAATATTAAAGTAGCGCTACTAAATGAGGTGACCCAAATCGATAGTAAGAATGCCAAGGCAATTCTCGAAATAATGCTGAATTATCACGATGATCCAATAGAAGGAGGACATTGTGGAATATATAGAACAATAGAAAAAATAAAAAGATATTATTACTGGAAAAATATGTCCAAAGACATATCAAATTATGTTAAATCATGTCATAAATGTCAAACATCAAAAACAACTAAACATTTAAAAAGTCCAATGACCATTACAGAAACACCAGATAAACCATTTAACACGGTGTATGTAGATACAATAGGTCCATTTCCAAAATAAATTTATGGAAATGAATATGCAATCACATTAATATGTGACTTAACTAAATTTTTAGTAACTATACCAATACAAGACAAAAGCGCTAAAACAGTCGCTAAAGCGATTTTTGAAAACTTTATACTTACCTATGGTCCAATGAAGACGTTCATTTCGGACATAAATGGTACTGAATATACAAATGCAATATTGCAAGAAATCTGTAAATTTTTAAAGATTGAAAAACTAACTTCAACTGCCTATAACCATCAAACGCTAGGAACAATAGAAAGGAGCCATAGAACTTTCAATGAATATGTACGCTCTTACATTAAAGTTGATAAGACAGATTGGGATGAATGGTTAAAATATTTTACGTACTGTTTTAATACAACCCCATCAACAGTTCACAATTACTGTCCATATGAACTAGTTTTTTCAAAGCTTCCTAACAAGTTTAAACAATTTCATGAAATGGATAGAATTACTCCTTTATACAATATAGATGATTATGCCAAAGAGGCAAAATTTAGATTAGAAGTAGCATATAAAAGGGCCCAACAATTATTAGATGGGAATAAAATTAAGCAAAAACACAATTATGATAAAAATATTCTAGACTACAATTTAAAAATAGGAGATTTAGTTTTACTTAAAAACGAAGCAGGTCACAAAGTAGCACCGAATTACAAAGGACCATACCAAATTAAATACATAGACATAAGAAATAATGTAACTATAGTTGATAAGAAAAATATTAGACATGGTTCGTCTGAGGCCAGATCTGAACTCGGAAGAGCGAGTGTCAATCGAAACCATTTTAAGATCATACGACGATGCACTTCACCTACCCGGGGACAATCTTACATTCACGAGTGTACTTAAGCATAATATACCAACTGATCCTAGTCAGCCCCCAATCAATATTTAACAGTATAGGTTACCTGAGGCCCACCGAAATGAAATTAATAGACAAGTTGGCCAAATGATCGAAGATGAAATTATCTCCGCCAGTATTTCCCCTTGGAACTCTCCAATACTCCTAGTACCCAAAAAGGCAGGCAAGGACGGAGAAAAAATTACGTTTGGTAGTGGATTTCAGGAAAATGAATGAGGCTACAGTAAAACAGGTTTTCCCCATACCAAGATGAGATCCTAGACCGGCTACAGCCGATACTTCTCTACCCTACTCCTGGCAAGTGGGTACCACCAAGTTCTGATGAGCCCTAATGATAAGCAAAAAACCGCGTTCAACAACAACATGGGACATTTCGAGTTCAATCGTATGCCCTTCGATTTGACAGGGGCACCAGCCACGTTTCAGAAGATAATGAATTCACTATTAACGGGTCTACAGGGAATCGACTGTTTCGTATATCTGGACTATATAGTAATCTACGGGCGAAATCTAGAGGATCATCAGTTAAGACTTAAAAGTGTACTGGACGTTTTAAGGAAACACAACCTTAAGCTGCACCCTGAAAAATTTAATTTCCTGCAAAGAGAGGTAGTTTATCTTGGACATCAATGTTCGGAAAACGCAGTATTACTGGACCCCTATAAGACAAAAGTAGTAAAAGATATACCGGCTCCCAGAAATTTCAAGGAGCTACAATCATTTTTGGGGCTTATCAACTATCATAGAAAGTTTATACCAAGGTCATCTGAAATGGCATTGCTATTGAACAAACTATTAAGGAAAAACGCAAAATTTTAATGGACAAAGGAGTGTAAACAAGCAATGAAGAAATTAAAAGCTGCAGTAACAAGTCCTCCACTGTTGCGGTACCCTGATTTCACAAAACCATTTATTCTGACTACGGATGCTAGCAACGAGGCATAAGGAGCCATACATTCTCAAGGAGAGCCAGGTTGTGATTTACCCATATACTTCGCAAGAAGAGTGCTAAGTGATACGGAGAAACGATACTCTACCATAGAGGAGTTCCTTGCCATCGTGTGGGCATCTGAGATTTTTAGCGCCTATTTGCTTGGTAAACATTTTACCATTTTTACAGATCATAAGCCTCTGAAAGGAATAGCCAATTTAAAGGATCAAGAAGGCAGACTGGGTCGATTGAGACTCAAACTTTTAGAATATGAATATGAGATACGGTATAAGCCGGGTAAAATCGCACTTAGTCGTCTCCCAGTGGAAAAAATGAGTGTAGGAGCAATTACCAGAGCAAATGCACGAGAGGCAATCGCTTATAAAAAGAGAAATAATGAAGAGATTGTGGATGAAGTGAATAGGAGTGAAGACGTGGAACTAGAGGATACGACAGTCTATTTGACAAGTTTGGAGGATATTAACAAGGTAATGATACACCTTTAAGTGGACACCAAGGGACATACAAAACTTACTCCCGCATCAGGAATCAATACAAGTGGGCCGATATGTACCAACAAATCATAACCTATATAGCAACGTGCACTCTATGCCAGAAAAACAAATGCTCAAAAGTCGAAAAGATGCCATTGGTTATAACAAGTCCATTTGAAAAAAATTTTTTGGACCATGTAGGACCGTTGCCAGAATCCGCCAGAGGAAACAAGTATATTCTAACCTTTCAGGACGATTTTTCAAAATTTTTCGCGTGCGCCGCAGTAGCTGATGCAGAGGCCTCCACAATAGCTCGAGTTTTTTTAAGGAAATATTTTCGAGATACTTTATTCCCAAGGTGTCAGTAACGGATACCGGGTCTAACTTCACATCGAAATTGTTCAAAGAAACAAGTAAGCTCTTGGGAATAAAGAAACTGCTAACCACTCCTTACCACCCACAAAGAAATGGTGCCTTGGAAAGAGCTCACCGACCTTTAGCCGAATTTTTGAGACATTTTGTCAATCTATCTATTGGTAACAACCCGATTTGTTTACTAGATGAACCGTATATAACGAGGACAGGCTTCGAACATATGAGACCTCCTACCCCGAATAGACACGATATTCAACGCTTGCACGCTGGGTGGTCATCTTGTCGAGATGTGGAGGCTTAGGTCTAGTTGACCGGTCTGCACTGGCGGGGGCAGCTGTTATCAGCTGTTAGGGTGACCCATGCCAGAGTGGCAAACAACTAAGTACCGACTAAGAACCACCCTCCCCGGACTCGATAGCGTCTGTTTTTCCCCATGGGGCGACTATCGAATCAGTCCCTTTCTCGGTCCAAGGGACCATGTCCAAATCCACCAGCGTCTGTATCCAATTGTGGGCGGCTGATGGTCTGCGTCTGTATCCAGGTTGGTCGGCAGCTTTTTAACCTGGCAGTAGGTATAAAATGCACCCTTAAACCCACCAAAATGAAAAATAAAAAGGCAAGCCCCACGTACCCGGTTAGGGGCTTAATAATAATCTCCGGGGACCCTATACCCGCGGGGCAGGGAGCAGGCCGCGGTAAATCGAAAGCTACTGCTGCTCAGGCTGGCCGGGTGTCCACATCAGGCCCGTCCAGTTTGCGGACTACTGACGTGGTGGGCAATCAGCCTGGATCAACCGGGCTGATTGCTGTTGAGAAAGGGGCAAAACACCCGGCAACGGGTGGCTGCCCTAGCACTAGCAGCGAGGTACCTCTGTTTTTCGCTCCAAGTATCTTGTAGTGTATTTTAAAAATATAGTTTAATGCTTAAAAAAAGGATAAGTATTTCTTAGCACTTCTGCCGCTTTGGTCCAGCGTTCGCACGCCGTTTTATGTCGAGAATTAATAAAACACTTGTTTGCTTTGTGTTAAGACTAATTCTGATTTTAATAAACTTATTTCTGCGCTTCTATACTAAACTTATGTCTATTCAGCATAATTGAATCAAAATCAATTCTTGTATTGATTTTGCATAATGGAATGAAATTTGCCAAAAAAAAATTTCTAAATGTGGCAACTAAGTATTTTTACGACTTTGTGTACGTCAATGAACTTCATGGTGTTAGAAGAACTTTTTGAAACCAAATTGCAACTAAGCATTTTTGTGTTCATGGTCAAGTTGTATTTAAAATGTGCTAAGTTCATTGACGTAGTTATGTTGTAATTTAATATGAACAATATTATTATGAATTGTGTTTTTGTATTGTGTTAAAAGGGTGGTGCATAGGTATGTGTACACTACACCCTTACCTTTTCAGATTTGGGTTTTATTAAAAATAGACATTTTTTATACCCTCCAAAAAAGAATTTGGAGGGTATATTCACTTTGTCATTCCGTTTGTAACGCATCGAAATATCCATCTCAGACCCCATAGAGTATATATATTCTTGATCAGTGATGAAATCTAAGACGAACTGAGCATGTCCGTTCGTCCGTCCGTCTGTGGAAATCACGATTCAGTCCAAACGAAAAGAGCTAGACTTTTGAAATTTGGCATAAATATATTTTAAAACTTAGAGCAGGTTAAGTTCGAAGATGGGCTAAATCGGGCAAGAGGGAAAAAAGTTCCCCTAAGAAGAACTAAACCAACCCAGAAAAAACAACATAATTTTTAAAGTTTTTTGGTTATTTTGTTAAGCAAATGATATATTTTTATGTCAAATACGGTCCAACGCCTTAAACTTGGAGCCATTAAATAAAAGAAAAATATTTTTTGACCCCGCCCACTTTAGTGGGCGTTATTATAGGCAAAAATAGCATAAAAATTTAATAAATTGTTTTACTTAAGCTTACATTCCTTAAAAATAACACTTTTAAGCTTTATTGACGAAGCTGAGACGAAACCTGGTACTACTCTGCCCTACCCCCTCCTTCCCCTTCGCCCCCTAAATGATCCTACCAAAAAAAATTTTTTTTTTTAAATTTTGTATATAATCATCCCAAGCATTTATCTTTAGAGTTTTATGACTGCCGATTTCTGCCCTACCTCCCCCCCCCCACCTCTTCCTTTGCCCCCTAAATGGCCCTACCAAAAAAAAATTTTTTTTTAATTTTGTATATAATCATCCCAAGCATTTATTTTTAGAGTTTTATGACTGTCGATTTCTGCCCTAGCCCCCCCCCCCCTTCTTCCTTTGCCCCCTAAAATGACCCTACCAAAAAAAAATTTATAGGCAAAAATAGCATAAAAATTTATCAAATTGTTTTACTTAAGCCTACATTCCTTAAAAATAACACTTTTAAACTTTAATGACGAAGCTGAGACGAAACCTGGTACTACTCTGCCCTACCCCCTCCTTCCCCTTCGCCCCCTAAATGACCTCACCAAAAAAAAATTTTTTTTTTAAATTTTGTATATAATCATCCCAAGCATCTATCTTTAGAGTTTTATGACTACCGATTTCTGCCCTACCTCCCCCCCCCACCTCTTCCTTTGCCCCCTAAATGACCCTACCAAAAAAATTTTTTTTTTTAAATTTTGTATATAATCATCCCAAGCATTTATCTTTAGAGTTTTATGACTGCCGATTTCTGCCCTACCCCTCCCCTCTTCCTTTGCCCCCTAAATGACCCTACCAAAAAAAAATTTTTTGTTTTAAATTTTGTATATAATCACCCCAAGCATTTATCTTTAGAGTTTTATGACTGCCGATTTCTGCCCTACACCCCCCCCCCTCCCCTCTTCCTTTGTCCCCTAAATGACCCTGCCAAAAAAAATTTTTTTTTAAATTTTGTACATATATAATCATCCCAAGCATTTATCTTTAGAGTTTTATGATTGCCTGTTGCTGCCCTACCCCTCCTCCCCTGTGCCCGCTAAATGACCCTATTAAAAATAAATAAATTTTTTTTTAAATTTTGTGTATAATCATCCCAAGCATTTATTTTTAGAGTTTTATGTCTACCTGTTTCTGCCCTACCCCATCTCCCCCTTTGCCCTCTAAATGACCCTATCAAAAAAAAAGAAATTTTAATTTTGTATATAATTATCCCAAGCATTTATTTTTCGTGTTTTATGACAAAGGTGAAATGTTTCCCCCACAGCCCTTGCCAGAGCGACCCCGCCAAAATACAGTTTTTATACCCGTCAAAGAGAATTGTGATGAAGTCTAAGACGGTCTAGCAATGCCCATACGTTCGTCTGTGGAAAACATGATATTGTATATTTTTTTGAACCCCGCCCCCTTTAGTGGGCGTTACGTACGATATTATATAAAGGAACTCTGTCCCACCAAGTTGAACATTTCAAATTCACTTACTAAATATTTGGAAGGTATTTAAGATTCGACCCGGTCGAATATAACGTTTTTACTTGTTTTTGTTAAATTTAGATTTTAGATAAAACTTGTTTAGTAATTTTTACATTATATTTTAATAAATTTTGTGTTGGCTTAAATGTAAGTATAAAGTAAGAGATTAAGGTCTTAATATTAATTTTCTTTTATTCTTATGTGGTTAGTGGATATATATTTTTTTAATAAATTTTTATGTATTAATTTTTCTTTATTATTTTCAATTTCCATTAGTACATTTACCTCTTTTACATCTAATATCTTGTATGGACCTTTGTAAGGTGGTTCATTTTTTCTCCTATTTAATACTTTAACTAATACTAAATCTCCTATTTTAATGTCTATGCTATTCTGCTTATTAAGTGACTTTAATTTTCTTTTCGTTTTAACTTCTAAAATTATATCTCTTGCTCTTTTTAGTGAGTAATTAAGTCTAGCTTTCAAATCATTTGTATAATTATCAAGATTGTAAAGTTTTTCATGCTTTCTGAATTCATCATTTGGTAGTCGAGGTAGTTTTCCAAATACCAATTCAAATTGTGAATAGTCTGTGTCACTATTGGGTGTTGTGTTAAAGGCAAACGTAAAGTATGGTATCCATTCGTGCCAATTTATATCTTCCACAAAATTTATAAAGTACTCGTTTAGAACTTTATGGTTTCGTTCTACGGTACCTAGAGTCTCGTGGTGGTATGGGGTTGAGAAATGTTGGTTTATTTTTAATAAATCACAAATCTCTTTCATTAATTCATTTGTAAATTCTGTACCTTTATCAGTTTTTAAAAGTGTTAAATAGTCCATACTTTAGAACTACTTATTCTACTAAAGTTTTAGCTACTGACTTTGCATCTTTTGTTACTATAGGGCACGCTATTACATATTTTGTTAATTCGCATTGCATTGTAAGTATATATCTATAATTGTCCGATGGTCGCAGAGGACCTACTGTGTCTACTACTACTGTGTCGAAACTCTGTGTAGGTGTGTCTGTAATAGTAAGAGGTTCTTTTGTATGTTTATATTGTTTATTTTTCTGACATGAATCGCAAGTTTTTATGTAATTTTTTACCATTCTGTTCATATTTTTCCATAGGTATCTTTGTTTTAATTTGGAAATAGTTTTTCTAATTCCGAAATGTCCACTATATGGTTTATTGTGGAATTCTTCAAACAATCTATACTGTTTTATATTCTCATTTATTCTGTTTGGCATTTTATAAATTATTATTTCAATTTCGTTATTCTGCAGATTATTATATTCTTTTTTCAATTTCTCGGCCGTTATATATTTAAATATTTCATCATTATTATATAGTACGTACTTTTTAATTTTTGAATTCTTTAATTTTAATAAAAATTTCTCCATAAATGTTTCGGAAAACATAGGATTTTCGCTTTTATTACATATTATACTTGTAATATTTTTATTCAATGCATTGATTTCTTTATCTTTCATATCTTTTAATTCGTGCTGCAGCTTTTTATCATATATAAATTTTATTCTTTGAAGCTTCTTAATATCATTAATTGACGTGCATTCCCACACACGGAGGTGATCAGTCTCTTTTGGAGATATGCCGTTCTTTTCTTTATTTTTCTCTAATATTTTGTTCTTATTTTGGTCGACCATTCCGGGCGTTATTGCCAATGTTTTCTTTTCTTTTTCATCAACATAGATTGGAATCATGTCTTTTAATATTTGCGAATTTATTTCAATTCTTGATAATGCATCTGCGTTTGTATTATTTGAACCTTTTTTGTATACAATATCAAAGTCATAGTCTGATAGTTCTAGTCTAATTCTAGTTAATTTGGAGGATGAATTTTTATGTGAAAATAGAGCAATGAGTGGTCTGTGATCTTTAACAACCGTAAATTTTCGGCCGTATAGGTAAGATAGGTAAAATTGTATGCCCCAGTGTATTCCTAGCAATTCTTTTTCGATTACAGATTTATTTCTTTCATGTTTGTTAAGGGATTTACTAGCGTAAGAAATGGGTAAGTCACTTCCAATATTGCCTTGTGAAAGTATTGCACCTAACGCAACATTTGATGCGTCTGAAGTTAGTATGAACGGTTTATTGAAATCTGGATATTGTAGTATAGGTGGGTTTTTTAGGCTGTCTCTTAAAGTATCAAATGCCCTTTGGCAATCTTCTGTCCAGTTGAAAGTTATCCTTTTTTTAGTAAATTATTCAAACTGTTGGCCGTTTTGGCAAAGTCTGGTATAAACCGTCTATAGTAATTGCAAAAAGCAATAAATCTTCTAGCGTCATCAGCGTTTTTGGGTACAGGATATTTTTCGATTACTTCATATTTTGTCGGATCGGTTTTGATACCGTCCTTTGTGATTAAATGTCCTAGGTATAAAACTTCTGGTTTTAGGAAACAACATTTTTCAGCATTAAGTTTCAAATTATAATGTTTAAGTCTTACGAATACTTTAATGAGATTCTTATTGTGGTGTTTTAGACTGCAACCGAAAACAATTATGTCGTCAACATATAAAAATGCTTCTGTTTCTAACCCTGATAATGCTATAGTTAACATTTTCTGGAAGCTGTTTGATGATATTTTTAATCCGAAGGGTAACCTATTAAATTGATAATGTCCACTATTGGTGGAAAATGCTGTTAGAGGTCGTGACTCATGGTGTAGTTTGATTTGATGGAAAGAACTTGTCATGTCTAGGGTAGAAAAATATTTAGCTCTTCCTAATTTGTCTAATATATCATCTAGTCTTGTTAAAGGAAATTTGTCATTTACTATTTTATTATTTAAACGTCTGTAGTCTACGACCAAACGCCATTTCTTTACATCGTCTTGTCCTTTTTTGGGCACTAGAAGTAATGGTGAGTTATATGGGCTAGTTGATGGTTCAATAATGTCTTCTTTCAGTAGTCCTTGTACTTGTTTGTCTATTTCACTTAGTTGTGTTTGTGGTAGACGGTTTTTTTTTATATATACTGGTGTATTATCTGTAAGTTAAATGTTCTGTTTGTAGAAATTATTGGTTGTTAATTTTTCATCTTCAAGGTGAAATATTTCTTGGTATTATCACAAAATTTTGTATAGTATGTGTTTATTTTCTTGTTTAAAATCTTGAAAGTTCACTGCTTTAAGGAGTTTTTGGAATCTTTCTTCCGAAAAGTTCTGATCTGTGGCTTTAAAAATATGAAAATGTATAAGTGGTATTGTAGATATATTTACGCTAGAAATTTTTGTCGGTCATTCTGTAGTGTTTGAGATTTTGACGTGCCTGTAGCCTTCTTTTGGTACAATTGTATTTGCTACGAAAATGCCCTTTTGTATTTCTTTATTACATACTATGCTATCCTCATTAATGTTAATACTTATTCTTAAAATTTTTTCCGATCTTGGCGGTATAATGATAGTTTTTAAATGTTCGGTATTAATTTCGATTGGAATCGTAATTTTTTCTCCATTAATAAACGCATTTATTTTGTATGTATCATAATCTATTTTGCAACTGTATTTGTAGAAGAAATCTATTCCTAAAATTCCATCGGTTCTAATTGGAAAGTCACTATTAACTATATAAAATTTATGTGTTATTTCTTGTTCATTTAATTTGAAATCTAGGTTCGTTGATCCGAGAGTATATATCGAATCTTGTGTTATACCATTAAGTTTACAAATGTCTTCGTTAAATATGTTATAGCCATGCAGAACATTTTCTTTACATAGAGATATGTCTGAACCAGTGTCTATTAAGAAAGTTAATTTGTAGTTTATGTTTTTAACTGATAAGTAGATAAAATTTGATGTGTCTGTTTTTATGGCAAATATTCTTAGTTTTCCCTTATTGGAGTATCGTTCCGAAACTCCAGGGTATGGTCGTTTCCCTGTTGTATAGTGTTGACATTAGTTTGTCTGTATCTTTGGTTATATCTAGGATTGTTGTGGAGATTTTGATCTCTATATCTGGAATTGTTGTAGTCGTTTTGATAATTTCTCCTATTGTTATTTCAGTTAAAGTTCACATTGTTATAAGTGCTTCTTTGGTTTTAATTAAAATTGCTATGTTGTTGAGTGGTATTATAATTTATTCTGTTTCTGTTTGGTATATATCTAAAGTTTGGATTATTTCTTTTAGTGTTCCTAAATCCTGAATTATTTGCGCTTGTACCGTTATAATTACCTCTTCTATTGTTATTTATTCGCAAAGTTTTAAATGTATCGGATAGTTCTAATGACCTTTCTTGTGCACTTGCAATGTCATAAGCTTGTGATATTGTTTTGGGCTGAGCTGCTATCACAGCGGTTATTATGTCACTGTATAAACCTTCTTGAAAAGTTTCTAATGCTAATTTTTCATTCAAAGCCCTAATCGTAAAGCGAGCTACTTTGTTTGGACTTTCTCCTAATTCAGATATTTGTATTAATGTCAATTCTGCGATTAGTGTGCTAATTTTTTCTTTGTAATTTAGTACATTGCCTTTTTGTCTGGTATTTTTTAATGCGAAATGTATGCTACTAGCTGTTGTAGTTGTTCTAAAATTTTTGGTAAGGCATGTTTTTAGTTGTTCAAAAGTTTCGGGTATATTTTCTATCATTAAAATGTCTCTGACTTTATCTGTTAATTTTATTGCTACAATATATTTAGTTAGATTTTTCTTCCCTTGATCATTAAGTTCAGAGTAGACAATTTCAATCATTGAAAAAAATATATTAAGGTGTTTTGCTTTTCCGTCAAAGACTGGAATTGTATCAGAAGCTTTTTTGCTATCGAAATTCGACATGATTATAGAATTTTCAATTTCTGATGAAAGTTTCAATTTTTCTCCTTTATGTACCGTTAACAGTTCAATTGCTGTTAATTTTAATTTTTTAAATTCCTCAATTTTCTTTTCTCTTAAAGTTTTAGGTAGATATCTTGCTAATTTTCCAAATTTCTTACATAGTTGGTTAATCAAATTGTATTTTGCTTTTATAGTATCTTCTGTGTATTTTCTGTTTCTTGATTTCTTAGCATTTGTTATTAATTGTTGAATTTCTTGATTGATTTTTATATATATTTTTTATATTTATACAATATACGAGTACACATATATATATATATATATATATATATATATATGTATATATATATTTTTTTTTTTTTTCCTAAGTCTAAAAAACAAATCTTATTGTCTATTAAACATTTTGGACATTAGTCCGTACAATTTGTTTTTTCACATATTGTTTTGCAAAATGCATAATGCTATTAAAATAAAAACTACTAAAAAAATTATTACGATGTCTTGGCTTATTGCGATCTTGTTGTCATTTATGGCGTAGGCATTGGCCTGTCCTTCGACGTTTGCGTCGAAATATTTAATTTCTTCCAAAATTAAATATTTTTTGTCTTCTTCTGTTACTTCAAATGTATGTAGTTGGTTCATTAAGTTGTTTTCCAGCCTTCGTTTTTGAGTTCCGCAATTAAGATTTTCTTTTGAGCGCCTTCACTTATGTTTATTACTCTTTGCAGGTCTTTGCAGGCTTGTTGGAATCTATGTTTCCTCCCTCCTTTCTGTTTTCTTTTTTGGGGCTGTTGTCAGTCTAAATTGTTGCAGTTGATTTTTATAGTTTTGTTGCCGCTTTTTGTACTTTTCCAAAGTTATAGGCTTTGGACCTGCCGTTAATGGTGTTCGTATGTATTCTTGTGGTGCTGGAGATTCGTTAGCGTTTCTGGGCACATATTCTTCTGGCACCAGTAACTCTTCCCATTTTTTGAAAATATTGTCAATCTCCTCTTGACTTGACATTCGAAGGATATTACAGTATTTAAAAAAAAAACAATATATATTTTGGCGGGATTTTGCCAGGATTTAAACAATTTTTTTTTTTATATATTTGTTAGAATCTCAGAGGTTTATTTTCATCTCAAAAATTTATTAGTTCCAAAGTTTGAATCTCAAAAATTTAGCATTAGTTTAAGAGTTTGGCAGGATCGACATGTAGTGTATTTTAAAAATATAGTTTAATGTTTAACAAAAAGATAAGTATTTCTTAGCACTTCCGCCGCTTTGGCCCAGCGTTCGCACGCCGTTTTATTTCGAGAATTAATAAAACACTTGTTTGCTTTGTGTTAAGACTAATTCTGATTTTATTAAATTTATTTCTGCGCTTATATACTAAACTTATGTCTATTCAGCATAATTGAATCAAAATCAATTCTTGTATTGATTTTGCATAATGGAATGAAATTTGCCAAAAAAAAATATCTAAATGTGGCAACTAAGTATTTTTACGACTTTGTGTACGTCAATGAACTTCATGGTGTTGGAAGAACTTTTTGAAACCAAATTGCAACTAAGCATTTTTGTGTTCATGGTCAAGTTGTATTTAAAATATGCCAAGTTCATTGACGTAGTTATGTTGTAATTTAATATGAACAATATTATTATGAATTGTGTTTTTGTATTGTGTTAAAAGGGTGGTGCATAAGTATGTGTACACTACAACCTCAAAAGCTGCTCAGGTCCTTACCGGTAAAACCCCCTTCTTCGGGTGCGAAGGGAATGGAAAGGCCTAAGCCGTCCAAACCCGTCGCCTCCAAAGGGCACATTGCGCAAGAAAAGGCAAAGAGGATTACTTCTAGCCGCAGTACTGCGTCACCCACTGCCAATTCCGGCAAAAACATCAATAATCCTTCGCGAAAAACTGCTTCACGCAGGGCCAACGATGCGAGGCGCTCCGCCTTAAGAACCATTTCGCACCTTGGTCCGATCCCGGCTGACCAGCATTCTGAAAAGCAGGCAGCCTCTCTAAAGTGAGCACAGGCTCATGTGTCGAGGCTGCAAATAAACTCCTCCCCCGCACCTGCCACGGTTGCGGCGCCTAAACGGCAACGTTCGGAAGAGGAGAACGATGCAGCTAGGGCAAAACGTCTTAAGAACATCCCTTCGAAAGGCACCTTTAGTGAGATCGCCAAAGGCTCATAAGGGCCATAATCGATAGGGATGTATCAGACGGTGCCATTTCCCATGCCAGATGGGACTTGGTTAACCAAAAACTGGCGGGAGTGTTCTGGAAGATCCGCAAGGAGAATCCGGGACCGCCGCCTCAATGCGTCGATGCTGGCTAGCACGGCGTTAAATTGATGGCCTGCACAGATGAACGCTCAGCGTCTCTGTTGAAGAAGGCCATCGAAGCTATTGGCGAGGTGTGGGAAGCCTCTAAGCTGGATGTGGTTCCCTTGGAAGACATACCCAGAAGACCAAGAGCCTAGACCAAAGTCCCTGCTGAACCTTCTTCCCCGAAGGAGATCCTTGAGATCCTTACGGACTGTAACCCGGATCTACCCACCCATGACTGGAAGGTAGCTAAGGTGAATGCACCCGAGAGGTCTAGAAGGGAGGTGGTTCTGATTCCCAATAACGAATCATGGCACCGATCCGTAAGAGGGGCAACAAAATCTTCTACTGTTTCAGTACGGTTCTGTTGCGCCTCTACCGGACCGATGCCAAGAAGAACCGCAACCGAGGGGATGGTGTTACCGACGGCGCTGTTGACTGCGCTGCTGCTGGTGTGTTGGACGTAGCTTCATACGGGCAAGAGGACACCCACTCAGTCTCAGAATTGGTGGGTGGCTTCTTTGAACGGATGGTAGTCGTGGATGAGGATAATGACGTCCTCTTGGAATCCAGCCAAGAGGACGCCAACACCACCGTAATTGTGCCCCATGATGGTGAAGGTGACGCAAATAAACATTCACCAATCTAAAGCAGCATCCGCTGCGATGCTCCTCCGGGTGGTAGAGAGGAAGGAGGAGCTGGTTATGGTTCAGGAACCCTGGGTCCACCAAGGACGACTTCATGGACTGACACTAAAGGGCTACAAGCTATTGTTTGCCAAAGGCACAGGTAATATTAGATCTTGTATCTTGGCTAAAAAATCTTTACGTGTCTTTATCCTATCTGATTTCAGTGATGGGGATACTGTAGCAGCTGCTCTGGAGACCCCGTCCGGTACGGTTTGGCTGGTCTCGAGCTATATGGCGCATGATCACGAGGGCAGTCCACCAAATGGAAAGGTGCGTGGTATTGTGTCCAGGGCGATAAGCACGAGGACGCCTATAATAGAAAGTGCTGACGCCAATTCACACCACACATCCTGGGGTAGTAGCGATACTAACGAGCGGGGTGAGTGATTTCATTTTAAATAATAATCTTGAAATTGTCAACAGGGGTTCAGAACCCACTTTTATTGTGTCTAACCGTAGAGAGGTTTTAGATGTAACATTGGTTAGTGCAGAGCACACCAATCTGGTTAGCGGTTGGAGGGTTGCGGATGACTGCTCCCTATCCGATCATCGCTATATTGACTTTAACATAGGGTTAGGTGTAAGTAGATTTAATCCTATAGTTAACAGAAAGAAGACTGACTGGGAGCTACAGAACAATGTACTCTGCAACGCCTTATCGACGTCGTCAACTATTAGAAATATTGGGGACATTGACTCTGCTGTGGAGATTCTAAGTGAATCGTTTCGCTGTGCCACTAATGTGGCTTGCAAACCAACGGTTTGCAGGGGAAGGGCCAAACCACCATGGTGGATCCCGGAAATTGCACATTCACGAAAAGAATGTCGTAGGCTATTCAAAGAGGCTAAACAATCAGGCGACTGGTCGACATACAAAACCTCGTTGAATCGCTTCAAGAATCTTGTCAGAAACGCAAAGAGGAGGTCTTGGAGGGCTTTCTGCAGTAATGTGGAGGGTTCATCTGAAACCAACAGGCTGCGTAAGATGCTATCAACCGCACCGGTTGTACCCAGCTACATACAGAAACCCTGTGGTAGCTGGACCATGAGTAGTCAAGAGACGCTGAGCGTACTACTCGACACTCATTTTCCTGGTAGCCAGACGGCACCTTTGACAGGCACTGTCGATGGCATCTTGACGACAGGCGCAGTCACAACTCCATTGGATATGGATAGGCTCCGCTGGGCTGTACACAGCTTCGATCCGTTCAAATCTCAGGGACCAGATGGAATAATTCCAGCGGATCTACAGAGAAATGCGGACGTTGTCCTACCTTGGCTCACGGTAATTTACAGTGAATGCCTTAGGAGGGCATATATACCTATATTTTGGCGTACGTGCATGGTTGTCTTTATCCCGAAGGGGGGTAAGACGTCACACACCAAGCCTAAAGACTTCAGACCGATGAGTCTTACTTCTTTTTTACTCAAAACTTTAGGAAGGGTAATTGATATTCATCTGAGAATTACCATTCCGAATGAGCTTCTCTCCAAATCACAGCACGCCTATACTAAAGGCAAATCTGTGGAAACGGCACTACATTCTCTAGTGGGCCACACAGAAAAAACTCTTGAGTATGAGGAATTTACTATGGGGGCTTTTCTGGACATAGAAGGTGCTTTCAACTATGTCAACCCCGATTCCATCATCAATGGGATGGTAGCAGTAGGGATTGATGACAATTTATGCCGGTTTGTTAGAAACTTACTAACTTTCAGGGTAGTCAGGGCCTCGATTGGGGATGTCACTGAGTATAGGGCAGTCTATCGGGGCACTCCACAGGGAGGTGTTCTGACACCTCTGTTGTGGAACCTGACCATTAGTTCGCTTTTGCTAAGTCTAGAACTCAGACAGATTATGACTTTCGCGTACGCCGATGACGTGGCGGTGGCGATATAGGGTAAGCACTTAGATACCATATCTCAGTGTATGGAGTCTGCGCTGACTCTGCTGAGAAGGTGGAGTGTCAGCTGTGGGCTCGGCATCAACCAAGCCAATACTGAGTTGGTGCTCTTCACCAGGAGGTACAAGACCGATAGCTTTATACACCCAAAGCTTAACGGCACCTCCTTGAAACTATCTAAAACCGCCAAGTACCTGGGTGTGATTCTGGATAGTAAGCTATCGTGGAATCAGAACATACAGGAAAGGGCCTTAGCGGCTATTTATACATGCAAAAGGGCAGTAGGCCTCAAATGGGGTATCAACCCTAAGGGGATCAATTGGATCCTTGAGGCTGTTATTAAACCAGTACTCTTTTACGGGGTATTGGTTTGGTGAAATGCGATGGGCAAGCAGACTCATCGCAGGACCTTTGAAAAAGTCTTTCAGGTCGTAGCGAGACTAATGGCAGACGCACTATGATCTACACCAACGGGAGCAATTTTTGCAATGCTAAATTGGCTCCCGGTTGACATTCTGGCCAGACAATTGGCTCTTTTCTCTGCGGTCAGGTTGAATACAGTATGTCCATGGACTAGGACTGACTATGGGCATGCTAGGATTTTAAGAGAGCACTCGGAAATCCATGCCAACATTGACTACTGTGTACCAAGACCCTTATTTGGTGGACTTTTCCGTTCCATTGTCGTTGACAGGGAACAGGTGGACAGACTTTCCTTTCCCGAGGATTCAGTTAGAGTTTTCACTGACGGATCCAAAAGGGGAACAAGAACGGGCGGAGGCTTCTATGTGGAGAACTTCAATGTAAGATCTCCATTCCGGCTCCAAGACGGTTGTACTGTCTTGCAAGCCGAAATCTCTGCTATTACTCGGGCAGCGAGATGGCTAAGGTACTATAGGATATCGAATGATATCTTCATTGTTACCGATAGCAAAGCAGCCATCTCTGCTCTTAGTGGTGTGTACAGTACATCAACAACTGTGGTTGAATGCCGACTGTCTATCAACGAGATAGCGAGACATTCGAGGGTGACACTGGTTTGGGTGCCGGGCCTTTCTGGATGTCCAGGCAACCATACTGCGGATGAGATTGCCAGGCAAGGGACTGAATTGAACAGTTCAGTGATCAGTCACTTCAGTGGCATTTCATTAGCGCCATGCAAGTTTCTGATTCAAAGCGAATCATACAAACTAGCTCAACTTAGGTGGGAAAGCGTGGCTAACTGTCTCGTGGCAAGAGCCACGTGGCCCCATTATGATTTGCGCTAAACACGCGACCTTCTCAAGTTTGACAAGGCGCGCATGCGTCAACTGGTGACTGTTCTGACAGGACACTGTAGCTTTGGGACTCATGCGAGGAGGATGGGTCTAATATACAACGACTATTGCAAAAGCTGCAATGATGAAGAGGAGGAAGAAACTGTTCTCCATCTTCTGTGTCAGTGTCCTGCCCTTGCTAATGCAAGGGCAGAGGCGCTGGGCTTCCGATTCCTGTCAGACTTAGACAGCCTGGCAAACATGGAGCTTTCAGGGGTATCATCCTCCCTCAGGGGTACAGGATGGTTTGAAACGGCGGAGGACATCCCTTAGGAGGTCCTCCGCTTAAGGGCATCACAAAGGGATCGAATTGACGGATACAAGTGGATTGTCCCGCCAGGGACAACGGTTCTCTAACCTAACCTAACGTCCAAAAACTATATTTTTCTCAATAGTTCTCTAACGTGCAAATCAAAAAAAAAACAGAATAATTCAAACAAACAAGTTAAAGTATTTATCTCCGGGTGTTCAGAAACTAAAATGTGTGTGATATGAAAAAAATATAACCTGTTCGTGAATAAACTAAACTAAATCCTAGTGGTAGAAAAATTCGATAAACTTTTAAGGGTCCAGTATGTGAAAAATCTGGTCAATAAAACAAACACATATACTCAGCAGCCTCATCGCCGAATTCAGCCTGAAAAATCTTTCAGCGCCTAATCTGGATGATTATAAGTCATTTTAAACTTTTTTTGATAATTGGTTAAATTAATTTAAAATTATTAAATTAAAGTGGTGAAATCCTGATTAAAAGAAAACCTCTAAACGAAATACTAATGAAGCAACTGATTTAGAACACTGGACCCATTACAACTAATCAAACTTTTAATTTATATCTAAATAGATATGTATACCAAACGAAAAACAATTAACTGAAAATAAATTCGACTTGGAAATTTTAAATCAATTAATTATAAATCACCTTAACTTTATTTGGTTCAATTACTAATATGACACTTTTCCGTGCTTAACTGAGTTTGGAATGTAAATTTAAAGTCTGGCTGTATTAAAGTAATCATGGAATAATATTTGAGTGGAAATTAACGCCTTTTCTAGTTTTCTGTACATATTAAGTTTTTGTTGGGTATACATATCTATGTCCTTGGTATCCGAACGGGATACATAACTAACTCCGTCCTTGGTATCCGAACGGGGTGCAAGTCCTTCCTAACAGGTTCGTTTTCAATCGCACACATTTTTGAATTTTGACCCCTGCGAGAAAAATTTGAATTTATGCAAAGTTAACAACTAAATTATTTAATGAATATTATTAACTTTAAATTGAAGTAAATTACTAGTTAGGTAAGCGATAAAAGAAAGAAACCGGCAGAAGAGGTTTTCATAAAAAAATTATTTTGAATTTTTGTCTTGTAATAAATAATTTTAATATGCATACGTAAATCTTTTCGAGTTTGATTTCTGGGTTGCGGTAAAGCAGAGTTTTTACGGGATTATGTACCAGTACCCACATCGATCGCTAAAATGTGCATGATCATGGTTGGGAGGGGAAAGTATGTTTACCATCTATATATACTAAGTATGTTGAACACCTATACATAATAATCAAGTGTCCTAACATCAATTCAATTAAATCAACTACTTTTTCTCAGTTCTTTATGGGAGTTCGCTATATTATCTTTTAGTATTCGCACGTTAAAAACTAAATAATATTCTGTGCATAAGTCTCCTTAAGATTCCTTCAGCCAGCCATAAAACCCATCCCATTAGCCGACGAGCCCTAGTCGGAACCAGAACGTGCCTAGGCTGACATGAAGTGAACTTCGACCATCATTTACGAACAACCCTATTAGTTTACATGCTGCAGTTTAAGTCTCCTATAATTTCTTTAATATATGACCTTATGCGATATGGCCGGCAAAACACAATTGTCTTTGCTCTGTCTTTGTTGATCATTGTGAAGAACCGTTATCTTTTTTGCATATTAATTTCGTAAAGTGAAAATTAAGAAGAGGTAAGTGCTCTATCAGAGACACCACCAGATGTATGTGAAGCTGGCAGTCGTCGTAATATTTGGAAAAGGATACCGTTTGAGGTGCAGTTCTGGATCGGCTCTTCTGTAACTGCGGACACAAACACCCTTATAGAGACGCCTCATCATTATTTCTCGGTATACTTTAATGACGAGTTCTTAGAAAAAGTTACTGTGTACACAAATAGGTACTATGTTGCCGAGATGGGCAAAACACTGGGCGCATCTGTAGCTGAAATTAAAAATTTCTTTGGTATAGTTATGCCGATGGGTTGCATTCGATATCCAAGACTACGGATGTACTGGGAGAAAACCACCAGACTCCCTATTGTAGCTGATACTATGAGTCGTGATAGATTCTTTCTCTTGCACATGCGTTTACATGTGGTGGGCAATAATATAGTAACTGATGCAGAGAAACAATCAAACGTGTTTTGGAAAATAAATCCACTACTTGAACGTGTTAGAACTGTTTGCACAAATATTCCAAGAAAATTCAAATGATACCATTTACTGGTCGGTGTAATGTTATACCGCTGACAGACATAGGATTTCTATACCACATTAGTATTCTATACTACATGTGTGTCAACCTACACTACAATTAAACCACAAAATAAAGTGGTTTATATCTGGTTTCAATACTACGAAAATATACGTAGTATTAACCCAGTTTACACCCTTTAGTTTTGTTCAATTTCATTGGGAATGAGTCATCGTCCAATTTCGCCACTTCAACTTTCGAGAAGTTCGACGCCTCAACCTTATTAAGAAAAATTATAGTTATAATGGATTTATAAACCATAAAGACTTACAATTGTCCAAAAACGCCTGTACTTCTTTTTTATTATATTAGAATGAAAAAAGCATATTCTTCTTTGAAGGCGATTGTACATAATTAACGAATAGCGAAAACACAATTTCTTTTTTCGCATAAAATATGCAATTTTGTTGTTATTATTAACAATTATGCTAAAAAGTTTTTCTTTTTCCATTTTTTTTATTACACGAAAATAAAACCACATGTCTGTCATGCCAAAGTAGTATCAAAATCCATAGTATTTATATCATGGTATACAAATCCTATGTCTGTCAGGGATATTAGACAGTCTCCCAAATAAACCTAGAGGAGTTGGTTTAAAAAATGAAGTTTTAACAACCGCTGAAGGGCTTATCCTTGATTTTGAAATTTACTAAGGCAAAACTACACTACTTCCATGGTCGAGCTTAAGCATAGGACCCGGTTTTATTTTACGATTGGCTGAAACAAATCCTGAGGGGTCGAACAATTTTTTATCGTTATTTCACAACAATACCTTTACAACAAGCACTGTTGCAGCGTGGAATTTATGCCACTGGAACAATAATGAGAAATAGAATAAAAAAAATGTAAATTTCACGAGTGACAAACAAATGAAAAGAGGTGAAATGGAAGAATCTTGTCACAGTGAGGACAATATTCTCGTGGTGCAGTGGAAAGATTCCAAGTCGGTTATTCTTGCATCTTCAGCGTACGGGAGAAAAAGTAAGAAGGTAGGTTGAAGTTCCAGCTCCAAGAATCGTCACGGAATACAACAAAAGCATGGGCGGCGTTAATGTTAGTGACCAATTAATGGATTCGTACAGGTCATTTTTTAAAACTAGAAAATTGACTTTAAAAGTTTTCATACATTTTATTGATCTCGTATCCTGCAACTCCTGGATGCAATATAGAGATGATTGCAAAATAAATTCCTTTTAAAAATTTCTTTAAAATGGCATTAGCTAAATAACTAGTAGCTATAGATAAAATAAAGGCAGCGAATATGAATCTGAATATGAGAAACACCAGAATGTATCCAAAAATATCTTCCATCCGAACAGCCATGTCAAGATAAAAGCCTTGATGGATACAAAGACTGGCCTCTTGATTTGGCTTCAGCAAGATGCTGCAGACTTGTCGGATGCAAATCCAAAATGAGACGCTGTAATATACATACTTCAGCTTGTACAAAATAAACAATTGAGTATGAACACAAAACATACTTAGGATCACGTTCTGATCTATAACTTTGACACCAATCGATTGTCCACCCTTAAATTTTCTGGAAATGTAGAGGAGGGTCTAATACTTGACATATATTTTTTTAAGAATTTTAAAATATATACTTTTCCAGATGTAGACCTTCGAACTCAAGACCCCAAAAAATAACCTTTGACCTTTTTTACAAAAACCGCAATTTGCATATCATTTTATAGGGTGCACTTTCACCTTTAAAACGATACCAAAAAAACTAAATTTTCTTGCATAGTTCAAAAGTTCTATCGCTTTTTGTAAGGAGAGTTTTGTGATTTTTCACCATTTTTTACAACTTTTATGACGTAATATTTCAGAACCCGATTGGATCTGGGGCCACATTTTTTTTGTTTAATTATACTCTTATAGTGTAGGACATTTGTGTTGAATTTCATTGCAATCGGAGGTGATGATGCCGAATATGCCATTTTTTCGTGCTGGTTTGACGTGTTTTAACTCACTTACTACTTACAAATTTAAGCAGTGGCTTGAGCTACCAATAAAAATTGGAAAACGTTCACATGTACTTAAGTATAAAATTCAACCCAAAAAAGTTTGGCTTAGGTATGATAGAACAAAAATTCAGAAAAATGAGACATGAAGAAAATAATCAAACGGTAACACGGGTATTAAAACAATAATATATTAAAATCAGGTTAACATAGTTTTCGGATTCTACTTCCTAATAAAATTTTTTTAAATAAGAACGGTTATCATATTCAACTAAGCCACCTAATAAGTGCTGACAAACACAATACACACGAGCACTGATGATGAAAGCGTTGCGGCTTTCGAAAACAGCTGTTCTGCTCTGCTGTGTAAGTTGAATAACTAAAAACTGATGTTAATTAACTATTGTTTGTGTGTGTAGTATAAAATTTATGAAATAAAATAAAAACACAATATTTTCATTAAAATCCGTGATATAATATTCTTTATTAATTCTATTTTTTATTACCTTGAATAGCGAGATTTGATTCCGAAAAGGTTCACAAAGCAAGTGCTGTAACTAGTAAAAATTTAAGATGGCGAAGACAATGTTTAACCTACCCGTTACCGGTTTACTCGTTGGAATCCAAGAAAATATTCCAGACATACAATGTTGATAACAAAGGAATAATATTTGGATCCCCACAGAGAATTCCAATAAAATACATAGACGGTAAACTAATAAGTTAATAGTATAAACAAAGATATCAAACCGTAAAATTCAGCTTAAACATTGCCGGCCACCTAGCAGGAACATAGTTACATGCAAGACAGTGAATTTTAAGTATAAATATTATTATTATTATTTTAAATCTATTATAATTAAAATTACAATACACAAAAAGAAGTGAAGGCACTAGCAACTAATGGCTATCGGCCCAGAGTATAAACAATAAAGTAAATACTTCGATATAATAAAAGTATATTTTTTCCTAATACAAAATGTGAATGGTTTTTACGACAGATCCATCAACTGAATTTTTGCGGCATGGTTTTCAGGAGATCCATAAACTGAATATAGGTTTTACCACAGACCCATAAACTGAACCCGTGCGGGATATGGTTTTGGTCAGATCCATGAACTGTGTTGAAACACGATATTAAAACGGGGATTGGCCAGAAAGGACCCACCTAAATATCTTGTGTTGGGCTACCAGACAACCCGGACTCGTCGTTGATTGGTCTGTAACTACTTGGGCAACTACTTCTGACCCCAAACCCAGTGCCACCTGACCGGAGTGGTAAAATGTGGGATCCGCTAACTTGAAATCAGGAAACTGATTTGTAATTGTTGGCGATACGCCTTCGACGGGCGTTTTCACACCCCGCATCGCAGAAACTTTAGCTGTTAATGAAATCCGCTTGAATGGGTCATAAATCGATTCAATATTCACACGACAATATGAATCTGCAACAGGAATAATTAACCGCTGCACCAAATGTTGGCAAATATAGCTGTGGCTGCAGCAAAGGTCAATGACTCCCTGCAATTGAACCTTTTTATCCCCATGCGCAATTTCACTTAAAATGTCGATGAGAACGCTATCACGTGGTGAAGGATTTTTTGTCTTTCGGCCCCGGAGAATGCAGCAGAGTGTTATGTTCACCCTGACATTTACTACACTTCCGAGTGCTAGGACAATCTTTCCTGTGGTGCTCTGACAAACAGCGCGAGCAGTAACCAAAGGTAAGAATATGCCGAAATTTTTTGTCATGGGCCCAGCGTTTGAACCGAAAGCACCCCCGTAAGGGTGGCGGATTCTTACAAAGTTTGCATTGCTTGACCTCAAACTTTTCTATGACGTTCGGCAATAGGCTGGCGGTCGACGACGACTTCGATGGTATTTGTTGAAGAGGCAACACCATCCTCCTTGGTAATTCCCGCAGTAGCCCTTTTAGACAGCGGTGCCTACAATGATGGACCCGATACTTCCATCACCTCTCCGTATTCCTCCAGCAATACAGCTTCCTAAAAAATTGGTAGTGTCCATATTACTAGGAAAGAATGAAGTTTAGTAAATGCGATAAAATTAGGTGGTCAAAATGACCAGTTTTGTGATTGGTCGTCTTACAATCCCATTTTGCGTTCGAACGTCGGCGACGCGAACACGATCATCAGTACCTGGATACGTTTTCACGACCCAACCTAACTTCCAGGTATATCCCGTTCCATTTATAATGTTTATGCAAATTCTGTAAATATTCTTCTTTCCATCAACGACAGAAATCATGCGTAAGTGGATAAACTTTGAGGTATTTATCAAACCTATTGCTGACTCATATATTGAAGGTTCAGGGGGCGCCAATATTGGCCTGCCTATCAAAAAATTCTGCTGTTGGCTGAAGTAGTAGAACACGAGACTATGAAGCGGAGAGTCCTGAGTTCGAGCCCCCGCTGAGTCATGAAATATTGTGTTGAATTCTTCTGATCAGCATTAGTGCGTGGTTGTGTTTTTTTTTTTTTTTTTTTTTTAGGAGTAGGACCAGCACTCAGGGGATGACCCCTATTAATGCAATGCATTGCGCCGGAACTGAAAACGAGGGGATAGTATTGAGGAGACAGATTAGGAAAGATGAGAAGATAGACAGTTTTTTTTTGTAGCTATTTCAACCTTTTACTTCGTCGGCTAATTTTTGCTACAGGGCCGACGAAGGTGTGTGCTGTTTCTCTGCTTTTTAGTACATGATAGTGTCAGTCGCTGCCAATTATGTTCAGTGATCAGTGACTATGCCTTCATCATTGAAACAGGCTGGCAACAACTAACACAAACCACGCACTAATGCTGATCAGAAGAATTCAACACAATATTTCATGACTCAGAGCGGGCTCGAACTCACGACCCTCTGTTTCATAGTCTCGTGTTCTACTACTTCAGCCAACAGCACCATTGTTGCCATCTTGTTTTCAGTGATGAAGGCATAGTCACTGGTCACTGAACATAATTGGCAGCTACTGACACTATCATGTACTAAAAGCAGAGTAGCAGCACCCACCTTCGTCGGCCCTGTAGCAAAAACTAGCCGGCGAAGTAAAAAATGTTGAAATAGCTACAAAAACAAAAAAACTGTCTATCTTCTCATCTTTCCTAATCTGTCCCCTCAGTACTATCCCCTCGTTTTCAGTTCCAGCGCAATGCATTGCATATATAGTCCCCCACATGGGGCGCACCAGCTGGGATAAGCCACCACGAAAGAGCCTGCACTCCAAATGTTGAACACATTCGAGCCTGACTCTCTTTCAAAAAGGTGCGAAAATCTTTCTCAATCTCCCGAGAAGCTCCTACGAAATTCATGCCATTGTCAGAAAATTCTGTCCGTGGACAACCTTGTCTAGCAATAAAGCGATGAAAAGAAGCCAAGAAGGCATCCGATGACAAATCTGTCGTAGCCTCTAAATGGACTGCTTTAGTAGAGAAGCATACATATATACAGACATAGGCTTTTGTTAATGCGGGATATTAGTATGTAACGTGACGTTACAAATTATACCTTAACCCAACACTCACTACTGATCAACAGCCGTTCAAATAAGCTAAACAAATAAACATGCATATATAAATATACATTGCAAATCATCTTCGCACCGCCAACAATATAACATACGTGCATACACAGTATTCAAAAAAACAACCAGCAAGTACACACCGCATATAAAAAAAAATACAATAAAATAAACATACAAAACAGGGATTTGAACAGCCGACCTCCCGACTCGCGGCCGGCTGCTCTGTCTCTGTCATAAAGAAATACCATAGTGATAAAAACATTCATGCATACGCCGTATACACACTCTGCATAACATACACACACACCGTATAAACAAAACAAGCAAATATCACACAATTCATTGTGTTGACTAGCAATTGAAAACAACTTCTCATTTGCTTAATATTTTATCGTGCATAAGTGATTAAGGTTTTGTTACAATGAGGGGGAATGAATTGGAATACGATTCTTTCCTTTAGTGCATGTGTATATTAGAGGGTACCCGAACTCTTATTATTATTATAGTAGTTAGCCGAACGATATCCGAAGAATTTATATCGTTCGTATTATTATTGCCGTATTTATCGGAGTGATATCCGCAGAATTTATATCACTCTTGTTATTATTATAGTAGTTAGCCGAACGATATCCGAAGAATTTATATCGTTCGTATTATTATTATTATTATTATTGCCGTATTTAGCCGAGTGATATCCGCAGAATTTATATCACTCTTATTATTCTTATAGTAGTTCGCCGAACGATATCCGCAGAATTTATATCGTTCGTAATATTATTATTATTGCCGTATTTAGCCGAGTGATATCCGCAGAATTTATATCACTCTTATTATTATTATATTAGTTAGCCGAACGATATCCAAAGAATTTATATCGTTCGTATTATTATTATTATTGCCGTATTTATCGGAGTGATATCCGCAGAATTTATATCACTCTTACTATTCTTATAGTAGTTAGCCGAACGATATCCGCAGAATTTATATCGTTCGTATTATTATAGTAGTTAGTCGAACGATATCCGCAGAATTTATATCGTTCGTATTAGTCTTTCAACCATATTCACATTGCGTGGCTTATACTTTGCTATCGAATATACGAAGCCCTTATACGCACGTTGCGGCGCTTAGAGTACGAAACCTAAATGCAAGAATTGGACTACAGTGGTGGCCATATTTCAAAGGAAGCAGACCTTTGACGAGCCTGGACAGATTGAGGATACCTCGGCTGGGAAATTAAACTGCGTTACAAGTATAATTCAGTTCAAACACTTTAATTTGAACTGTACTAACTTTTTATTTAGGCCTTTAAGCACTTGTAACTTAAAGGTTGATGGGTGCAATAGTTTAAACAAAAGAGTTTTTATTACTGAACATATTGTAAACTTTTATTGTGATATTTATACTAAAATTATTAAAGAAAAATGCTGACAAAGTAAAAGTACAGAAATAAATTTGTGTGAAAGTGAACAATCAATTAACGTTGCTAAAGACAAAATTGCAATTAATGCAATTTTGTAATATGATATCCCTTTGTTAATATTTTTGACTTGTTGGCCAATCACATAAAAGAAAAATAACATTAAAGGTATTAACTACGACAAATTTAATAAAAGGTGTATTCATGTTGTTTTTATTATTAGTTTCTAACATTCTCCCCCGCGTAGAACGGATGTTCAATTGCAATGTTTGAAAGAATTGATCCGTGAAGCCTTTGTTGTCTAAACATCTAAATTGCACCTACGTAATTGGTTACGTGGCCTTGGTGTAGGTTTCATGTGGTGGGGTTGTTGTTCAACTGATTGCAGTTCGATGTCTTCTTCAGGATCTTTAATAGCTATTGTTGTGTGTGGGTTTTGTTTGCTTCTGCACACCTTACGTCGAACAGTTATTATGATGAGTGCTGACATGCTTACACAAAGTGCAATATAACCTATTGTATAGCTATGCTGCTTGCTGGTGGGACTTCAATTCATTGGGCAGGTCCAGTATGTCCTGTTCTTTTAGTGATTTTTGTAACGCTGATAGTTCGTTGATGTTGTCAGGGTATATACTGTCTAAGTGAGTTGAGTTCAATGGATTGACGGTTAAGGGGTGTGTAATAATTTGCTTTGTTGATAAGTCTGAGATATTACCAAGGCTAGTATATTCTGAGCTTATTGTACTTGAGATAGTTTGTCTACCCTTAATAGTAGCAAATTCATGCTTCAGCACGCAGTCCGGATCCAGCGTGAGCAGGCCAGAGCCCTTTAAAGGAATATGAGTAATTTCTCTATTACACACGACTGTGGCCCGGGATGATGCTGTGGTAGCATAAATCCATCGATTTCTTTTGTTGAGTGGTATCCACTTAGTAGTAGTATTTTCTAGAGTACAAGTTGGTGCCGTTTTGTTATTGTACAAATTGATTTCACACTTGCACATTTCTGAACCATAATTGTTACGGGTGTGACTGTTGTGACACAAAAATACGTTTTGTTTTATTATGTCGCAAGCGCTTGTAATAAGAATGTATTGCTTGTAATAAGAATGTATTGCTTGTGGGATGCTGTTATGCCCAACAATTCAGTACATGGTTTGATGGCTACCATGGTTTTTTTCAGCATGTTAGGTACAGGAAACAGCTGGAAAATTTTAAATTGTTCAGGTTCAACCAACGGTAAAGTTATTTTGAATACTGCATGTTGGTGCGTAAGTCTACCTTGAACCTTCATTAGTTTGAATAGCTGTAGTAGTTCATCTTGTCCAGTTGTAGGAAGAGCGAGTGATGGTACTGCATGGAGTTTAATTTGTGCAATTTCATTTTGTAATTGTAGAGGTGTTAGTAGTAATGGGCTGATTTTTCCATGATGAGTATCGACGAGGGCATCAAGAATTGATGATTGTATTTTTCGTATATTATTTGCAACTAAATTCAGTTCTAAAACCGCACTATCAAATAGTTGAGTTAAGTTGATCTGGAACAATACCTTATTGTTTTGCTTCGGTGCTTCCGAAAGAGACCCAATTTTTTGCTCTAACTGTTGAAATCATACCTTGGCAAACAATTGGTTTTGTCGTATGATATTAATGATGGAGTCAACAACTGATGTTTGATTCTTAAGCAATGTCAATAAATATGACTCATTTTCCCTTACTTTCTGTTTGTATTGGTCATCTGGTCAGCATATTCAGAATCCAATATGCCAAATAAAGAATGAGCAACATTTTCAACTATATCCAGGGCGCCTCTTTTACTCCGCAACAGTTGATTCTCCAGTTGTAGATCATCTTCCATGTGTTCAAAATGTTTAATAATGCTGAGACATGATTCGTTTAATTCTATCATTTTGCACAGATGTCGTAGGGAATTCGTGCCGTTGATTAAAATTGATGTTTCAGACCAATATCCAGTCAAATCATAGTGTACAAAAATATTCCATTCAGTGGCTAAAATTTTAGTTTTACCAATTTCTTCAAAATGGATACCTATTTTCATTCCAAATTTTTCGGTTTTTATCGGTGTTCCAAGTGCCATTGGTAACAACAATATCATGGTGATTAATGCTAGAGTGAGATTGTTTAATAGTGTTTTCTTTCTTTTGGCACAAGGCTCCCCAGTTGGGTCACTAGGCTTCTCAGTTGAGTTATAAGTGCTGTTGTAAATGTTTACATTGTTGTCATCAGAAGTGATGGTTTCTTCAGACTCTGGCTCGATGGGTAAAAGAGCGATTCGATGTATTGGGCGTTTGAATAGTCCATTGGTTGTTTTGACTTCCACGACTCTGACCACATTATCATTACCAGGATAAATTTTGACTATTCTTGCTAAAGGCCATTTCATGACTGGTAAATTATCCTCCTTGACTATCACCATATAATCAATTTTGAGGTTATCAAACTGCGCATTCCACTTGTGAGTTTCCAATGAGACAGTCTTGAAGCTTTTGCTGTTGTTGCGTTGCTGTCGATTTGTGATACTAGTGCTTCGCCAATCAAAAAATGGCCAGGAGTCAGAGCTTCAAGATCATTGAGGTCACTTGATATAGGAGTTGGTGGGCGAGAATTGAGTATCGCCTCGATTTCCACTATAATTGTTTCCAGTTCTTCCTAAGTCACTGATGCAATTGCAACACTATGTAGTAACAGATGTTTTGCAAACTTTACCGCTGCTTCCCATAATCCACCAAAATGTGGTGCACGTGGTGGTATAAAATGGAAATTTATTCCTTTTGAGCTAGCGGTTGAGATAATTGATTCCTGCCCCTTGTCGGAATAAATACTGTTGGCCAGTTCTGCTAACTAGTTTTTTGCTTCTATTAAGTTAATTTAATAAAAGGTGTATTCATGTTGTTTTTATTATTAGTTTCTAACATTCTCCCCCGCGTAGAACGGATGTTCAATTGCAATGTTTGAAAGAATTGATCCGTGAAGCCTTTGTTGTCTAAACATCTAAATTGCACCTACGTAATTGGTTACGTGGCCTTGGTGTAGGTTTCATGTGGTGGGGTTGTTGTTCAACTGATTGCAGTTCGATGTCTTCTTCAGGATCTTTAATAGCTATTGTTGTGTGTGGGTTTTGTTTGCTTCTGCACACCTTACGTCGAACAGTTATTATGATGAGTGCTGACATGCTTACACAAAGTGCAATATAACCTATTGTATAGCTATGCTGCTTGCTGGTGGGACTTCAATTCATTGGGCAGGTCCAGTATGTCCTGTTCTTTTAGTGATTTTTGTAACGCTGATAGTTCGTTGATGTTGTCAGGGTATATACTGTCTAAGTGAGTTGAGTTCAATGGATTGACGGTTAAGGGGTGTGTAATAATTTGCTTTGTTGATAAGTCTGAGATATTACCAAGGCTAGTATATTCTGAGCTTATTGTACTTGAGATAGTTTGTCTACCCTTAATAGTAGCAAATTCATGCTTCAGCACGCAGTCCGGATCCAGCGTGAGCAGGCCAGAGCCCTTTAAAGGAATATGAGTAATTTCTCTATTACACACGACTGTGGCCCGGGATGATGCTGTGGTAGCATAAATCCATCGATTTCTTTTGTTGAGTGGTATCCACTTAGTAGTAGTATTTTCTAGAGTACAAGTTGGTGCCGTTTTGTTATTGTACAAATTGATTTCACACTTGCACATTTCTGAACCATAATTGTTACGGGTGTGACTGTTGTGACACAAAAATACGTTTTGTTTTATTATGTCGCAAGCGCTTGTAATAAGAATGTATTGCTTGTAATAAGAATGTATTGCTTGTGGGATGCTGTTATGCCCAACAATTCAGTACATGGTTTGATGGCTACCATGGTTTTTTTCAGCATGTTAGGTACAGGAAACAGCTGGAAAATTTTAAATTGTTCAGGTTCAACCAACGGTAAAGTTATTTTGAATACTGCATGTTGGTGCGTAAGTCTACCTTGAACCTTCATTAGTTTGAATAGCTGTAGTAGTTCATCTTGTCCAGTTGTAGGAAGAGCGAGTGATGGTACTGCATGGAGTTTAATTTGTGCAATTTCATTTTGTAATTGTAGAGGTGTTAGTAGTAATGGGCTGATTTTTCCATGATGAGTATCGACGAGGGCATCAAGAATTGATGATTGTATTTTTCGTATATTATTTGCAACTAAATTCAGTTCTAAAACCGCACTATCAAATAGTTGAGTTAAGTTGATCTGGAACAATACCTTATTGTTTTGCTTCGGTGCTTCCGAAAGAGACCCAATTTTTTGCTCTAACTGTTGAAATCATACCTTGGCAAACAATTGGTTTTGTCGTATGATATTAATGATGGAGTCAACAACTGATGTTTGATTCTTAAGCAATGTCAATAAATATGACTCATTTTCCCTTACTTTCTGTTTGTATTGGTCATCTGGTCAGCATATTCAGAATCCAATATGCCAAATAAAGAATGAGCAACATTTTCAACTATATCCAGGGCGCCTCTTTTACTCCGCAACAGTTGATTCTCCAGTTGTAGATCATCTTCCATGTGTTCAAAATGTTTAATAATGCTGAGACATGATTCGTTTAATTCTATCATTTTGCACAGATGTCGTAGGGAATTCGTGCCGTTGATTAAAATTGATGTTTCAGACCAATATCCAGTCAAATCATAGTGTACAAAAATATTCCATTCAGTGGCTAAAATTTTAGTTTTACCAATTTCTTCAAAATGGATACCTATTTTCATTCCAAATTTTTCGGTTTTTATCGGTGTTCCAAGTGCCATTGGTAACAACAATATCATGGTGATTAATGCTAGAGTGAGATTGTTTAATAGTGTTTTCTTTCTTTTGGCACAAGGCTCCCCAGTTGGGTCACTAGGCTTCTCAGTTGAGTTATAAGTGCTGTTGTAAATGTTTACATTGTTGTCATCAGAAGTGATGGTTTCTTCAGACTCTGGCTCGATGGGTAAAAGAGCGATTCGATGTATTGGGCGTTTGAATAGTCCATTGGTTGTTTTGACTTCCACGACTCTGACCACATTATCATTACCAGGATAAATTTTGACTATTCTTGCTAAAGGCCATTTCATGACTGGTAAATTATCCTCCTTGACTATCACCATATAATCAATTTTGAGGTTATCAAACTGCGCATTCCACTTGTGAGTTTCCAATGAGACAGTCTTGAAGCTTTTGCTGTTGTTGCGTTGCTGTCGATTTGTGATACTAGTGCTTCGCCAATCAAAAAATGGCCAGGAGTCAGAGCTTCAAGATCATTGAGGTCACTTGATATAGGAGTTGGTGGGCGAGAATTGAGTATCGCCTCGATTTCCACTATAATTGTTTCCAGTTCTTCCTAAGTCACTGATGCAATTGCAACACTATGTAGTAACAGATGTTTTGCAAACTTTACCGCTGCTTCCCATAATCCACCAAAATGTGGTGCACGTGGTGGTATAAAATGGAAATTTATTCCTTTTGAGCTAGCGGTTGAGATAATTGATTCCTGCCCCTTGTCGGAATAAATACTGTTGGCCAGTTCTGCTAACTAGTTTTTTGCTTCTATTAAGTTAATTGCGTTGTCTGAATAAATATTTTGACAACGACCACGACGGCTAATGAATCGTTTTAGAGCACCGATAAATGCTTCATTAGAAAGATTAGTTACCAATTCAAGATGAGTAGCCTTTGTGACAAAACAACAAAATACGGCTATATATGCTTTTGTTGGTTTTTTGCCTCTGACATTGTAATGGATCCAAAATGATCCACAGTAGTCAACTCCTGTATTAATGAAAGGGCGTGCTGGAGTAAGTCTAATCTGAGGTAGATTTCCCACTACTTGTTGGCATAATTGTGGACGTGCCCTGACACATCTGACGCATTTTTGTACAGTTGAGCGCGCCATAGTTTTGCCCTTTATTGGCCAGAGTCGTTGTCGTATTATGTTTAACAGTGCTTGTTGTGCTTGTGTGCTTATTCTCTTCGCGGACCATTGTGAATAAGAGTTTTATGAGGGGGTCGTTGTACGCAACCAGGATTGGGTGTTTTGCGTCGTATGATAACGGTGATGCTTCCAATCGCCCTCCAACCCGTATGATATTTTTGCCATCTATGAATGGAGCCAGACTGATGATGGAGCTCTTTTTTTCGATTTCCTTGTTTTTTCGAAGCTGGTTGATTTCTGGTAAAAAGTCGGATCTTTGAATGGTTCTTATAATTGTATATAGTGCGTTATCCAGTTCAGCCGACGATAATGCCTTGTGTGTATGATGCTGCTGTCTATTTATTCTTGAATTTTTTATGTATCTCAGGACATACCCCAATATTCTTTGCAGGGTCTTAAATGAGTTCCTATGTGGGATGTTGTATATGAACTCATTATTAGTGATGTTAACTGCTGAAATGTGTGATGTCTTCCTTTTTTCGATGTCATTATGAATGGAAAGTTGGCTTAAAAATGGGGATGGCCACATTTCTTCTCGTCCGTGCAGGAAAAGTGATCCATATGACCATAAGTTGCATTCAGAAAGTTTGTACGCTGGTAGACCTCTGGATAAGATGTCGGCTGGATTATCTTTCGATCGGATGTGGCGCCACTGGTTGGGCAACGTTAATGATTGAATTTTGGAGACTCGAGAAGCCACAAAAGTATGATACAAGGAGGATTCAGAGTTTATCTAAGAGAGTACTATTTCGAAGTCAGTCCAGAGGCATACATGTAGATTTTTTATTTGAAGATCCATTTTAATTCTGTGCATGAGTTGAGCAGCCGTAACAGCAGCACATAACTCTAGACGCGGCACTGTTTGTTGTTTCAATGGAGCGACCCGTGTCTTTGCGCAAAGTAATTATACAATAACTCTTCGATCCTTAAGTGTTGCTCGGATATAGGCGACAGCACCAAAAGTCTTTTCTGATTCGTCTGAGAAAATATGTAGTTCTGTTTTCTCTGCAAGTTTCCCTTTAAATATATGTCGGGGAATTTTAAAGTTGTCCAAGCTGTCTAAGTCTTTTCTGAATTTCGTCCAGCTAACGTGATGTTCTTCGGGCAATGGTTCATCCCAATCTAGCTTTAGTTGCCGCAACTGCAGAATAAACATTTTTGCCTTGATGACTACAGGTGATAGTAGTCCAAGAGGATCAAACGATTTTGCAAGATCTGATGTCGCTCTCCGTTTTGTGACATTTTGCAAATGATTCACTTTTACCTTGACGCAAAAGTGATCTGTCTAAGGCAGCCATAATAATACCAACGTTTTTATAGCGCTAGCGTTGTTACTATTAAAATCTAAGTCCAGTTCCTGATCGCCGAGTGGAATATTTTTCAATAGTTGTGGGTGGTTTGCGCACCATTTTTTTTTAAATTGAAGCCATGACTTCGCAACACCGCGTTTGAAGTGCGATGCTGAGACTATCGGAGCCTCCAAGACCATCGTCCACTTAGAAATTATTTTTGAGCATTTGTGACCCATATGGATATTCTATCGAGCCCTTTTCAGCAATTTTTCGTAGGCACTTTGTAGCTAAATAAGGTGCTGCTCGAGTACCATATGTGACCGTACTGAGTTTGTAATAGTTAACAGAAAGTGATGGAATTTCTCTCCAGATTATTACTGCTGATCGTCCTGATGAATCGCTATTTGTTTATACATTTTCTCGATGTCGGTAGTGAATGCAAATTTTGGAAGTCTAAAACGCAGCAATATTGAGAACAGTTCACCCTGGACGGTTGGCCGGTAAACATTAGGTCATTTAATGAGTAACCTGACAATGTTTTTGCTGAAGCGTCAAATAATACTCTGAGTTTTGTTGTGGTGCTTTCTGGTTTCAAGACGTAGTGATGAGGAATGATATATCTAGGCTCCAATACGGTGTAGATATCTATCCTCTGCATGTGACCCAATTGTTTATACTCTCGCATAAACTGTATGTATAGTGATCGAATGTCTTCGTTTTTTTGAAGTTGACGCTCTAAGCCCACGAATCTATTGTATGCCATTGCATGGGACTCTCCTAAAGCGGTTGGGTTTTCACGAAAAGGAAGGCTAACTACGAAACGGTCATCTTTATTGGTATATGTATGTTTGGTAAAATGTGCTACACATTGTTTTTCTGATGGCGAAAGACCCCTTTCATTTCCTTCAATCTCATCCAATTTCCAAAGCTGCCCAATGGCTTCTTCCAATGACGTGGAGTCTCCAAATACTGCACACGTGGTTGCACATAACGGGTTAGGAGGTAGATCTTTCCCGATTGTACCACCTACAATCCAACCAAGTACTGTATTCTGGAGTGTTGGAAGGTCGTCAGCAAGGTGTATAGTGCCATTTTGGGTTAATTTGAAGAAAAATTCTGCTCGAAGCAACAAATCTATTTTCTCCTGCTGATAGAAATGAGGATCTGCCAAGTGGATGTTGTTGGAAATGTTCCAAGTAGAAATGACCACATGCTTATTTGGTTGTGGGGGAATTATGCTTGGTAGAACATATGCCTCAACGTTTGCAGAGAAGTTGTGATTCTTCGACTTCATCCCGATATTTATGCGATATTTTGACTTCTTTTGAGTTTCGCCAACGCCGTCAATACAGAGTGAAGTATCAGATGGTGAAAGGGATAATTTTTGGCAAAGCCGTTTAGATGCAATGTTTACTTGTGATGCAGAGTCTAATATTGCTCTGAACTAATCTGATAGGCCATTTGAGGCTGTAATTATCACTTTTGCTGTTGCTAGCAAAACATAGCTCTGCCGGCCCGCAGCTACGTTCGTTGTTGCTGACGTAACTGCTGTTACTTCTGACGCAGGCTTCTGTATTTTTGGGTTTGTACACAACTGATTGATGAATCCTTTATTGCTTTGGTAGTGCCTCTTTTTTCTAAGTGAAGCAATGTATTGTGTTTTTTGTTACATTTTCTGCAGCTAACTGAACTGCAGGTGTTCGAAACGTGATCATTCCCGAAACAGTTCACGCATAATCTGTACTGTTGTACCCATCGTAATCGTTCTGCTGCTGATAGTTGCAAAATTTTACTGCAGTGATATAGTTTGTGGTCACTGTTATTGCACGCTTTGCATGTGCTATTAACGGTTTTGCCGGATGTGATAATTGTTGATACCACTTTTATGTGTAGATTGCCTCCAAAGTTTGGAATTGAACTTCGAGGAATGATAAAAACTCAGTTATGGTTGGCACATCCCTTGGGTTTGTCAGTGATTGCATGTATCTGATATGAGTATTTTTATCGAGTTTTTTAATCAATATCTGTACGAGAATAGCATTCCAAGAGGATGTTGTGACACCCAAATTGTTTAGAGCGGGCAAGCATTCCTTGGTGGTGTCATGCAGAGCTTTAACAGATGATGCAGTTGATGTTCCAGACGGCTGGTTGAGTATTTTGTCCACCAAGTTAGCTACTAGAATTTTTTTGTTGTCGTAACTATCCTTTAAAGTTTTCCAGCCAGCACTATAATTTGTCTCGGATAAGGAGAATTGACTGATTAGATGTTCAGCTTCTCCTGACAAATTACTTTTTAAGTACCACATTTCTTGAATGGCGGAAATCGATTGTTTATCCGGAAAATAGGTCATGGAACTGGCGCCATTTTAGGTAATCGCCATTAAATTGGGGTATTGCGACTTTTGGTAAATGTACTGAGCTAGAATTGTCTCTTGCAAGTAGCGATTGTCATATTGTTCCTGATCTAGACCGCAAGCAGCTGGGTTGTTTAATTGATCATAAGCTTCATCATGCAGCATCTCGATTTGATCCCATAGTCTTTTGATTGTACTGATGTTTATTTCGAAATATTGTAGAGGATGGTCATCCATCATTAGCCCCATTAATAACCGCCCGAGCGCTCACAGACGGGCGGGTAACTTTCGCAGTGTACTGCTTGTCGTTTCAATGTCAGGAGCTGCTTCAGTCAGTGTGCTGGATTTTCCGGATGCGAGGGGCTTAGCTACTGTTTTAGGATGCTTCTCCGTTTGTGCTTTGACACGGTTAACTTCATTAGTAAACAACTTGATGTATTTGTCAACTATAGAGCTTATTTTGTCATAATAACTATCAGCAAAATAATCTAATTTCATTGGCTCGTCATCACAAGCGTCTCGTACTTCTGTGTCCGTTGCTTGAAATTCGTCCCAAGACTCTTGCAGCTGCCGTAATCGTTCCTCAAAATAACCAACTGTTGATTTTCTGTCGGATTAATCCTTCTTGAAGTTTCTTATGATCCTCTGGATTTCTTCACCAGTCTCTCTTTGGGCATCTAAAAGCTGTTCCATATTGAACATCTTGAAAGTGAAGCAGGATTTTAATTTGAACTAATGTGTTGAGAATTGTTATTTTTGGCGTAGTTAATACCGGTTGTCTTGCTCAACTTATTGCGATCCCGTGCTTTGTCACAGGATCACGAAATTCGGGTCAATGTTTTGACCGCTATTGTTATACCCTTGTGATCGGGATTGAACTGTTGCGATCCTGTGCCTTGTTACAGGATCACGTTGATCGTAATAATTTTTTGCTGAGTGGTAGCGTGTTGATTTCTGTAAAGTCCCTTACCACTGGTGGGGGGAAACTTTTTAAAAGGAGATCTAAAAGCCGGGGTCACCAAAAATGTTAATGCGGGATATTAGTATAATTCAGTTCAAACACTTTAATTTCTTTTCTTTCGTTTTCTTTTTGTAGTCCGCACGTCTACTGTTTTGTTATTTATAGTTACCAAATTATTTGTGTTTAATTGAAACAAAAAAAAAAAAAAAAAAAAACAATATCAACATAAAACAATATCAACAAAAAACTTCATGCACATTAATAAAATAAAACAATTTTTATAAAGCAAAACAACATACAAACCATCAATACCAAATCAAAAAAAAAAATAGAATTAAAATTTAAAACAAGAAAACAAAAAAGAATCGATACAATTTAATAACAAATAAAACAACAAAAACACAATTGAAAGAAAATAAACGGCAGTTTTTTTTTTTGTTTGTGTTAATCAGTGACGGTCATCTGTGACAGTGATGGCACCGTGGAACAAAGTGACCAGCTCAGGGCTTTTATGTCCACTTCTGCGATTGTGCCTCTCCCCCTCCCCTATCTAACAAAAATAATTTTGTATTGTTGATTCCGGCTTGGAGGTTGCTGTTTGGCTGCCTGGTGGTGAAGGTATAGCACTGACCACCTGGTAGCCACTGAAAAGCAGTAATCACCATCGTTGGAATCAATATTAACAAAATAGACGACTATTTGGATTTCCCTTAACTTATTTCATGACAGGTAGATTCAGAATTGACTTCTGCAACATACGAGGCTTGAGAGCGAACTTCTTCTCAGTTTATGCTCACGTTTGTCTCTATCGGCCGGATGTTTTAGCCTTAAGTGAAACCCAGGTATCTGAGGATGCTGACCCACAGGATTTTTATGTGCCTGGGTATCAACTTCTGTCCCTTTTTAACTTCCATCGCGGTCTTGCATTATATATACGCAATGATGTTGTGTACCAAAGCCAGCAATCACTAGGCTTGTATGATCCAGAATTTAGCTGCCTTTGGGCTAAATTCAAGATCAGGGCACATAGTTTGCATTTCGGATTCCTTTATAGAAGTCCAAACGCGGGAAGGGAACAAACTTTATCGGGCTTCGATTCCCTTTCCGATTCTATAGCAAAAATCCTCGAAAGTTGTCCGGACAGTGAAATTGTTATTGCTGGTGATTTCAATGTCCACAACTCATCGTGGCTTCGCCATTCGAGCCACACAACTTCAGAGGGCCAATATGTTGAGTTATTCGCCGCGCATAATCACCTAGGGCAACTAGTGAATGATCCAACACATATACCGTGTGTTGAAGGGCACCAACTAAATACGCTTGATTTGTTCCTAACTTCACACCCTCAAAAGTATGAAGTGAACGTCAGTGCATCTCTCGGTAATTCGGATCATTGTATCATCTCCGCTTCTTTTTCGTTCTCGGCACTTCGAAACGTTTCACCCACAGCCACGAAACGTTTAAAATACGTATACGAAAAAGCTCGTTGGGCAGAGCTCAACGAATTCTATCGTACTTTCAATTGGAAACTATGTTTCTTAGATAAAAATATCGATTTAATGGCGGAAATGGTTGGAAATATAATTTTGCTGGGAATGAAATACTTCATCCCATCCAAAAAAATTTCGGTTAAGCCGAGACAAAAATCTTGGTTTAACCAATCTTGCAAAGAGGCAATCAGATCCAGAGAGGAAGCATTCAGTACTTGGCGGAATAACAAAAACGCAAATACTGATGCGCTGCGCAAACAAGCGAGGTCTTCGTGTGCCAGAGTGCTAAGGCGTGAAAAAGCTTTATACGAGCAGCGCCTTCGTGCTAAAGTTCTTACCGCCACGAGAGGTAGTAAAAGCTTCTGGTCATTCGTTAAAAGAGTAAAGGATAAAGCTAGTTCATCAATTCCAACTCTTTTAAGGGATGATCAAATATTCACTGAACCTGTTGATAAAGCTAACCTTTTGGCTGAGATGTTTGCAGGGAATTCTTGCTTGCCAGGTAGCAATCAGCAATTGCCCGTGGTGGAAAGAGTATCAGTTACTATGCCAAGAATATTCTTTCGACCACGTGCAGTTAAAAAGGTTTTAGCGAATCTCAACATAAACAAGTCTCCTGGGCCGGATGGCATTCCAGCACTGGTCTTGAAGCAGTGTTTTTCGACGCTAGCGCGTCCATTGGCTAAGCTATTTAGTGCATCGTATCATGCCGGTAAATTTCCGATGTGTTGGAAGTTAGCCAATGTAACGCCGATCCCTAAGAAGGGAGAGGCGCAATACCCCGAAAATTACCGCCCAATTGCAGTCTGTTCGGCAATTTCCAAGGTCATGGAAAGTATGACCAACTTCCACCTGGTAAGGTATCTGGAGACCAACACCTTACTTAACGACCGGCAGTATGGTTTTCGCAGAGCTCGCTCTACAGGAGACCTGCTCGCTCTGTTAACAGAAAAATGGTGCAATTCGATTCACCATTTCGGCGAGAGTAAGGTGGTGGCTCTAGATATCTCAAAAGCATTTGATAGAGTGTGGCATGATGCACTTCTGTCAAAACTGACTGCTTTTGGTGTCGGTGATGATTTCTCTCGCTTCATAGCGAGCTTCCTCAGAGACCGCACTATACGAGTTGTTATAGACGGGGTCTCATCAAACGAGTTCAAGGTAAATTCAGGGGTGCCGCAAGGCTCTGTTCTATCTCCTACTCTCTTCCTCATCTTTATAAATGACCTTCTATGTCAAACTTCAAACCCTATCTACTCTTTCGCGGATGATAGCAGCATTATCCATTCTTTCTCTTTCACCAGCCGGCCAAGCCTGGAGGAGATTGACGCCAGGAGACAAAGGATGAACGAGTCACTCACAAGTGATCTCGTGTCAATCTCCGAATGGGGCCTCGCGAACAGGGTTAACTTTAACCCTCATAAGACGCAGTGCTGCGTGCTTACGCATAGGCGGCTGGTCGAAGGTTCTGCGCCATCCGTGTTTATGGATGGTATAGGTATTGGGGAATCAGAAGCTCTTGATGTTCTTGGTATGAAAATACAGTGTGACGTTCGATGGACAGATCACATTTTTCATATTTCAAAAGAAGCTTTCAAGTGTCTCGGCTTTTTAAGACGGTGTAAGACATACTTCACCCCAACTGATCTCCTCAATATATATACCACCTACATGCGACCAAAGATGGAATACAACTCTCATGTATGGGCCGGTGCTTCAAAGTCTGTTTTGAAGTTGCTTGACCGCGTACAAGAGAGAGCGAAGAAGCTCATCGGTGACAGTACGGTAGCCAACTCTATTGACTCACTGGAGCATCGACGCAACGTGGGGTGTATTTCACTGTTCTACCGATACTACAACGGAATGTGTTCTGGTGAAATAAGGGAGCTTGTGCCGAATAACCGTTTATTTCTGCGAGCTACCCGCTCTTCACATAGGGCACATCCTTTTGTGGTTGAGTTGTCAGTGAATCGCACCACGCATTACAGAGAAAATTCGTTCTTTGGCCGAACGGTTCGTATGTGGAACAAACTTCCAGCAGAGGTCTTTCCTGTCAGTTTTAACTTGGGGAGGTTCAAATTGAACGTCCACAAACACTACTCCCTCTATCCTCCTTCCCATAACCAACTTTCCTAGTTCTGGCACAATGCATCTCATATGTAGGGGTCATCCCCTGAGTGCTGGTCCAAGAAAAAAAAAAAAAAAAAAAAAAAAAAAAATTTGAACTGTACTAACTTTTTATTTAGGCCTTTAAGCACTTGTAACTTAAAGGTTGATGGGTGCAATAGTTTAAACAAAAGAGTTTTTATTACTGAACAATATTTTAAACTTTTATTGTGATATTTATACTAAAATTATTAAAGAAAAATGCTGACAAAGTAAAAGTACAGAAATAAATTTGTGTGAAAGTGAACAATCAATTAACGTTGCTAAAGACAAAATTGCAATTAATGCAATTTTGTAATATGATATCCCTTTGTTAATATTTTTGACTTGTTGGCCAATCACATAAAAGAAAAATAACATTAAAGCTATTAACTACGACAAATTTAATGAAAGGTGTATTCATGTTGCTTTTATTATTAGTTTCTAACAGCTTTTGTTATTCGACAAGATCGACCTGTAAAACTTCTCAGGTCAAAGGGACCTGCGAAATCTATGCCAGTAGTAGTAAAAGGACGATCTAAAGTAGTTCGTTCTGGACGAAGTGCCGCCATGATCTGATTGCACGTGCGTTTCCTATCCAAAATACAACATTTGCAGCGGTTCACCACAGTGCGAACCAACACTTTGAGTCGTCCCACGTATAATCTGCAGCATCAGCTGATTCCCGCCACGAATTGAAATCAGATGTACAAACTCTGACAACAAAATCATAAACGGACTCGAATATGGTAGAATAATTGGATGTTTTTCAGTGTAGGAAAAAGAGGGAGATTTTACCAAACGACCATTTAACCTCATCACTCCATTACTGTCTAAAAAGGGATTAAAGGACTGTAACGAACTTTTTTGCGAAAACCGATTTTCTCAACAAAAGACACTGATATTCCTTAGGATAATGAACTTTTTGAGCCAAAATCGCCAATCTTAATTTCACCTTGGATATTTCATGACTTGAAATCGTTGTCGACCCAAAGGTATACTTGCCCCTATGCGCAGAATGTATCCGATAGTAAAAACGAAACATATATGATATCACTTTGAGACCACGATCAAGCTTAGAAAATCTATTCAACACATCTTCGAAATTCGAAAGAAATTTTGCATGCGTCTTAACCGTCCTGGCCTCAACATCTGTGTCCATAGGCGACTTAGTCCAATTAAACTTAGAATTACGCTGCCACCAGAGATGATTTTTCGCCAGATCCGAAGGTAGAAGTCTTCTACTAGCTAAATCCGCTGGATTATCTTCCGACCTAGCATGATACCAGTTGTGATTTCCGACATTCTCCTGAATTCTGCACACTCTATTAGCAACAAACGTCGCCCAACTACATGGCGTTTTTCTCAACCAACAAAGCACAATAGTAGAATCGGTCCAACAATACACCTGTTTGATTGGAATACTAATTTCGCCACTTACTGTTTTTAAAAGCTCAGAAGCCAAAACTGATCCACAATGTTCCACCGAGGCAAAGAAATATATTTAATAGGTGCAACTTTCGTTTTACAAGAGAGTAAATGTGCATAAATTTAGCCAAATGCTTCAATGCGAATATAAATTGCCCCAGCGTATGCGGAAAAAACATGAATTTCCGCTGCAGTATCTGGAGAATAATGCCCCCATCTCGGTATCTGAATACTGTTCACATCCCTATAAAAATCAACGAATTTTCTCCATTCCTTCTCCGTTGACGAGAGCAAGAAATCATCCCAATTCATATTGTCGAGCCAAATCTTCTGCATAATTATTTTTGCGATAACAATTACCGGACCTAACCAACCTATAGGATCAAATAATTTTGCAATCGTAGACAAAACCTCTCTTTTTGTATACATAGACATTTCAATAATGGGCTCTACTTTGAAATAAAATGAATCCAACTGAGCATTCCACTGAATACCCAGTGTCTTCGAGCTACTAGACTCCACAAAGGTCAAAAGCTTTGAATCCTTCAAGTAATCTGGCGGTAAATCATCAACAATTTTGATCTCATTCGATATCCATTTCCTTAATTCAAATCTAGCTGAAGACAAAACAGTTTTCAATTCATCCCGGCCTCTCAAAGCAGAAGAAATATCGTGAGCCCCCGTCAATACGTCGTCAACGTACATATCCTTTTTTTATTAGGACCGGCACTCAGAGGATGACCCCTACTTATGCGTACATTGTGCTGGAATAAGGAAAACTGGTTTTGGGAAGGAGGATAAAGGGAGTAGTGTCTATGGACATTCGATTTGAATTTCTCCATGCTATATACGGAGTTTATTCCACATACGGGCAGTACGGGCAAAGAATGAATTTTCCCAATAATGCGTAGTGCGGTTCACTGATAAATCCACCACATATGGGTGTGATCGCACTGTAGAGCGTGTTGAGCGTAGAAAAGTGCGCGTTTCGGGAAAGAGATCCCTGACTTCAGTGCGTAAAATATTAGCAGCAAGGGGATACTCAGCCTCCGAATTTTCTGCCCACTGCAACAATGTCCTTATGGCTAAGTAAGGAGCGCAGTTAACACCAAACATTACCGTTTGCAAACTCATACGTCATTACGTCCTGAAACTGAATGTGCAAATAGTTTGAAGCGATTTTGTAAATGCTCAGAGATGAAAGAGGACCCTGAAGCTGGGTCAATCAAGGCTCGAGATGGGTAAGTCATACCATCGTGAGTAATATTCACTATAGCCGCTCCCAGAAACACTTTTGGGTTCTGAGAGACATGAAATACCCGTCGAGTAGGATTACTGCTCGAAGATATGCTACTCGATGTAGAAGGCAGGGAGTAATTTACTTGAGCATTCTGGGCCAAATTACCAGACGTGTTAGCTAAATTATCCCTAGGCGCAACTTCCGTGGTAGCATTATCCTGATGTAGTAAAGTGTGATGCCTTTTATTACAAATACTGCAATTAAAAGCACTTTTGAAACTCTTCACTTCATGATCACGTGATAAGCAATTCACACAATAATTAAATTTTTTCACCGTTGGAAATCGTTCCGAAATTGATGAATCCTTGAACCGCTTACACATTCTCAAGAGGTGTTTTGAATTCCGACATAAAACACAAGATGTAGAAACATAAGCAGAATTTACAACATGAGCCCTAACCCTATGACCTGAATTCTTTACAGACTGCTGCGAATCTTTAAGATCATGAACGCATTCTAAAGTTTTAATCCTTTCCATCAGAAATTCATCGAAACCTTTCCACGAGGACAAAACCGATTTATTACGAACACTTTGTTCCCATAAACTAACGGTAGAAGTGGGTAAACGTTGAATCGAAAGGAAAATTAAAATAGGATCCCAATTGTCTGTTGAAATTTTGTAAATAGAAAGCGATGTCAGGCAATTATTAATACCGCGCTGTCAGACAATTATTAATACCGGCACTAGATCCCTTATCAACCGAGGGAAGGTTAAATAATAGTTTCAATTAGTTATTAACCAACATACGAGGATTTTCATATGCTTTCCTAAGGTTTCGCCAAGCAACATCAAACCCTTCGTTACTTAACGGGTACTTAGACACGATTTCATTGGCCTTACCTGCAGTTTTACGTATTAAATAGCAAAGACGTTCTATATTACTGAGACGCGAACTATTTATATATATGGATGTAAATAAATCTCTAAATGCAGGCCATGATATATAATCTCCTTCAAATGTTTTTACATCCCAAGGAGGTAATGTTAAATTATTTTCTAAGTTGCCTAAGTCTGCGTTTCTAACAGAAGATTCCTTTACTTTTGGCGTGTTAACCACTAACCATTGAGACTTTTTATTAATCAAGGCTAAACAATTAAGGTAAGCTATATAGGTACTCTGATATTTAGAAGCAGCCACACTTATATCTTCAGAGTTCACTTTTGTATTATCGTCAACATAATCGATCGATTCGCGTTGAATTTGTAGAGTAAAAACCGTATGGAAATCCTCATGACAATCATTAAAATTTTCTGCGAATTTAATGAGTGAGTCCGATACGCGCGTAAATTTATTCAAATATTTATTCGGCATGATTTATTTTTGAATATATGAACGAATCGCAAAATTTTTGGGGGAAAATTAATGCACACACGGTATAGTAGTCAATGTGACCAACGGTACGGTGTGTACCGAATAAAGTAAAACAAGTAAAAACGTTATATTCGACCGGGTCGAATCTTAAATTTCCTCCAAATATTTAGTAAGTGAATTTGAAATGTTTAACTTGGTGGGACAGAGTTCCTTTATATAATATCGTACGTCAACGCCCACTAAAGGGGGCGGGGTTCAAAAAAAATATACAATATCATGTTTTCCACAGACGAACGTATGGGCATTGCTAGACCGTCTTAGACTTCATCACAATTCTCTTTGACGGGTATAAAAACTGTATTTTGGCGGGGACGCTCTCGCAAGGGCTGTGGGGGAAACATTTCACCTATGTCATAAAACACTAAATATAAATGCTTGGGATAATTATATACAAAATTAAAATTTCTTTTTTTTTTGATAGGGTCATTTAGAGGGCAAAGGGGGAGACGGGGTAGGGCAGAAACAGGTAGACATAAAACTCTAAAAATAAATGCTTGGGATGATTATACACAAAATTAAAAAAAAAATTTATTTATTTTTAATAGGGTCATTTAGCAGGCAAAGGGGAGGAGGGGTAGGGCAGCAACAGGCAGTCATAAAACTCTAAAGATAAATGCTGGGGATGATTATATACAAAATTTAAAAAAAAAATTTTTTTTTGGTAGGGTCATTTAGGGGGCAAAAGAAGAAGGGAAGGGTAGGGCAGAAATCGGCAGTCATAAAACTCTAAAGATAAATGCTTGGGATGATTATATACAAAATTTAAAAAAAAAAATTTTTTTGGTAGGGTCATTTAGGGGGCAAAGGAAGAGGTGGGAGGGGGAGGTAGGGCAGAAATCGGTAGTCATAAAACTCTAAAGATATAAAAAAAAATTTTTTTTTTGGTAAGGTCATTTAGGGGGCGAAGGGGAAGGAGGGGGTAGGGCAGAGTAGTACCAGGTTTCGTCTCAGCTTCGTCATTAAAGTTTAAAAGTGTTATTTTTAAGGAATGTAGGCTTAAGTAAAACAATTTGTTAAATTTTTATGCTATTTTGGCCTATAAATTTTTTTTTTGGTAAGGTCATTTTAGGGAGCAAAGGAAAGGGGGGGGGGGCAAGGGCAGAAATCGACAGTCATAAAACTGTAAAGATAAATGCTTGGGATGATTATATACAAAATTTAAAAAAAAAAATTTTTTGGTAGGGTCATTTTGGGGGCAAAGGAAGTGGTGGAGGGGGGGTGGGGTAGGGCAGAAATCGGCATTCATAAAACTCTAAAAATAAATGCTTGGGATGATTATATACAAAATTAAAAAAAAATTTTTTTTTTGGTAGGGCCATTTAGGGGGTAAAGGAAGAGGTGGGGGGGAGGTAGGGCAGAAATCGGCAGTCATAAAACTCTAAAGATAAATGCTTGGGATGATTATATACAAAATTTAAAAAAAAAATTTTTTTTTGGTAGGGTCATTTAGGGGGCGAAGGGGAAGGAGGGGGTAGGGCAGAGTAGTAATAGGTTTTGTCTCAGCTTCGTCAACAAAGCTTAAAAGTGTTATTTTTAAGGAATGTAGGCTTAAGTAAAACAATTTGTTAAATTTTTATGCTATTTTTGCCTATAATAACGCCCACTAAAGTGGGCGGGGTCAAAAAATATTTTTCTTTTATTTAATGGCTCCAAGTTTAAGGCGTTGGACCGTATTTGACATAAAAATATATCATTTGCTTAACAAAATAACCAAAAAACTTTAAAAATTATGTTGTTTTTTCTGGGTTGGTTTAGTTCTTCTTAGGGGAACTTTTTTCCCTCTTGCCCGATTTAGCCCATCTTCGAACTTGACCTGCTCTAAGTTTTAAAATATATTTATGCCAAATTTCAAAAGTCTAGCTCTTTTCGTTTGGACTGAATCGTGATTTCCACAGACGGCCGGACGGACGGACGGACGGACATGCTCAGTTCGTCTTAGATTTCATCACTGATCAAGAATATATATACTTTATGGGGTCTGAGATGGATATTTCGATGCGTTACAAACGGAATGACAAAGTGAATATACCCTCCAAATTCTTTTTTGGAGGGTATAAAAAGATGAACAAATAAACAACTGAAGAAACTCACACTTGTTGTTGCACTTAGTTGTACAGTATTTATCGGATATAAGAACACCTCATATAAGAACAAAATGCTTATAAGAAACATTTTCAAAAACACCATGTCTTTTTAGTTATTTTTCTAACAAAAAAGGTTTCATAAGAGAAAAACGCTTATAAGAAAAAAACTGATATAAAAACATTTTTATCAAACACCAAAGTTAAATTATGTATAGAGAAAGAACTTATATAAGAAACTTCCAACGGCAACACCAAATTTGTGTAGTTAATATGGGCAACTCTGTTTTCCTGCACTTGATATAGTGTGTATTCACAAAATGATGGAAGTTTCACAACAAGAAGAAAACAGAATTTGTTAAAGTTATTTTTACAAGAACGTGTTCATACTGAAGTGAAATTCAGTATTTTCTGCCTCTTAATCGAGTGACTGACTACACCCGCAAACTTACATATTTACATACTTATTTATTTTTTTGTTTAAAAGAAGTTGTTTAAGTTTATAAAATGTTTATAAAATAAAAAACATCTACTAAATATGATTTGTTTTTATTTTTCACACATGCCTTTAAAAAAATAAATTGGAACGAAAAATTTGTCTATTTATATTAGAGAAAAATTTCTTATAACTGTACTTATGTATGTACATATATAAGAAATAAGTTTCTTATATAAAATAAACGCGTATAAGAAAAAAACGCTTATAAGAAACTTTTTTGTTGCATTTTTAATGTTTCTTATATCCGATAAATACTGTAATAACATATAAGTTATAATAAATATTATTTAATTTAATTGTAATAATTTAACACTCAGTAATTTAATATATAAAGTGCAAATATTCTATAAAAAAATTATTTTTATTTGCAATTCCGTCCGTCCACGTAAATAAAACCACAGAAGATTTTTTTCGTACCGACCGAAAAATAATTAAAACAAACGTCAAAAATAATGCTTAATTATTTCTACTGATGAGGGATGAAACGCGATCAATCACAAAAACAATTTATACATATAATTATATATGTATGTATATACAAATGTATGTATGTGTGTATTTTATTTCTTTTATTACTTTATACACTTTTTCTTTTTTCACTTTAACACAATTAAAACAAGAATTTATTTTACGCACCTTTAATTTAAAAATTAGATATTTTCCAAATAAAACGAAGAATATTTTGGTGCTTCTGATGAATTGTCAACGATGAAATTCCTTGGTGCAAGTGAGAAAAAGAAAATACGTTGAGTTAATTTCTTACAAAAATTTCCAAGAAATTCGGCTAAGAGGACCAAATATTTGTGTGTGTAGCATAAAATTTATGAAATAAAATAAAAACACAATATTTTCATTAAAATCCGTGATATAATTTTCTTTATTAATTCGATTTTTACTACCTTGAATAGCAAGATTAGGTTCCGAAAAGGTTCACAAAGCAAGTGCTGTACCTAGTAAAAATTGAAGATGGCGAAGACAATGTTAAACCTACCCGTTAGCGGTTTACTCGTTGCAATCCAAGAAAATATTCCAGACAAACAATGTTGATAACAAAGAAATAACATTTGGATCCCAACAGAGAATTCCAATAATATACACAGAAGTTAAACTACTAATTCAATCATATAAGCAAATTTATCAAAGCGTAAAATTCAGCTTAAGCAACTATCTTTTGTGCCTTGGAATATTTATCATGTCTCTCTGAGATTTAAAACAAATTTCGAACAATTAGCCAATAGATCTTAATTCAAACCATAATCGTGTTTTCATGCGTTTTACTATGCATACCCAGGAGCAACTTTGAGAAGGTTTAATTACGAATAAATGTCGAATAACTATGAACACAGTATTTAACTTACGAATCCAAACGTAATAGTCTTACTCAAAGCATGAATAACACAAAAGTTTGGTCAGCTTTCTCAATTTGATTGGAAATTGTGTTTTCTTGAATGAATACGTCGTATATCTTCAATAACGAAAGCCTTTGTGCAACCCTACAGTATCCATGTAACCCTATGTATATTAGGGTAGAATAGTATGTGGACACCCTAATAATAAGATTTTGATACGCTAGAGCCCTTAATTTTGTGTTTCGGGAAAAATTTATGAGCCAAATTATTACAGGCGAGAAATGGTTACCCCTATCCTCATCGGTTTCAAAAATAGGGGTTTTGTTTACGAAATGCTGTTGGCTGAAGTAGTTAACACGGGACTATGAACAATATGTATTTAGTTTATTTAGTTTATGGATTAATTCCTTACAAACTATATTATTACAATAAACCAGAAATCTGGTATTAAAATTTAGTTATTTAAAAATAGTATTATATTCCTTTTAATAGTATATATATCTAATGAAAAATCGATAAAATTATACATTTCATTAAAGCAACAACATAATCTTCTTAGTGGATCAGACATAGCAAAGTTGGTACGAAAAGTTCTAACAAATAAAGGGTGAAATGATCGTAATGAGCGTTGTGGAATGTTAAACGTGACATTGCTCAATAAAAACTCGGAGCAGATTCTACCATTTATTAAGTTAAAAGAAAAAGCTACATTGAGCATTATTCTCCGGCTTCTTAAAGTAGGCAGGTTAATTACAGCTAATCTTGTTGAAACGGCGGAAGTTGAGTTAGGTCACGGTAAATGTTTCTTAAGCAGAAAATAAGAAACTGTTTTTGAACAGACTCAATGCGATCAATATGTATTTGGTAGTAGGGATCCCAAATGATGGAACCATACTCTAGAATTGGCCTTACGAGTGATATGTATAGTTGTCTTGTTATGAAAGTATCGTTGAATTCCTTCGACCATCGTTTCACAAAAGCTAAAATGCTACGCGCTTTGTTCACAGACATCGTTATATGTTGGACAAAACTTAGTTTTGAGTCTAACAATATGCCCAAATCCATATATGTTTCAACAGTGTATAAGCAGTACAAATCGAACTTGTAAGCAAATACAGAACCACGAACTCTTGAAAAATTTAGATGTTTACATTTTTTTAAGTTTAACTCCATTAAATTAATTTTTCACCATTTGTAAAAATTATCCAGGTCATTCTGTAAAAGAAGATGATCAGCTGGCTGCTTAATACTAAAAATATCCTAACGTCGTCAGCATACATCAATACGTTGCAGTGTTTAATTGCCTCCGGTAGATCATTTATAAAAAGTAAAAATAGAATTGGGCCAAGGTGACTACCTTGTGGCACACCGAAGCGGAGGGTTCTGAGTTCAACCCGCGCTCAGTCATGAATATTGTGGCTACTAAAGAGTAGAGAAACAGCACTCTCCTTCATCGGCCTTGTAGCAAAAAATTAGCCAGCGAAGTAAAAAGGTTCAAACAGCTACAAAAAAAATTATCTATCTTTCATCATCTGTCCCCTTAATACTATCCCCTCCTTTCTAGTTCCGGAGCAATTCGACAGCAACTATAAAAACAACTACTATGGAAATCTAAAAGGGAAAACAAATTCCATATAGTAAAATTTTGCTTTTGCACAATACAAATTATCTGCGACCGTTGTACTTTCATAAACATCATCGCTTTTTATCTTGGTCCGTAGAATTGATTGTAAAAAATTTGCACTGTTGAATAAAGTGGAATTGAAACAAGTGTATTTTATTGTACAACGATTTTTTTCTAACACTGAAACAAAAAGTTGTGCTGGATTTGTTTTCGTGCCACCAGAAATTAAAAAGGGCACCGAAGATTAAAAAAAAGCGCATCGCAACCCACCTAAGAAAGTGTTTACACAAAAAATTAAAAAAAAACACCAAAAATGGTTGATAACGCTACTAATTTAGGAAGGAAGTACGCTAAAATCTTCAATGGATTGTTATTCAGTTGTTGCATAAAAACCACGAATTAAAAAGATATTACACTTCAGTGTAAAATTCATGATATATTTATGTACATATTTTCATTTCATTAATTTTTAATTCTTGTTTTTAAAATTTCCAATACATAGGCAATAATTAAAGTTGTATTTATTATTAAATTATAAATTAAATTCATTTAAAAAAAGTAATCATACGGTTTTTATTTAATAATGCAAAAAATATATATGCATGAAAAATTCCTTAAGATGGTAAAAGTAGTGATTTCAATTGGTCCAAAGCGATTTTTGCAAAGTATAGCAAAATCTTATTTTTGATCAATTACTTTTCTCTTCTTGTTTAAGTTTATTTGAATATAACATAATTTAAGATAAAATAACATAAATTCATTTTTTATAATATATGTACATTAGTAATATGGAAAGGAAATTTATATTTAGTAAAACATGATGTACCAACAAAAAAACTTTACATACTATTATAAAATTAGTATCTAAAGGGTTTTATTATTATTTATTATAAAAAGGTACAAGATTCATTTTCATTTATATACTATGTTTGTAACATAAACATAAAACCCCATTTTCATTCTGCTAGAGTTCCCAGTTAATTTTTTGTTTGTTAACAACACTGAACCAAAAAAAAAAAAAAAAATCTTAAAAACATGAAAATTTCGTTTTAAACATGAAATATTAAAATAAGTACGATTTTTATATAATTGATACATAACATTCGTTATTTTTATATAGAAACATTTTTAAAACTAGAATGTACACTTTTAATTCAAAAATAATTTTTTATTTAAATCAATAAGAATTCTTGTTGTATCAAAACAGTTTTAATATCAAGTTCTAAACACATAGACGACAGCAGACTTCACAACTTCACAGCTTCAAATGCTGCTATGAAGTCAGCTTCATAATTATTTGGAAGACAGCAACAACATAACAACAGGGATGCCGCATATATATTTTATAATAAACAAAATGAAAGTTATTGATAAAAAATGTAATAATATCACGAAAAACTATAAAAACACATAAATTTATTTCTATATTGCTTATTTGTAATGTTCTTCTATGTTTAATATTAAAAAAAAACGTTGTTGTTCTTATTTTTCCAATTTATATATATAATGGCAAAACTATATTTGTTTATTGCTGCCCGTCAAAATAGAAAATAGCCTAACTTGGCAGCAGCAGCAAATGCTGTTGTGCAGCCCTGCTGCTGTGCTGCCCTCAAAATAATCGCTTTCATTTCAACACATGGATTTTATTTTTGACATATTGCTGCTTGCTGTCTGCTGAACTTAGTTCTATTTTAATATTGTTTCTTTCTGATTCAAATTTTTGGGAAAGTAATTAGCAGGTGTTCTGTACAGATGAGTTGCCTATTCTTTGCTGATTTAACTTGTGAAAGTTTCGTATTTAAACCTTTTTTTCCAAGGTACATCAAAACGATTTTGACATTCCAATTTTCCGCGAATTCGACTTTGGTTTGATAATGCATTATTTTAGGCGAATTACTGTTCTCACCTTGTTTAATTTATTTACTTCGAATTTTATATAAAATTAATTGTTTGTTTAAATTATATTTTTACGAATATAAAAATGGAAAATAAATTTGAATTTGGTAGAGCCATATTATTTACCAGAAAAAAACTTGGAGCAGAATATTTTAAAATTGTTATTTAAAGGGTTTCATTACTTAGTTTATATTTATATACTATGTTTGTATCATAAGAATAAAACTCCAATTTCATACTTTATATGAATATGTATTATAGAATTTCTTAACTAATAGTTGATCCAAAATTGCACACATATGTACATAAAGACAGTAAAACATATGTATGTACGCTAGTAACATGACAGCCTAGGTTTTGACTCACATATATGCATATGTACATGTTATACTTTGTATAGTAATCAGCACTGATGTAAAAAAACAAGACTGTTGCGCATTTTATTTTTTAAACTGGATCTTTATGTACCATGCACTTATAAAATCCTGTTACTCGGTGTATACAACATATGACGAATTGGAGTCCATTTCGTTCATTTCCATTTTTATAATGTTATTAGATGTATTTTGTTGTACCGGCAGACTGTTATTATTACTTCTCGTATTACTTTCACTACGTACTGCCATTGATGATGTACTGCGTCTGTAAAACATATGCATAAGATGTTTATTAGTTTTGTGGAAAATACAAAAATAAAGGGTGATTTTTTTAGCAACTTTCTTTTTGGCAGCTTAGTTTTTTTCGTGTAATATCTTACTGGTAAACAAGTTCAGTTTGATCTATAATTCATCCATAATTAACTTACAAACGAACGATGCTTGCAATTTTATTAGCAAACTTTATGCTTGTTGAATGAATACATGGACAAGCAGAGTTGTCGTATTTGGTGTAAAGAGCAGCCAGAAGCATTGCAAGAACTCTCGACACATTTCGGAAGATGCACTGTTTGGTAGGGATTATGGGCCGGTGGCATCTTTTATAAAGCTGATGGAGGCAGGAACGTTACCGTGAATGGTAAAACGATGACCAAATGACAGGCCAGTTCGGTGAAAACTTTATTTCACGTTTGGGGGCCAGTAAATTAGCCGCATACATCGTGCGATTTAGCGCCTTTTTTCTGTGGGGCTTATGTTTATAGAGAAAAGCTCGCAACGGTTGGCACAATGGAAGTCAATATTGAAGAACTTATTTGTGCACTACCGGCCGATATGCAAAAATTTACTTATATTGATCGTTCTATCGACACATTTCTCTAAATTTTCGGTTTCTTTAATCGAATCCGAAAGCTCTTAAAAAATCACATAGTCATTCTTATCGTTTATAAAAGCAGAAGGTATGACGTTTGTACATATGAGGTATGCCCGTAATATAAAAATATAATGAAATGTCCAAAATAGTATACAAACACAGTTTCAACAAAATTTTACGATCATAATTTCTAGAGAAGGGAGCAATATTCAAGTATAATTTTATTCGGGATAAAAATGAGTAGTAGGCATTCCGAAAAGCAAGAGGACGAAGTTAAAGTTTTATGTCAGCTTCAAACAAACAGAAAATTTAACAAATTTAAGTTGCCCACGTACTTCGCTTAAGTAAACCACGTACTTCGCTCTCTGGACTACAATTGTTCAGACGATTTTTAGTCTTTCATATTTTGATGTTTAAATTTTTAGTGCAAATATTTTAGATAAACTTGCAATCAAAATCAATAAAAATAGGAAATTAATAGAAGTTCTCAGCAACTTTCATAATGATCCAAGATGGTTCGCTCTCAAAAAATGAGGCATAGGTCTGTCTGTACGTTTTCCCAAGCCCCCGGAAGAGCAAGAGATTTCATTATTGGGCTGACGGATTGGAAATGAGCTCAATACGCTTTTGGACGCAAAATTAACTACCAAAAACCATTCTTTGATAGTATGGAATGAATCAAATTTGTATCAAAAACTAAAACAATAAAAATTTTTATTCCAGGGATGGGAAATTTATTTATTTTTCTTCTATTGTAGAATTTAGGAAAATAAAATTGGTATTCAAAAATTTAAAAAAATCAAAATTTCGTTTCCAGGATTGGACAACCTCAATATGTTGTAGCACATGAAAGTAACAAATTTTTTATAAATAAAAGTGTCGTATGGCAACTCTCTTTCAATAAGAATGCTTTAGTAGAATGCATAAATAAAGTTATCATTCATTCCTTTTGTATACTTTGAATGGATTGGTGGTTTTAATTACGACATTTTGGCGACGAACGGGATCAAAAGTTTTTTTTAGAATTGAATTTGTGCGTGCAAAGAAAAGCCATAAGAAATGGCCACAAACAACGTTTTTAACATAGACCCATTCGATGAGAAAATGACCAAATGGAGTCGTTGGGTAACAAGGTTTGAAACAGCCTTGGAAATTTTTAAGGCTGATGAAAGTAAGAAGAAACAATTCCTTTTACATTATATGGGTACATCAGCATATGACAAGCTATGCGACAAGGCGCTGCCAAAAACTCCTGAACAACTGGAATATTCCGAAATAATTAATGGGTTGGAAGCATACTACAATCCACAACCAAATGAAATTCTTTTGAATTTCAGATTTTATTCTGGTAAGCAAAACTCAGATGAATCAGTTACAGAATACTTGGTGGCATTACGACATTTATCGATTGGCTGTGACTTTGGTATATACCTAGACAAGGCACTTAGGAACCAATTTGTATACGGCGTTTCCAACCAAAGATTACAAAGCAGATTACTGGAAAAAAGAGAAATTAACATTAGATGATGCAATATATATGGCGACAGCTTATGAAACGGCAGAAAAGGGATTCGAGGAAGTAAATAGCAAAATATTTGATAAAGACAGCGTAGATAAGGTAAGCGAGAAGAAAAGCAGTAAAACAAAGAAATGGAAAACATCTCAAGCACAAACGGCTGAAAGAAGTAACAGAAGAAATTGTCTACGATGTGGCAGCACTGATCATACGTCATATAAGTGTAAACACATAAATACAGTATGCAGTTACTGCAAGAACACAGGCCATTTAAGAAGAGTGTGCTTTAAGGCAAAAAAGATGCTTAACCAAATTTCTGAAAATGAAAGTGAGACAGACGCTAGCGGAGAGGAGTTGCAAGAGGTATTCCAAGTTAGTGATAACACCAAATCAGAGCTACGTCAAAAGATATTTTATAACGTGAATGTGAACGACAAACTTATTAAATTCGAAATCGATACTGAGTCACCCGTCACAATTATGAGCCTAGCGGATGCAAAGAAAAACTTTTCTAGCAAATCCAAGGTGCATGAACCTGATCTGGAATTATATAGTTATTGCAAAACCCCTTTGGATTGCGTTGGTTTCATTAGAGTCGTTCTTAAAGATGCCGATAATTATAAAGCGAAAGTTTACATTGTGCGTTCAAATCGTAGACCATTGTTGGGCAGGGAGTGGCTAATAATGATCAGATTGGACTGGTCGAAGGTGTTTAAGAACAAAACGAGAGCGGTTGCGGAAGTAAACCAAATTCAAGCCGATATTCAACGTGAGGGTAAGTTAAAACGAGTGTTGGAAAAATACCCTGTGTTGTTTTCATCCACTATGGGAAAAATTACAGGCTATCAGGCACGATTGTACGTTAAAGAAAATGCCATTCCAAAATGTTTTAAAGCGAGAAGAGTTGCATTTCCACTTTCGAAAGCTGTAGAGGATGAGATCGATAACCATGTAAGTGAAGGATTATTAGTAAAGGTGGAGAAAAGTGAATGGGCCACTCCTGTTGTGGTGGTGCCAAAAAGAAATGATAAGGTACGTTTATGTGGTGACTATAAGGTTACACTAAATTCATCATTGATAGCAGATGAGCATCCTCTGCCAACTATTGACGAGTTATTTAACGCCATGGCGGGAGGGACACGTTTTTCGAAAATTGATTTGTCAAAGGCATATCTGCAATTAGAGGTCCATCCAGGCGACCGCCATTTATTGACATTAAGTACACACAAGGGGTTGTATCAACCCACAAGGCTAATGTTTGGCATAGCATCCGCCCCCGCCAAATGGCAACGTTTTATGGAACAGCTTCTCAGAGATATCCCGGGAGTTAAAGTTTTTCTGGATGATATCAAGATCACGGCTAATAACGACGAACTACATATGATTCGGCTAGATGAAGTTTTAAGGAGGCTTAATAAACACAACATGCGCGTAAATTTAGCAAAATCCGAATTTCTACGCGACCGTATTGAATATTGTGGATACATAATCGATAGAAATGGGATAAGGAAAATGGAATCGAAAATGGAGGTCATAGCAAATATGAAAAAGCCAAAGAGCAAAGACGATATCCGCTCCTTTTTGGAACTTATAAACTACTACGGTCGTTTTATAAAAAACCTCAGTACAATAGTGGAGCCGCTAAATAGATTACTATATAAAGAGGTTAAATTTAAATTTGATTCGAAATGTGAATTTGCTTTTGCTGAGGTCAAAAGACAGATGCAATCTGATACCGTACTTACGCATTATGATCCAAAATTACCAGTGTTGTTAACAGTGGATGCAAGCCCCACGGGGGTGGGTGCGGTCTTAAGCCATGTATACCCCGACGGTACCGAAAAGTCAATTCAATTTGCATCGCAATCACTAAACAAAGTCCAGAGGAGATATCAAGTCAAGTGGATCGGGAAGCCTATGCTATTGTATTTGGAGTGAAAAAGTTTTACCAATTTTTGTACGGTCGGAAATTTACGTTGGTCACCGACAACAAGGCTATCTCCCAAATATTTTCGCCAAAAAAGGGTTTACCCATTTTATCGGCAACACGGATGCAACATTATGCCATCTATTTACAGTCATTCAATTATGACATCTGTTTCCGTAGCTCAAAGAACAACGCTAATGCAGATGCCCTCTCACGTTTGTCAGCAACAATAGAAAAGAAAGCAGTAAATGAAGTGGAAAAAATTGAAATCTGTATTATCGAAAATTTACCAATCACAGTAAGTGAACTAAGTGCCGCTACAAAAAAAGATAAAGAAATAAAGGTTTTGATGCAATCACTTCAGTTTGACCGTATATGTAACGCTGCAGATCGTTTTGGTATCGATCAGTCTGAGTTTTCATTACAACAAGGGTGTTTGCTAAGAGGCATCCGGGTATTTATTCTAAAGTTGTTAAGATCAAAAGTTTTAAAAGAATTGCATACGGGGCATTTTGGAATCTCAGAGATGAAATCATTAGCACGAGCATACGTCTGGTGGAAGGGACTGGACGAAGAAATTGAGAGGCTTGTTTCAAATTCCAGAGCCTGCCTGTGTATTCGCCCGGAACCTAAACATGAACCCGTACATTGCTGGAATGCACCAAAAAAGGTTTTCGAACGAGTTCATGTGGACTATGCAGGCCCATTCATGGGAAAATTTTTTTGTATTAGTTGATGCCTACAGTAAGTGGCCCGAGGTGCGAATCGTTCCAGATATGACAACAACAACAACAATCAACGCTTGTAAAAATATTTTTAGCACTTTCGGAATACCAAATATTCTGGTTAGCGACCATGGAACGCAGTTCAAATCAAAGGAATTTGGAGAATTTTTACAAAAAAATTGAATCGTCCACAAACTAGGCGCACCCTACCATCCTGCAACAAACGGGCAGGCTGAACGTTTCATCCAAACTATGAAAAACAAGTTGAAGTCAGCAGTGGGAAACAGAAACCACATTTCAAACGATTTAAATAAATTATTGTTAGAGTAGAGAAGAGCCATACACCCAGTAACAAATAAATCACCAGCGATGTTGATGTTGGGACGACAAATTCAAACACGCTTGGATCTTTTAATACCAAAAAACAATGTGGAAAACATGGAGCGTAAAATTGTAGGAAAATCGTTTGAGCGAGGTGAAAGTGTTGCGGTACGAGATTACCTAGGAAATGAAAAATGGAAATTTGGTGTGGTGAATAGAAGAGTAGGAGACCTGCATTATGAGGTTCAGCTAGAGGACGGTCGTAATTGGCGAAGACATGTCGACCAGATGCGGGCAGCAGGAAGGAAGTCACTAGATAATAGAGTGGTAGAAAACAGTGGGATAACTCGACAAGGTATATCTGACAACACCCAGCCGGACATCGGGGATAAAAACAGCAGTAATAATAACACCGAAGTATTAGAATATCAGCACAACAATGACGGAGAGCATCCAGAAAACATCACACAAGCAGAACGTGAATCCAAGACAACAAATACTGTTTTAGAACATCCGAAGACTTCGACAGAAGGGTTCATAATACCAGAACGTTTTTCGCCTTTAGCTGGAAGCCCAACAAATATTAGAAGACCAAAACGAAATTGCAAGCTCCCTAAACATTTTCAGGACTATGAGTTGAAGGTCTAATCCCCAAATTTTTTCTTAATAATATATTATTTTGTATTAATATCATTTTATTTATATTGGTAATTCCGAAGATTAAAATAATGTAGGCATTCATTTAATGAGTGCGGGAGAGGTGTCGTATGGCAACTCTCTTTCAATAAGAATGCTTTAGTAGAATGCATAAATAAAGTTATCATTCATTTCTTTTGTATACTTTGAATGGATTGGTGGTTTTAATTACGACAAAAAGTAACTAAGAAGGCAACTGACGCTTTTTGTTAATTAAAACTACTTTATAATTTAGAAAGAACAAAATTGGTATAAAAAATTAAGAAAAAAAATCCAAATTTCGACTAAAGGGTTAGACAATCCAATTATTTTTTGGTGTATAAAAGTGACCAAAGGTTTAAGAACTTTGATTTTTATAAGTAAGGCTATTTTATAAGTCACTAAGGTTTGAATTGCTATTAAAAATAAAAAAAAAAATAATAATAATAATAAATAAACAATTTGAATCCAGTGCTGGAAACCCGAATTTTTTTGTACATAAAAATAATCAAAAAAAGTCACTACTCTTGTTACTTCCTTTTTTTGTGAACTAAACCTTTTTTATAAAAAACAAGTAAAAACGTTATATTCGACCGGGTCGAATCTTAAATACCCTCCAAATATTTAGTAAGTGAATTTGAAATGTTTAACTTGGTGGGACAGAGTTCCTTTATATAATATCGTACGTCAACGCCCACTAAAGGGGGCGGGGTTCAAAAAAATATACAATATCATGTTTTCCACAGACGAACGTATGGGCATTGCTAGACCGTCTTAGACTTCATCACAATTCTCTTTGACGGGTATAAAAACTGTATTTTGGCGGGGTCGCTCTGGCAAGGGCTGTGGGGGAAACATTTCACCTTTGTCATAAAACACTAAAAATAAATGCTTGGGATAATTATATACAAAATTAAAATTTCTTTTTTTTTGATAGGGTCATTTAGAGGGCAAAGGGGGAGAGGGGGTAGGGCAAAAACAGGTAGACATAAAACTCTAAAAATAAATGCTTGGGATGATTATACACTAAATTTAAAAAAAAATTTTATTTATTTTTAATAGGGTCATTTAGCGAGCAAAGGGGAGGAGGGGTAGGGCAGCAACAGGCAGTCATAAAACTCTAAAGATAAATGCTTGGGATGATTATATATGTACAAAATTTAAAAAAAAAATTTTTTTGGCAGGGTCATTTAAGGGGCAAAGGAAGAGGGGAGGGGGGGGGGGGTGTAGGGCAGAAATCGGCAGTCATAAAACTCTAAAAATAAATGCTTGGAGTGATTATATACAATATTTTAAAAAAAAAATTTTTTTGGTAGGGTCATTTAGGAGGCAAAGGAAGAGGGGAGGGGTAGGGCGGAAATCGGCAGTCATAAAACTCTAAAGATAAATGCTTGGGATGATTATATACAAAATTAAAAAAAAAAATTTTTTTTGGTAGGGTCATTTAGGGGGCAAAGGAAGAGGTGGGGGGAGGGGGGAGGTAGGGCAGAAATCGGTAGTCATAAAACTCTAAAGATAAATGCTTGGGATGATTATATACAAAATTTAAAAAAAAAATTTTTTTTTGGTAAGGTCATTTAGGGGGCGAAGGGGAAGGAGGGGGTAGGGCAGAGTAGTACCAGGTTTCGTCTCAGCGTCGTCATTAAAGTTTAAAAGTGTTATTTTTAAGGAATGTAGGCTTAAGTAAAACAATTTGATAAATTTTTATGCTATTTTTGCCTATAAATTTTTTTTTTGGTAGGCTCATTTTAGGGGGCAAAGGAAGAAGGGGGGGGGGGGGCTAGGGCAGAAATCGACAGTCATAAAACTCTAAAAATAAAGGCTTGGGATGATTATATACAAAATTAAAAAAAAAAAATTTTTTTTGGTAGGGCCATTTAGGGGGCAAAGGAAGAGGTGGGGGGGGGGGAGGTAGGGCAGAAATCGGCAGTCATAAAACTCTAAAGATAAATGCTTGGGATGATTATATACAAAATTTAAAAAAAAAAATTTTTTTTGGTAGGGTCATTTAGGGGGCGAAGGGGAAGGAGGGGGTAGGGCAGAGTAGTACCAGGTTTCGTCTCAGCTTCGTCAATAAAGCTTAAAAGTGTTATTTTTAAGGAATGTAAGCTTAAGTAAAACAATTTGTTAAATTTTTATGCTATTTTTGCCTATAATAACGCCCACTAAAGTGGGCGGGGTCAAAAAATATTTTTCTTTTATTTAATGGCTCCAAGTTTAAGGCGTTGGACCGTATTTGACATAAAAATATATCATTTGCTTAACAAAATAACCAAAAAACTTTAAAAATTATGTTGTTTTTTCTGGGTTGGTTTAGTTCTTCTTAGGGGAACTTTTTTCCCTCTTGCCCGATTTAGCCCATCTTCGAACTTAACCTGCTCTAAGTTTTAAAATATATTTATGCCAAATTTCAAAAGTCTAGCTCTTTTCGTTTGGACTGAATCGTGATTTCCACAGACGGACGGACGGACGGACATGCTCAGTTCGTCTTAGATTTCATCACTGATCAAGAATATATATACTTTATGGGGTCTGAGATGGATATTTCGATGCGTTACAAACGGAATGACAAAGTGAATATACCCTCCAAATTCTTTTTTGGAGGGTATAAAAATACAAATTCGATTCCAGAGTTGAAAAATCAACATTTTTTTGGTACATAAAAGTAACCACATAAGTTTAAAATTTTTGTTTTTTACTGCATTAAACTTATTTAATACTTCAGGAAGAATTAAATTGGTATTAAAGACTAAAAACATGAAAAATTCGATTTCAGAGTTGAAAAATCTAAACTTTATGGTACATAAAAGTAGCCATATAAGTTCCTAATTTTGGGTTCTTAGTGAATTAAACCTATTTTATACTTCAAGAAGAATGAAATGGGTATTAAAAAGAAACAAAAAAATGTCCAATCCAAAAAATTAAAAATTCGTTTCCAGTGTTAGGAAATCTAAGTATTTTTGGTACTTAAAAACAAAGATGTTAAATAATGATTAGATAATGCTAATGATTGCTAATTAACTTTCTTTTGTGAAATTTTCTAATTCATTAAACAATTAGAATTAGTTCAACTAATTCCCAGTAGATAATTGAAATGGTAAAACTAATTGGAATTAGTTGCCATTAGCAAACAAATTGGTTTACCTTTACAAATAGAAATCTAATTGAATTCTGCTAATGCAATTAGATATTCAATTAGCTCGAATTAGAATCAACTATTTTGATATTTTCAAAAACAAACAAAAAACTAAAATATTCATACTATGAATTTCACACATATATATATTACTTATGTACATAATATGTACTACATACATATATTACATACATGCACACCTATTTAACGTACCTACCAACTGTTTAATAACTACAATGACCGGGTATATTCGCTTTCAGAAATACGAGCTTTTCAAAAGAAAAGTCCGTCCGCGCCTTGGACTATGAATAATGCCCGCAAAGGAAAATAGTCGCTCCACAGGGTCTGAAGACGTAAGCGGTGTGTTGCAAAACAGTGCTTTTCCTTTAATGTAGGATATTTGGACCATATATTGGATGTTTTATCAGTATCATTCAAATATTGATGCATCATATTCGAAATAAAATGTAGGCTTTCAGCCTCCTCTGTCAATTTTCACATCGAAGCAGTACTTTCTTCTGCAAAAATGTAATCTGATTTACTAAAAATACCATATTCAGAACTTACCACCATCACTGAAATCATAAAAGGTCGATTCAGTATACGAACCCTCAAATTTTCGTTTGTTGCAGGAAGGTTCTGCTGGATTGCGTAATCAGTGACGATACGAATAACCCTTTCCGTTATTCGCGTATATGTTAATTACGGTGATGTTTTTTGTAAGATTTTCAGCCAGCTCAACTTTACGTTTGGAATCAGTGCAGCTGCAGCTAGCGCCAAATCTGCCTCCTCATTTTATTCAAAGAAAGCTCGGAATCGTTTTCTTAATTGCTTTTCCAGCTCTAATGCAATTGTGGAGAATGGATGCTCGATTTTCTACTGGATTTTTATCAATTTATTGCTCAGAGTGATAATTGTAGGTAAAAGGCAACCATATGCAAGACTCTGTTCGCCTTGCATAAAGTCCAGACTCTGAGCAATGGGCGCCACAATCAGCTTGTATGTATCCAAATATGATAGTTCACAGGATGTAAAACGCGGCAGGCTCAATTTATCGCACAACTCATCCAGTTTCGGCTTGTGCTGGAGAAGTCGAACAACGGCGTCGTATAGCGAGTTCCACCTCGTCACAACCGGCACAACGAGGCATCCGCTTAAAGTTTCCTGTATCACTTCCAAACTTTTTGGCCATTTGCATTTTTTCCACAAATTATCGCATATTTTGAACACCTAAATAAATTATATTCTAGTATAAAATATATTAACTAAAACATTTCTTACCATATTGTTCCGTTGGAATAGGGATTCATCGGCTTTCAAAATCTTTATTAAATCAGACGTAGCCAGAAGACTTAATGTGTGGCTAGAGCACCTGTGGTGTTTAGGGAGGCAAATCTTGTTTTGGAATTCTGATATATCATGGCCGTCGTCGTCTTCCATCTCAGAGGCATTATCAACTCCATACTCCTTAAAAGCTTTGACAAAGTTTGACCCGTTCTCAGTTACGGATAGAACAATGTTTTTTCTATTTAAACCCTAATAAGTATTTATGTCGGTCATGATATGCCCAATTGTTTCCGAAGAGTGAACTTCAAACATCCTTTTGCACGAAAAAGCAGTTGATTTCCTCTTAAAATCTTTATCAAGTCAATGACAGGTGTATCCGAAAAAGTTTCTGTGATTTCCTGACCAAATATCCGCCGTTGTGCAGACATGTTTCGCTGTGGCTAGTTCGGCTTTCACACTTTCTTCCATGCGTTTGTGATGCTCTTCTAATTTTTTCATTGCCGTCTGTCTACTCATTAACTTAAGGCCTTTCAACCAGGGAAAGCGGCAAGCCTGAATCCACTAGAAATTCAATAAGTTTCTTATCGAAATTTGATTGAATACTCAAGTTTTGGTTGTTAGATTTCTTCGTAAGATATTCCTTATGAATTTCAGGATGCCGCACTCTGAGATGGCTGATAAAATTTGAAGAGACTCCCGTAAAAGCGCAAATCCCCTTGTTGGAAGCAACGCACTTTCCGACTATTTTTATATAAAATTGATTGATACCTTACTTCGTCTAAAAATTCATGTTAACCTACACCCATAAGTCAACTTACTACGCCACACTACACAAGTACTTTAACAACACAACAAGGAGTTTCGATGTATAGTTTTGTAATGAAACTTTCATAAAAAATTCAATATAAAAATTTGATGTGAAAATTATATTGCCAAAAGTGCTTTCCATACGCCTCTTCACAAATTGTTCACCATCTCCATTGAACACCTTTCTTTTCTTCGATTCTTTCGAAGGCGTGTATGTAACATCAAAATCCTCATCATCACCAGAAAATTCACTTGCAAATGATATTTCTGCCGACATTGCGACAAATAAATATGTTTTTAAGTTAACAAAAATACCAGTTCCATTTACAATATTAAACAATGCAAACACTTGAAAGTTTCAAGTTGAAACATATTGCAAAGCACGTTTATTTATTTACATTTCAAACAATTACCAGTTGATAACAATTACGGTAATTGAATAACCACATGTTTGCACATACAGTGACTTACATCATTATTCGTTCACTTCAATAATTCTTTGGAAAAAATTTGTTTTTATCAAAATAACTGATTCTAGTTCGAGCTAATTGAATATCTAATTGCATTAGCAGAATTCAATTAGATTTCTAATTGTAAAGGTAAACCAATTTTTTTGCTAATGGCAACTAATTGCTATTAGTTTTACCATTGAAATAAAAATTTCAATTATCTAATGAGACTTAGTTGAAATAATTCTAATTGTTTGATGAATTGGAGAATATAAACCAATTGCATCAATTGCTAATTCTAATTGGAATTTAACATGTATGCTTAAAAGTAGCTACATGAGTTCCTAATTTTTAGGTTTTAGTAAATCAAACCTATTTTATATTTAAGGCAGAATGAAATGGGTATTAAAAACAAAAAAAACAAAAATTCTATTCCAGGGTTGGACAATAGACATTTTTTGATACAAAAAAAACAACCATATAAGTTCCTAATTTTCACATTTAAGGTCAATTATTCATACGTTATATATATCAGGAAGAAATAGATTGATATTAAAAACCAAAAAAAAAATTTAAGTTCGATTCTAGGGTTGGACAATCGAAATTTCTTGTACATAAAAGTAGTCAAACAAGATCATAATTTTTGTTTTTTTGAATTAAACCTTTCTTTCTACTCTCGGGTTGGAGAATCGAAATTTAAACCTATTTGATCCTTCAGGATGAATAGAATTGGTATTGAAAATTCGAAAAAATTTATAAGACGATTCTAGGGTTGGGACAGTTAGAACTTTTTATGGTACATAAAAGTAACCAACTGAAACGATTTTTTTCTTTTTGTTCGTAAATTAAACATATTTAATAATTTTGAAAGACGTTCATTGGTATTAGAAATAAGAAAAGCCAAACAGCTTCCTAGCTGAAAAACTTAGTGTTTTCTTAAATCTGAAAGTATAACAAAATTTTTATTTATTTATTTATTTTTTTTGTAATTAAACCTATTTTCGGTTTTAGAAGGAAAGAAGGAATGCATCTATGAAGGGTATTTAAGATTATAGCGCTTGTTTTTAAATCTTATCACAATAATTAAAAAAATAATTATATGCGTTCAAGTTCTGAAAAAAGGAGCGTTTTCAATTCCCTTACTATTTGAAAAACGATAAACGTCTAAAAATCGCATCATTCGCTGGCTTTTTGTTATTTTTGAAGATGTGTTTGACCATAAAAAACAAACAAATAATTTTTAAATTAAAATGTCTGCAGCGTTCTTACCTATTTCTTCAAACACAAGAGGTACTAGCTCAAAAAAGAACACTAAGAGATTCTTCCAATCCATTGGACATTCTAGATCAATAGTAAGTATTTACATTCATACATATATGTCTATGTATATCTCATAAAAAAAAGTTCAGCTTGTAACGTGATGTAACGTTATACCCTAGCCCAACACTTACTATTGATCATAAACAGCCGTATAAACTAAACAAATAAACATACATATATAAATACACATTGCAAATCATCTTCACACCCCGTCAACAATATAACATACGTACATACATAGTATTCAAAAACAACACACCGCATAAAAGAAATACAATAATAATAAAAACATTCATGCATACTAGAGGGTGGTATTTCTCCATAGCAAACAGCCTTTGAGTGATTTCTTTAAAAAATTAATGCCTGAGTTTGTCGCACTCATTTAAAGATTCTGATTACTCTGAATGTTTTTATGGCTACAACATAAACAACATTCAAAGGAGACAAAATGATTGTGCAGACACACAGCATACAATTCGTACACTGTTAATTCACTATAGCCCAGTTCACAATCTCGAGCAAGTAGTCTAGCATCGTAGCATGAGCAAAATAATTGTACTCTACACCAACAAAATACATTGAAAATGCTCTCAAATACTCTCTCAATTTGCAAATGCTATAATGCAAGACCATTTGCACAGGATTGTGAATTGGGCTTATGTATAGTATATAACTCGCTCTTGTTAATATTGAGTTCTTTTTTGTTACTGTTGCGGTCTTATATAGAAAACGTTCACCAGGGATATCAGCCGTTAATATTTTTGCACAATAAAAATAAAAAATAAAACCGGCATGCACAATAAAAATAAACAAACTACATATTCTGCTGCGAATAACCAACACCAATTACACGAATAACTCGTGTTTTTTTTCGCCTCCTGTGTGCAATATCAAAAACTCATTCATTTAAGAAGAACGATATTCTTAAATGTATACATTTATTTCTCTTTGAGTGTTAAAAATACTTATATAGTTCTCTCACAAATATACTATACACGATATTTACTTAACACTATGTTCAAATTATCGTGTCTATACAGTGTTACCAGTACTATGTCCATACATATGAGTGGAGTAATGCCGCCCTCTAATGCATACGCAGTACACACTCTGCATAACATACACACACCGTATAAACAAAACAAATATCACACAATACATTGTGTTGACAAGCAATGGAAAAACTTCTCATTTGCTTAATATTTTATGGTGCATAAGTGGTCAAGGTTTTGTCTCATTCGAGAGGAACGAATTGGAATACGATTCTTTCCTTTAGTGCATGTGTGTATATTAGAGGGTACCCGAACTATTTTTATACTCTTCACAAAAAAATGAAAGGGTATATACATATAAATATGTTTGTCATTCCGTCTGTACGTGAAATCGGTTTTCCCAAGCCCCCAGAAGAGCTAGATACTTCGTTCTTGGACCATTGGATTGGAAATGAACTTAAATAGAGTGCTATTGAAAAAAGATCCGAAGTATGGTTCCAGAGCTGGGAAGCTACACCTATTTCTCGACGCAAAATTTATACCAAAAATAAATTTTTTTTAATGTTTGTAAATTAAACCTATTTCGTGCTTTGGGGAGCCTCAATGGTCTATTAAAAACTAAACAAATAAATTTTTTTTTTCAGGGATGGGAAATTAAACATTTTTTTTGGCCTATTCCGTATATTGTAGTACATGTAGTAACTAAAATTGTTAAAAATTTCAAGTTTTTCTTTAACAAAACCACTTTATACGTCATGAAGATTTGCATTGGCAAAAAAAAAATTTTTTTAATTCAAATTTTGCTTTCAGGGGTGGGAAATTGAATTTTTTTTATACATGAAAGTAATCAAACAGGCAACTGATGTTGTTTTTTTTTTGTTTTTTGCTAACTAAAACTGTCTTATAATTTAGGAAGAACAAAATTGGTATCAAAAATTCAAACATAAAAAATTATATGTAGTAAGAATTTTAACGAACATTTATATTGCTATATTAAATTGAATTAAGATTCATAGGCTAATTGTTCGAAATTTGTTTTTTTAAATCTCAGAAAGACATGATAAATATTCCAAGACACAAAGGAAAGTCAACATCAGTTTTATTCAACTTACACAGCAGAGCAGAACAGCTGTTTTCGAAAGACGCAACCCTTTCATCATCAGTGCTCATGTGTATTGTGTTTGTCACCACTTATTAGGTGGCTTAGTTGAATTTGATAACAGTTCCTATTTACACAAATTTTATTGTGAAAAAGAATACGAGAACTGTATCAACCTGATGTTAACATGTTATTGTTATAATACCCGTGTTACCGTTTGATTATTTTTTCTTCATGTCCCATTTTTCTGAATTTTTTGTTCCATCATACCTAAGTCAAACTTATTTGGTTTGAATTTTATACTTAAGTACATGTGAACGTTTTTCCAATATTTTTTTATTATTGGTAGCTCAAGCCATAGCTTAAATTTGTATGTAGTAAGAATTTTAACGAACATTTATATTGCTATATTAAATTGAATTCAGATTCATAGGCTAATTGTTCGAAATTTGTTTTTTTAAATCTCAGAAAGACATGATAAATATTCCAAGGCACAAAGGAAAGTCAACTTCAGTTTTATTCAACTTACACAGCAGAGCAGAACAGCTGTTTTCGAAAGACGCAACCCTTTCATCATCAGTGCTCATGTGTATTGTGTTTGTCACCACTTATTAGGTGGCTTAGTTGAATTTGATAACAGTTCCTATTTACACAAATTTTATTGTGAAAAAGAATACGAGAACTGTATCAACCTGATGTTAACATGTTATTTTTATAATAGCCGTGTTACCGTTTGATTATTTTTTCATCATGTCCCATTTTTCTGAATTTTTTGTTCCATCATATCTAAGTCAAACTTATTTGGTTTGAATTTTATACTTAAGTACATGTGAACGTTTTTCCAATATTTTTTTATTATTGGTAGCTCAAGCCATAGCTTAAATTTGTATGTAGTAAGAATTTTAACGAACATTTATATTGCTATATTAAATTGAATTAAGATTCATAGGCTAATTGTTCGAAATTCGTTTTTTTAAATCTCAGAAAGACATGATAAATATTCCAAGGCACAAAGGAAAGTCAACATCAGTTTTATTCAACTTACACAGCAGAGCAGAACAGCTGTTTTCAAAAGACGCAACCCTTTCATCATCAGTGCTCATGTGTATTGTGTTTGTCACCACTTATTAGGTGGCTTAGTTGAATTTGATAACAGTTCCTATTTACACAAATTTTATTGTGAAAAAGAATACGAGAACTGTATCAACCTGATGTTAACATGTTATTGTTATAATACCCGTGTTACCGTTTGATTATTTTTTCTTCATGTCCCATTTTTCTGAATTTTTTGTTTCATCATACCTAAGTCAAACTTATTTGGTTTGAATTTTATACTTAAGTACATGTGAACGTTTTTCCAATATTTTTTTATTATTGGTAGCTCAAGCCATAGCTTAAATTTGTATGTAGTAAGAATTTTAACGAACATTTATATTGCTATATTAAATTGAATTAAGATTCATAGGCTCATTGTTCGAAATTTGTTTTTTTAAATCTCAGAAAGACATGATAAATATTCCAAGACACAAAGGAAAGTCAACATCAGTTTTATTCAACTTACACAGCAGAGCAGAACAGCTGTTTTCGAAAGACGCAACCCTTTCATCATCAGTGCTCATGTGTATTGTGTTTGTCACCACTTATTAGGTGGCTTAGTTGAATTTGATAACAGTTCCTATTTACACAAATTTTATTGTGAAAAAGAATACGAGAACTGTATCGACCTGATGTTAACATGTTATTGTTATAATACCCGTGTTACCGTTTGATTATTTTTTCATCATGTCCCATTTTTCTGAATTTTTTGTTCCATCATATCTAAGTCAAACTTATTTGGTTTGAATTTTGTACTTAAGTACATGTGAACGTTTTTCCAATATTTTTTATTATTGGTAGCTCAAGCCATAGCTTAAATTTGTATGTAGTAAGAATTTTAACGAACATTTATATTGCTATATTAAATTGAATTAAGATTCATAGGCTAATTGTTCGAAATTCGTTTTTTTAAATCTCAGAAAGACATGATAAATATTCCAAGGCACAAAGGAAAGTCAACATCAGTTTTATTCAACTTACACAGCAGAGCAGAACAGCTGTTTTCGAAAGAAAATCATCAGTGCTCATGTGTATTGTGTTTGTCACCACTTATTAGGTGGCTTAGTTGAATTTGATAACAGTTCCTATTTACACAAATTTTATTGTGAAAAAGAATACGAGAACTGTATCAACCTGATGTTAACATGTTATTGTTATAATACCCGTGTTACCGTTTGATTATTTTTTCTTCATGTCCCATTTTTCTGTATTTTTTGTTCCATCATACCTAAGTCAAACTTATTTGGTTTGAATTTTATACTTAAGTACATGTGAACGTTTTTCCAATATTTTTTTATTATTGGTAGCTCAAGCCATAGCTTAAATTTTTATGTAGTAAGATATTTAACGAACATTTACATGGCTATATTAAATTGAATTAAGATTCATAGGCTAATTGTTCGAAATTTGTTTTTTTAAATCTCAGAAAGACATGATAAATATTCGAAGGCACAAAGGAAAGTCAACATCAGTTTTATTCAACTTACACAGCAGAGCAGAACAGCTGTTTTCGAAAGACGCAACCCTTTCATCATCAGTGCTCATGTGTATTGTCTTTGTCACCACTTATTAGGTGGCTTAGTTGAATTTGATAACAGTTCCTATTTACACAAATTTTATTGTGAAAAAGAATACGAGAACTGTATCAACCTGATGTTAACATGTTATTGTTATAATACCCGTGTTACCGTTTGATTATTTTTTCTTCATGTCTCATTTTTCTGAATTTTTTGTTCCATCATACCTAAGTCAAACTTATTTGGTTTGAATTTTATACTTAAGTACATGTGAACGTTTTTCCAATATTTTTTTATTATTGGTAGCTCAAGCCATAGCTTAAATTTGTATGTAGTAAGAATTTTAACGAACATTTATGTTGCTATATTAAATTGAATTAAGATTCATATGCTAATAATTCGAAATTTTTTTTTTTTAAATCTCAGAAAAACATAATAAATATTCCAAGGCACAAAGGAAAGTCAACATCAGTTTTATTCAACTTACACAGCAGAGCAGAACAGCTGTTTTCGAAAGACGCAACCCTTTCATCATCAGTGCTCATGTGTATTGTGTTTGTCAACACTTATTAGGTAGCTTAGTTGAATTTGATAACAGTTCCTATTTACACAAATTTTATTGTGAAAAAAAATACGAGAACTGTATCAACCTGATGTTAACATGTTATTGTTATAATACCCGTGTTACCGTTTGATTATTTTTTCTTCATGTCCCATTTTTCTGAATTTTTTGTTCCATCATACCTAAGCCAACTTATTTGGTTTGAATTTTATACTTAAGTACATGTGAACGTTTTTCCAATATTTTTTTATTATTGGCAGTTCAAGCCAATAATTTGTATGTAGTAAGAATTTTAACGAACATTTATATTGCTATATTAAATTGAATTAAGATTCATAGGCTAATTGTTCGAAATTTGTTTTTTTAAATCTCAGAAAGACATGATAAATATTCCAAGGCACAAAGGAAAGTCAACATCAGTTTTATTCAACTTACACAGCAGAGCAGAACAGCTGTTTTCGAAAGAAAATCATCAGTGCTCATGTGTATTGTGTTTGTCACCACTTATTAGGTGGCTTAGTTGAATTTGATAACAGTTCCTATTTACACAAATTTTATTGTGAAAAAGAATACGAAAACTGTATCAACCTGATGTTAACATGTTATTGTTATAATACCCGTGTTACCGTTTGATAATTTTTTCTTCATGTCCCATTTTTCTGAATTTTTTGTTCCATCATACCTAAGTCAAACTTATTTGGTTTGAATTTTATACTTAAGTACATGTGAACGTTTTTCCAATATTTTTTTATTATTGGTAGCTCAAGCCATAACTTAAATTTGTATGTAGTAAGAATTTTAACGAACATTTATATTGCTAGGTATATTAAATTGAATTAAGATTCATAGGCTAATTGTTCGAAATTTGTATTTTTAAATCTCAGAAAGACATGATAAATATTCCAAGGCACAAGAGAAAGTCAACATCAGTTCTATTCAACTTACACAGCAGAGCAGAACAGCTGTTTTCGAAAGACGCAACCCTTTCATCATCAGTGCTCATGTGTATTGTGTTTGTCACCACTTATTAGGTGGCTTAGTTGAATTTGATAACAGTTCCTATTTACACAAATTTTATTGTGAAAAAGAATACGAGAACTGTATCAACCTGATGTTAAGATGTTATTTTTATAATACCCGTGTTACCGTTTGATTATTTTTTCATCATGTCCCATTTTTCTGAATTTTTTGTTCCATCATATCTAAGTCAAACTTATTTGGTTTGAATTTTGTACTTAAGTACATGTGAACGTTTTTCCAATATTTTTTATTATTGGTAGCTCAAGCCATAGCTTAAATTTGTATGTAGTAAGAATTTTAACGAACATTTATATTGCTATATTAAATTGAATTAAGATTCATAGGCTAATTGTTCGAAATTCGTTTTTTTAAATCTCAGAAAGACATGATAAATATTCCAAGGCACAAAGGAAAGTCAACATCAGTTTTATTCAACTTACACAGCAGAGCAGAACAGCTGTTTTCGAAAGAAAATCATCAGTGCTCATGTGTATTGTGTTTGTCACCACTTATTAGGTGGCTTAGTTGAATTTGATAACAGTTCCTATTTACACAAATTTTATTGTGAAAAAGAATACGAGAACTGTATCAACCTGATGTTAACATGTTATTGTTATAATACCCGTGTTACCGTTTGATTATTTTTTCTTCATGTCCCATTTTTCTGAATTTTTTGTTCCATCATACCTAAGTCAAACTTATTTGGTTTGAATTTTATACTTAAGTACATGTGAACGTTTTTCCAATATTTTTTTATTATTGGTAGCTCAAGCCATAGCTTAAATTTTTATGTAGTAAGATATTTAACGAACATTTACATGGCTATATTAAATTGAATTAAGATTCATAGGCTAATTGTTCGAAATTTGTTTTTTTAAATCTCAGAAAGACATGATAAATATTCGAAGGCACAAAGGAAAGTCAACATCAGTTTTATTCAACTTACACAGCAGAGCAGAACAGCTGTTTTCGAAAGACGCAACCCTTTCATCATCAGTGCTCATGTGTATTGTCTTTGTCACCACTTATTAGGTGGCTTAGTTGAATTTGATAACAGTTCCTATTTACACAAATTTTATTGTGAAAAAGAATACGAGAACTGTATCAACCTGATGTTAACATGTTATTGTTATAATACCCGTGTAACCGTTTGATTATGTTTTCTTCATGTCCCATTTTTCTGAATTTTTTGTTCCATCATACCTAAGTCAAACTTATTTGGTTTGAATTTTATACTTAAGTACATGTGAACGTTTTTCCAATATTTTTTATTATTGGTAGCTCAAGCCATAGCTTAAATTTGTATGTAGTAAGAATTTTAACGAACATTTATATTGCTATATTAAATTGAATTAAGATTCATAGGCTAATTGTTCGAAATTTGTATTTTTAAATCTCAGAAAGACATGATAAATATTCCAAGGCACAAAGGAAAGTCAACATCAGTTTTATTCAACTTACACAGCAGAGCAGAACAGCTGTTTTCGAAAGACGCAACCCTTTCATCATCAGTGCTCATGTGTATTGTGTTTGTCACCACTTATTAGGTGGCTTAGTTGAATTTGATAACAGTTCCTATTTACACAAATTTTATTGTGAAAAAGAATACGAGAACTGTATCAACCTGATGTTAACATGTTATTGTTATAATACCCGTGTTACCGTTTGATTATGTTTTCTTCATGTCACATTTTTCTGAATTTTTTGTTCCATCATACCTAAGTCAAACTTATTTGGTTTGAATTTTATACTTAAGTACATGTGAACGTTTTTCCAATATTTTTTATTATTGGTAGCTCAAGCCATAGCTTAAATTTGTATGTAGTAAGAATTTTAACGAACATTTATATTGCTATATTAAATTGAATTAAGATTCATAGGCTAATTGTTCGAAATTTATTTTTTTAAATCTCAGAAAGACATAATAAATATTCCAAGGCACAAAGGAAAGTCAACATCAGTTTTATTCAACTTACACAGCAGAGCAGAACAGCTGTTTTCGAAAGACGCAACCCTTTCATCATCAGTGCTCATGTGTATTGTGTTTGTCACCACTTATTAGGTGGCTTAGTTGAATTTGATAACAGTTCCTATTTACACAAATTTTATTGTGATATTCAACGCTTGCACGCTGGGTGGTCATCTTGTCGAGATGTGGAGGCTTAGGTCTAGTTGACCGGTCTGTACTGGCGGGGGCAGCTGTTATCAGTAGCCCCTGGTAGGGTGACCCATGCCAGAGTGGCAAACAACTAAGTACCGACTAAGAACCACCCTCCCCGGACTCGATAGCGTCTGTTTTTCCCCATGGGGCGACTATCGAATCAGTCCCTTTCTCGGTCCAAGGGACCATGTCCAAATCCACCAGCGTCTGTATCCAATTGTGGGCGGCTGATGGTCTGCGTCTGTATCCAGGTTGGTCGGCAGCTTTTTAACCTGGCAGTAGGTATAAAATGCACCCTTAAACCCACCAAAATGAAAAATAAAAAGGCAAGCCCCACGTACCCGGTTAGGGGCTTAATAATAATCTCCGGGGACGCTATTCCCGCGGGGCAGGGAGCAGGCCGCGGTAAATCGAAAGCTACTGCTGCTCAGGCTGGCCGGGTGTCCACATCAGGCCCGTCCAGTCTGCGGACTACTGACGTGGTGGGCAATCAGCCTGGATCAACCGGGCTGATTGCTGTTGAGAAAGGGGCAAAACACCCGGCAACGGGTGGCTGCCCTAGCACTAGCAGCGAGGTACCTCTGTTTTTCGCTCCAAGTATCTTGTAGTGTATTTTAAAAATATAGTTTAATGCTTAAAAAAAGGATAAGTATTTCTTAGCACTTCTGTCGCTTTGGTCCAGCGTTCGCACGCCGTTTTATGTCGAGAATTAATAAAACACTTGTTTGCTTTGTGTTAAGACTAATTCTGATTTTATTAAACTTATTTCTGCGCTTATATACTAAACTTATGTGTATTCAGCATAATTGAATCAAAATCAATTCTTGTATTGATTTTGCATAATGGAATGAAATTTGCCAAAGAAAAATATCTAAATGTGGCAACTAAGTATTTTTACGACTTTGTGTACGTCAATGAACTTCATGGTGTTAGAAGAACTTTTTGAAACCAAATTGCAACTAAGCATTTTTGTGTTCATGGTCAAGTTGTATTTAAAATGTGCTAAGTTCATTGACGTAGTTATGTTGTAATTTAATATGAACAATATTATTATGAATTGTGTTTTTGTATTGTGTTAAAAGGGTGGTGCATAGGTATGTGTACACTACACCAGATTTGGGTTTTATTAAAAATAGACATTTTTATACCCTCCAAAAAAGAATTTGGAGGGTATATTCACTTTGTCATTCCGTTTGTAACGCATCGAAATATCCATCTCAGACCCCATAAAGTATATATATTCTTGATCAGTGATGAAATCTAAGACGAACTGAGCATGTCCGTCCGTCCGTCCGTCCGTCTGTGGAAATCACGATTCAGTCCAAACGAAAAGAGCTAGACTTTTGAAATTTGGTATAAATATATTTTAAAACTTAGAGCAGGTTAAGTTCGAAGATGGGCTAAATCGGGCAAGAGGGAAAACAGTTCCCCTACGAAGAACTAAACCAACCCAGAAAAAACAACATAATTTTTAAAGTTTTTTGGTTATTTTGTTAAGCAAATGATATATTTTTATGTCAAATACGGTCCAACGCCTTAAACTTGGAGCCATTAAATAAAAGAAAAATATTTTTTGACCCCGCCCACTTTAGTGGGCGTTATTATAGGCAAAAATTGCATAAAAATTTAACAAATTGTTTTACTTAAGCTTACATTCCTTAAAAATAACACTTTTAAGCTTTATTGACGAAGCTGAGACGAAACCTGGTACTACTCTGCCCTACCCCCTCCTTCCCCTTCGCCCCCTAAATGACCCTACCAAAAAAAAATTTTTTTTTAAATTTTGTATATAATCATCCCAAGCATTTATCTTTAGAGTTTTATGACTGCCGATTTCTGCCCTACCTCCCCCCCCCACCTCTTCCTTTGCCCCCTAAATGGCCCTACCAAAAAAATTTTTTTTTTTAATTTTGTATATAATCATCCCAAGCATTTATTTTTAGAGTTTTATGACTGTCGATTTCTGCCCTAGCCCCCCCCCCCCCTTCTTCCTTTGCCCCCTAAAATGACCCTACCAAAAAAAAAAAATTTATAGGCAAAAATAGCATAAAAATTTATCAAATAGTTTTACTTAAGCCTACATTCCTTAAAAATAACACTTTTAAACTTTAATGACGAAGCTGAGACGAAACCTGGTACTACTCTGCCCTACCCCCTCCTTCCCCTTCGCCCCCTAAATGACCTTACCAAAAAAAAAATTGTTTTTTAAATTTTGTATATAATCATCCCAAGCATTTATCTTTAGAGTTTTATGACTACCGATTTCTGCCCTACCTCCCCCCCCCACCTCTTCCTTTGCCCCCTAAATGACCCTACCAAAAAATTTTTGTTTTTTTAAATTTTGTATATAATCATCCTAAGCATTTATCTTTAGAGTTTTATGACTGCCGATTTCTGCCCTACCCCTCCCCTCTTCCTTTGCCCCCTAAATGACCCTACCAAAAAAAATTTTTTTTTTTTAAATTTTGTATATAATCACCCCAAGCATTTATCTTTAGAGTTTTATGACTGCCGATTTCTGCCCTACACCCCCCCCCCCCTCTTCCTTTGCCCCCTAAATGACCCTGCCAAAAAAATTTTTTTTTTAAATTTTGTACATATATAATCATCCCAAGCATTTATCTTTAGAGTTTTATGACTGCCTGTTGCTGCCCTACCCCTCCTCCCCTTTGCCCGCTAAATGACCCTATTAAAAATAAATAAAATTTTTTTTAAATTTTGTGTATAATCATCCCAAGCATTTATTTTTAGAGTTTTATGTCTACCTGTTTCTGCCCTACCCCCTCTCCCCCTTTGCCCTCTAAATGACCCTATCAAAAAAAAAAGAAATTTTAATTTTGTATATAATTATCCCAAGCATTTATATTTAGTGTTTTATGACATAGGTGAAATGTTTCCCCCACAGCCCTTGCCAGAGCGTCCCCGCCAAAATACAGTTTTTATACCCGTCAAAGAGAATTGTGATGAAGTCTAAGACGGTCTAGCAATGCCCATACGTTCGTCTGTGGAAAACATGATATTGTATATTTTTTTTGAACCCCGCCCCCTTTAGTGGGCGTTGACGTACGATATTATATAAAGGAACTCTGTCCCACCAAGTTAAACATTTCAAATTCACTTACTAAATATTTGGAGGGTATTTAAGATTCGACCCGGTCGAATATAACGTTTTTACTTGTTTTTGTTAAATTTAGATTTTAGATAAAACTTGTTTAGTAATTTTTACATTATATTTTAATAAATTTTGTGTTGGCTTAAATGTAAGTATAAAGTAAGAGATTAAGGTCTTAATATTAATTTTCTTTTATTCTTATGTGGTTAGTGGATATATATTTTTTTAATAAATTTTTATGTATTAATTTTTCTTTATTATTTTCAATTTCTATTTACCTCTTTTACATCTAATATCTTGTATGGACCTTTGTAAGGTGGTTTATTTTTTCTCCTATTTACTACTTTAACTAATACTAAATCTCCTATTTTAATGTCTATGCTATTCTGCTTATTAAGTGACTTTGAGTTTCTTTTCGTTTTAACTTCTAAAATTATATCTCTTGCTCTTTTTAGTGAGTAATTAAGTCTAGCTTTCAATTCATTTGTATAATTATCAAGATTGTAAAGTTTTTCATGCTTTCTGAATTCATCATTTGGTAGTCGAGGTAGTTTTCCAAATACCAATTCAAATGGTGAATAGTCTGTGTCACTATTGGGTGTTGTGTTAAAGGCAAACGTAAAGTATGGTATCCATTCGTGCCAATTTGTATCTTCCACAAAATTTATAAAGTACTCGTTTAGAACTTTATGGTTTCGTTCTACGGTACCTAGAGTCTCGTGGTGGTATGGGGTTGAGAAATGTTGGTTTATTTTTAATAAATCACAAATCTCTTTCATTAATTCATTTGTAAATTCTGTACCTTTATCAGTTTTTAAACTGTTAAATAGTCCATACTTTAGAACTACTTGTTCTACTAAAGTTTTAGCTACTGACTTTGCATCTTTTGTTACTATAGGGTACGCTATTACATATTTTGTTAATTCGCATTGCATTGTAAGTATATATCTATAATTGTCCGATGGTCGCAGAGGACCTACTGTGTCTACTACTACTGTGTCGAAACTCTGTGTAGGTGTGTCTGTAATAGTAAGAGGTTCTTTTGTATGTTTATATTGTTTATTTTTCTGACATGAATCGCAAGTTTTTATGTAATTTTTTACCATTCTGTTCATATTTTTCCATAGGTATCTTTGTTTTAATTTGGAAATAGTTTTTCTAATTCCGAAATGTCCACTATATGGTTTATTGTGGAATTCTTCAAACAATCTATACTGTTTTATATTCTCATTTATTCTGTTTGGCATTTTATAAATTATTATTTCAATTTCGTTATTCTGCAGATTATTATATTCTTTTTTCAATTTCTCGGCCGTTATATATTTAAATATTTCATCATTATTATATAGTACGTACTTTTTAATTTTTAAATTCTTTAATTTTAATAAAAATTTCTCCATAAATGTTTCGGAAAACATAGGATTTTCGCTTTTATTACATATTATACTTGTAATATTTTTATTCAATGCATTGATTTCTTTATCTTTCATATCTTTTAATTCGTGCTGCAGCTTTTTATCATATATAAACTTTATTCTTTGAAGCTTCTTAATATCATTAATTGACTTGCATTCCCACACACGGAGGTGATCAGTCTCTTTTGGAGATATGCCGTTCTTTTCTTTATTTTTCTCTAATATTTTGTTCTTATTTTGGTTAACCTTTCCGGGCGTTATTGCCAATGTTTTCTTTTCTTTTTCATCAACATAGATTGGAATCATGTCTTTTAATATTTGCGAATTTATTTCAATTCTTGATAATGCATCTGCGTTTGTATTATTTGAACCTTTTTTGTATACAATATCAAAGTCATAGTCTGATAGTTCTAGTCTAATTCTAGTTAATTTGGAGGATGAATTTTTATGTGAAAATAGAGCAATGAGTGGTCTGTGATCTTTAACAACCGTAAATTTTCGGCCGTATAGGTAAGATAGGTAAAATTGTATGCCCCAGTGTATTCCTAGCAATTCTTTTTCGATTACAGATTTATTTCTTTCATGTTTGTTAAGGGATTTACTAGCGTAAGAAATGGGTAAGTCACTTCCAATATTGCCTTGTGAAAGTATTGCACCTAACGCAACATTTGATGCGTCTGAAGTTAGTATGAACGGTTTATTGAAATCTGGATATTGTAGTATAGGTGAGTTTTTTAGGCTGTCTCTTAAAGTATCAAATGCCCTTTGGCAATCTTCTGTCCAGTTGTAAGTTATCTTTTTTTTAGTAAATTATTCAAACTGTTGGCCGTTTTGGCAAAGTCTGGTATAAACCGTCTATAGTAATTGCAAAAAGCAATAAATCTTCTAGCGTCATCAGCGTTTTTGGGTACAGGATATTTTTCGATTACTTCATATTTTGTCGGATCGGTTTTCATACCGTCCTTTGTGATTAAATGTCCTAGGTATAAAACTTCTGGTTTTAGGAAACAACATTTTTCAGCATTAAGTTTCAAATTATAATGTTTAAGTCTTACGAATACTTTAATGAGATTCTTATTGTGGTGTTTTAGACTGCAACCGAAAACAATTATGTCGTCAACATATAAAAATGCTTCTGTTTCTAACCCTGATAATGCTATAGTTAACATTTTCTGGAAGCTGTTTGATGATATTTTTAATCCGAAGGGTAACCTATTAAATTGATAATGTCCACTATTGGTGGAAAATGCTGTTAGAGGTCGTGACTCATGGTGTAGTTTGATTTGATGGAAAGAACTTGTCATGTCTAGGGTAGAAAAATATTTAGCTCTTCCTAATTTGTCTAATATATCATCTAGTCTTGTTAAAGGAAATTTGTCATTTACTATTTTATTATTTAAACGTCTGTAGTCTACGACCAAACGCCATTTCTTTACATCGTCTTGTCCTTTTTTGGGCACTAGAAGTAATGGTGAGTTATATGGGCTAGTTGATGGTTCAATAATGTCTTCTTTCAGTAGTCCTTGTACTTGTTTGTCTATTTCACTTAGTTGTGTTTGTGGTAGACGGTTTTTTTTATATATACTGGTGTATTATCTGTAAGTTAAATGTTCTGTTTGTAGAAATTATTGGTTGTTAATTTTTCATCTTCAAGGTGAAATATTTCTTGGTATTATCACAAAATTTTGTATAGTATGTGTTTATTTTCTTGATTAAAATCTTGAAAGTTCACTGCTTTAAGGAGTTTTTGGAATCTTTCTTCCGAAAAGTTCTGATCTGTGGCTTTAAAAATATGAAAATGTATAAGTGGTATTGTAGATATATTTACGCTAGAAATTTTTGTCGGTCATTCTGTAGTGTTTGAGATTTTGACGTGCCTGTAGCCTTCTTTTGGTACAATTGTATTTGCTACGAAAATGCCCTTTTGTATTTCTTTATTACATACTATGCTATCCTCATTAATGTTAATACTTATTCTTAAAATTTTTTCCGATCTTGGCGGTATAATGATAGTTTTTAAATGTTCGGTATTAATTTCGATTGGAATCGTAATTTTTTCTCCATTAATAAACGCATTTATTTTGTATGTATCATAATCTATTTTGCAACTGTATTTGTAGAAGAAATCTATTCCTAAAATTCCATCGGTTCTAATTGGAAAGTCACTATTAACTATATAAAATTTATGTGTTATTTCTTGTTCATTTAATTTGAAATCTAGGTTCGTTGATCCGAGAGTATATATCGAATCTTGTGTTATACCATTAAGTTTACAAATGTCTTCGTTAAATATGTTATAGCCATGCAGAACATTTTCTTTACATAGAGATATGTCTGAACCAGTGTCTATTAAGAAAGTTAATTTGTAGTTTATGTTTTTAACTGATAAGTAGATAAAATTTGATGTGTCTGTTTTTATGGCAAATATTCTTAGTTTTCCCTTATTGGAGTATCGTTCCGAAACTCCAGGGTATGGTCGTTTCCCTGTTGTATAGTGTTGACATTAGTTTGTCTGTATCTTTGGTTATATCTAGGATTGTTGTGGAGATTTTGATCTCTATATCTGGAATTGTTGTAGTCGTTTTGATAATTTCTCCTATTGTTATTTCGGTTAAAGTTCACATTGTTATAAGTGCTTCTTTGGTTTTAATTAAAATTGCTATGTTGTTGAGTGGTATTATAATTTATTCTGTTTCTGTTTGGTATATATCTAAAGTTTGGATTATTTCTTTTAGTGTTCCTAAATCCTGAATTATTTGCGCTTGTACCGTTATAATTACCTCTTCTATTGTTATTTATTCGCAAAGTTTTAAATGTATCGGATAGTTCTAATGACCTTTCTTGTGCACTTGCAATGTCATAAGCTTGTGATATTGTTTTGGGCTGAGCTGCTATCACAGCGGTTATTATGTCACTGTATAAACCTTCTTGAAAAGTTTCTAATGCTAATTTTTCATTCAAAGCCCTAATCGTAGAGCGAGCTACTTTGTTTGGACTTTCTCCTAATTCAGATATTTGTATTAATGTCAATTCTGCGAATAGTGTGCTAATTTTTTCTTTGTAATTTAGTACATTGCCTTTTTGTCTGGTATTTTTTAATGCGAAATGTATGCTACTAGCTGTTGTAGTTGTTCTAAAATTTTTGGTAAGGCATGTTTTTAGTTGTTCAAAAGTTTCGGGTATATTTTCTATCATTAAAATGTCTCTGACTTTATCTGTTAATTTTATTGCTACAATATATTTAGTTAGATTTTTCTTCCCTTGATCATTAAGTTCAGAGTAGACAATTTCAATCATTGAAAAAAATATATTAAGGCTTTTTTGCTATCGAAATTCGACATGATTATAGAATTTTCAATTTCTGATGAAAGTTTCAATTTTTCTCCTTTATGTACCGTTAACAGTTCAATTGCTGTTAATTTTAATTTTTTAAATTCCTCAATTTTCTTTTCTCTTAAAGTTTTAGGTAGATATCTTGCTAATTTTCCAAATTTCTTACATAGTTGGTTAATCAAATTGTATTTTGCTTTTATAGTAACTTCTGTGTATTTTCTGTTTCTTGATTTCTTAGCATTTGTTATTAATTGTTGAATTTCTTGATTGATTTTTATATATATTTTTTATATTTATACAATATACGAGTACATATATATATATATATATATATATATATATATATATATATATATATATATATATATATATATATATTTTTTTTTTTTCCTAAGTCTAAAAAACAAATCTTATTGTCTATTAAACATTTTGGACATTAGTCCGTACAATTTGTTTTTTCACATATTGTTTTGCAAAATGCATAATGCTATTAAAATAAAAACTGCTAAAAAAATTATTACGATGTCTTGGCTTATTGCGATCTTGTTGTCATTTATGGCGTAGGCATTGGCCTGTCCTTCGACGTTTGCGTCTGCTATACCCATTTTAATTTCTTCCAAAATTAAATATTTTTTGTCTTCTTCTGTTACTTCAAATGTATGTAGTTGGTTCATTAAGTTGTTTTCCAGCCTTCGTTTTTGAGTTCCGCAATTAAGATTTTCTTTTGAGCGCCTTCACTTATGTTTATTACTCTTTGCAGGTCTTTGCAGGCTTGTTGGAATCTATGTTTCCTCCCTCCTTTCTTTTTCTTTTTTGGGGCTGTTGTCAGTCTAAATTGTTGCAGTTGATTTTTATAGTTTTGTTGCCTCTTTTTGTACTTTTCCAAAGTTATAGGCTTTGGACCTGCCGTTAATGGTGTTCGTATGTATTCTTGTGGTGCTGGAGATTCGTTAGCGTTTCTGGGCACATATTCTTCTGGCACCAGTAACTCTTCCCATTTTTTGAAAATATTGTCAATCTCCTCTTGACTTGACATTCGAAGGATATTACAGTATTTAAAAAAAAAAACAATATATATTTTGGCGGGATTTTGCCAGGATTTAAAAATTTTTTTTTTTTTTATTTATTTGTTAGAATCTCAAAGGTTTATTTTCATCTCAAAAATTTATTAGTTCCAAAGTTTGAATCTCAAAAATTTAGCATTAGTTTAAGAGTTTGGCAGGATCGCCATGTAGTGTATTTTAAAAATATAGTTTAATGTTTAACAAAAAGATAAGTATTTCTTAGCACTTCCGCCGCTTTGGCCCAGCGTTCGCACGCCGTTTTATTTCGAGAATTAATAAAACACTTGTTTGCTTTGTGTTAAGACTAATTCTGATTTTATTAAATTTATTTCTGCGCTTATATACTAAACTTATGTCTATTCAGCATAATTGAATCAAAATCAATTCTTGTATTGATTTTGCATAATGGAATGAAATTTGCCAAAAAAAATATCTAAATGTGGCAACTAAGTATTTTTACGACTTTGTGTACGTCAATGAACTTCATGGTGTTGGAAGAACTTTTTGAAACCAAATTGCAACTAAGCATTTTAGTGTTCATGGTCAAGTTGTATTTAAAATATGCCAAGTTCATTGACGTAGTTATGTTGTAATTTAATATGAACAATATTATTATGAATTGTGTTTTTGTATTGTGTTAAAAGGGTGGTGCATAAGTATGTGTACACTACAACCCCAAAAGCTGCTCAGGTCCTTACCGGTAAAACCCCCTTCTTCGGGTGCGAAGGGAATGGAAAGGCCTAAGCCGTCCAAACCCGTCGCCTCCAAAGCGCACATTGCGCAGGAAAAGGCAAAGAGGAATACTTCTAGCCGCAGTACTGCGTCACCCACTGCCAATCCCGGCAAAAACATCAATAATCCTTCGCGCAAAAATGCTTCACGCAGGGCCAACGATGCGAGGCGCTCCGCCTTAAGAACCATTTCGCACCTTGGTGCGTTCCCGGCTGACCAGCATTCTGAAAAGCAGGCAGCCTCTCTATAGTGAGCACAGGCTCATGTGTCGAGGCTGCAAATAAACTCCTCCCCCGCACCTGCCACGGTTGCGGCGGCTAAACGGCAACGTTCGGAAGAGGAGAACGATGCAGCTTGGGCAAAACGTCCTAAGAACATCCCTTCGAAAGGCACCTTTAGTGAGATCGCCAAAGGCTCATAAGGGCCATAATCGATAGGGATGTATCAGACGGTGCCATTTCCCATGCCAGATGGGACTTGGTTAACCAAAAACTGGCGGGAGTGTTCTGGAAGATCCGCAAGGAGAATCCGGGACCGCCGCCTCAATGCGTCGATGCTGGCTGGCACCAGCACGGCGTTAAATTGATGGCCTGCACAGATGAACGCTCAGCGTCTCTGTTGAAGAAGGCCATCGAAGCTATTGGCGAGGTGTGGGAAGGCTCTAAGCTGGATGTGGTTCCCTTGGAAGACATACCCAGAAGACCAAGAGCCTAGACCAAAGTCCCTGCTGAACCTTCTTCCCCGAAGGAGATCCTTGAGATCCTTACGGACTGTAACCCGGATCTACCCACCCATGACTGGAAGGTAGCTAAGGTGAATGCACCCGAGAGGTCTAGAAGGGAGGTGGTTCTGATTCCCAATAACGAATCATGGCACCGATCCGTAAGAGGGGCAACAAAATCTTCTACTGTTTCAGTACGGTTCTGTTGCGCCTCTACCGGACCGATGCCAAGAAGAACCGCAACCGAGGGGATGGTGTTACCGACGGCGCTGTTGACTGCGCTGCTGCTGGTGTGTCGGACGTAGCTTCATACGGGCAAGAGGACACCCACTCAGTCTCAGAATTGGTGGGTGGCTTCTTTGAACGGATGGTAGTCGTGGATGAGGATAATGACGTCCTCTTGGAATCCAGCCAAGAGGACGCCAACACCACCGTAATTGTGCCCCATGATGGTGAAGGTGACGCAAATAAACATTCACCAATCTAAAGCAGCATCCGCTGCGATGCTCCTCCGGGTGGTAGAGAGGAAGGAGGAGCTGGTTATGGTCCAGGAACCCTGGGTCCACCAAGGACGACTTCATGGACTGACACTAAAGGGCTACAAGCTATTGTTTGCCAAAGGCACAGGTAATATTAGATCTTGTATCTTGGCTAAAAAATCTTTGCGTGTCTTTATCCTATCTGATTTCAGTGATGGGGATACTGTAGCAGCTGCTCTGGAGACCCCGTCAGGTACGGTTTGGCTGGTCTCGAGCTATATGGCGCATGATCACGAGGGCAGTCCACCAAATGGAAAGGTGCGTGGTATTGTGTCCAGGGCGATAAGCACGAGGACGCCTATAATAATAAGTGCTGACGCTAACTCACACCACACCTCCTGGGGTAGTAGCGATACTAACGAGCGGGGTGAGTGTCTCTTTGATTTCATATTAAATAATAATCTTGAAATTGTCAACAGGGGTTCAGAACCCACTTTTATTGTGTCTAACCGTACAGAGGTTTTAGATGTAACATTGGTTAGTGCAGAGCACACCAATCTGGTTAGCGGTTGGAGGGTTGCGGATGACTGCTCCCTATCCGATCATCGCTATATTGACTTTAACATAGGGTTAGGTGTAAGTAGATTTAATCCTATAGTTAACAGAAAGAAGACTGACTGGGAGCTACAGAACAATGTACTCTGCAACGCCTTATCGACGTCGTCAACTATTAGAAATATTGGGGACATTGACTCTGCTGTGGAGATTCTAAGTGAATCGTTTCGCTGTGCCACTAATGTGGCTTGCAAACCAACGGTTTGCAGGGGAAGGGCCAAACCACCATGGTGGATCCCGGAAATTGCACATTCACGAAAAGAATGTCGTAGGCTATTCAAAGAGGCTAAACAATCAGGCGACTGGTCGACATACAAAACCTCGTTGAATCGCTTCAAGAATCTTGTCAGAAACGCAAAGAGGAGGTCTTGGAGGGCTTTCTGTAAGATAAGCGTAAGATGCTATCAACCGCACCGGTTGTACCCAGCTACATACAGAAACCCTGTGGTAGCTGGACCATGAGTAGTCAAGAGACGCTGAGCGTACTGCTCGACACTCATTTTCCTAGTAGCCAGACGGCACCTTTGACAGGCACTGTCGATGGCATCTTGACGACAGGCGCAGTCACAACTTAATTGGATATGGATAGGCTCCGCTGGGCTGTACACAGCTTCGATCCGTTCAAATCTCAGGGACCAGATGGAATAATTCCAGCGGATCTACAGAGAAATGCGGACATTGTCCTACCTTAGCTCACGGTAATTTACAGTGAATGCCTTAGGAGAGCATATATACCTATATTTTGGCGTACGTGCAAGGTTGTCTTTATCCCGAAGGGGGGTAAGACGTCACACACCAAGCCTAAAGACTTCAGACCGATGAGTCTTACTTCTTTTTTACTCAAAACTTTAGAAAGGGTAATTGATATTCATCTGAGAATGACCATTCCGAATGAGCTTCTCTCCAAATCACAGCACGCCTATACTAAAGGCAAATCTGTGGAAACGGCACTACATTCTCTAGTGGGCCACACAGAAAAAACTCTTGAGTATGAGGATTTTACTATGGGGGCTTTTCTGGACATAGAAGGTGCTTTCAACTATGTCAACCCCGATTCCATCATCAATGGGATGGTAGCAGTAGGGATTGATGACAATTTATGCCGGTTTGTTAGAAACTTACTAACTTTCAGGGTAGTCAGGGCCTCGATTGGGGATGTCACTGAGTATAGGGCAGTCTATCGGGGCACTCCTCAGGGAGGTGTTCTGACACCTCTGTTGTGGAACCTGACCATTAGTTCGCTTTTGCTAAGTCTAGAACTCAGACAGATTATGACTTTCGCGTACGCCGATGACGTGGCGGTGGCGATATAGGGTAAGCACTTAGATACCATATCTCAGTGTATGGAGTCTGCGCTGACTCTGCTGAGAAGGTGGAGTGTCAGCTGTGGGCTCGGCATCAACCAAGCCAATACTGAGTTGGTGCTCTTCACCAGGAGGTACAAGACCGATAGCTTTATACACCCAAAGCTTAACGGCACCTCCTTGAAACTATCTAAAACCGCCAAGTACCTGGGTGTGATTCTGGATAGTAAGCTATCGTGGAATCAGCACATACAGGAAAGGGCCTTAGCGGCTATTTATACATGCAAAAGGGCAGTAGGCCTCAAATGGGGTATCAACCCTAAGGGGATCAATTGGATCCTTGAGGTTGTTATTAAACCAGTACTCTTTTACGGGGTATTGGTTTGGTGAAATGCGATGGGCAAGCAGACTCATCGCAGGACCTTTGAAAAAGTCTTTCAGGTCGTAGCGAGACTAATGGCAGGCGCACTATGATCTACACCAACGGGAGCAATATTTGCAATGCTAAATTGGCTCCCGGTTGACATTCTGGCCAGACAATTGGCTCTATTCTCTGCGGTCAGGTTGAATACAGTATGTCCATGGACTAGGACTGACTATGGGCATGCTAGGATTTTAAGAGAGCACTCGGAAATCCATGCCAACATTGACTACTGTGTACCAAGACCCTTATTTGGTGGACTTTTCCGTTCCATTGTCGTTGACAGGGAACAGGTGGACAGGCTTTCCTTTCCCGAGGATTCAGTTAGAGTTTTCACTGACGGATCCAAAAGGGGAACAAGAACGGGCGGAGGCTTCTATGTGGAGAACTTCAATGTAAGATCTCCATTCCGGCTCCAAGACGGTTGTACTGTCTTGCAAGCCGAAATCTCTGCTATTACTCGGGCAGCGAGATGGCTAAGGTACTATAGGATATCGAATGATATCTTCATTGTTACAGATAGCAAAGCAGCCATCTCTGCTCTTAGTGGTGTGTACAGTACATCAACAACTGTGGTTGAATGCCGACTGTCTATCAACGAGTTAGAGAGACATTCGAGGGTGACACTGGTTTGGGTGCCGGGCCATTCTGGATGTCCAGGCAACCATACTGCGGATGAGATTGCCAGACAAGGGACTGAATTGAACAGTTCAGTGATCAGTCACATCAGTGGCATTTCATTAGCGCGATGCAAGTTTCTGATTCAAAGCGAATCATACAAACTAGCTCAACTTAGGTGGGAAAGCGTGGCTAACTGTCTCGTGGCAAGAGCCACGTGGCCCCATTATGATTTGCGCAAAACACGCGACCTTCTCAAGTTTGACAAGGCGCGCATGCGTCAACTGGTGACTGTTCTGACAGGACACTGTAGCTTTGGGACTCATGCGAGGAGGATGGGTCTAATATACAACGACTATTGCAAAAGCTGCAATGATGAAGAGGAGGAAGAAACTGTTCTCCATCTTCTGTGTCAGTGTCAGAGGCGCTGGGCTTCCGATTCCTGTCAGACTTAGACAGCCTGGCAAACATGGAGCTTTCAGGGGTATCATCCTCCCTCAGGGGTACAGGATGGTTTGAAACGGCGGAGGACATACCTTAGGAGGTCCTCCGCTTAAGGGATCACAAAGGGATCGAATTGACGGATCCAAGTGGATTGTCCCGCCAGGGACAACGGTTCTCTAACCTAACCTAACGTCCAAAAACTATATTTTTCTCAATAGTTCTCTAACGTGCAAATCAAAAAAAAACAGAATAATTCAAACAAACAAGTTAAAGTATTTATCTCCGGGTGTTCAGAAACTAAAATGTGTGTGATATGAAAAAAATATAACCTGTTCGTGAATAAACTAAACTAAATCCTAGTGGTAGAAAAATTCGATAAACTTTTAAGGGTCCAGTATGTGAAAAATCTGGTCAATAAAACAAACACATATACTCAGCAGCCTCATCGCCGAATTCAGCCTGAAAATTCGACTTGGAAATTTTAAATCAATTACTTATAAATCACCTTAACTTTATTTGGTTCAATTACTAATATGACACTTTTCCGTGCTTAACTGAGTTTGGAATGTAAATTTAAAGTCTGGCTGTATTAAAGTAATCATGGAATAATATTTAAGTGGAAATTAACGCCTTTTCTAGTTTTCTGTACATATTAAGTTTTTGTTGGGTATACATATCTATGTCCTTGGTATCCGAACGGGATACATAACTAACTCCGTCCTTGGTATCCGAACGGGATGCAAGTCCTTCCTAACAGGTTCGTTTTCAATCGCACACATTTTTGAATTTTGACCCCTGCGAGAAAAATTTGAATTTATGCAAAGTTAACAACTAAATTATTTAATGAATATTATTAACTTTAAATTGAAGTAAATTACTAGTTAGGTAAGCGATAAAAGAAAGAAACCGGCAGAAGAGGTTTTCATAAAAAAATGATTTTGAATTTTTGTCTTGTAATAAATAATTTTAATATGCATACGTAAATCTTTTCGAGTTTGATTTCTGGGTTGCGGTAAAGCAGAGTTTTTACGGGATTATGTACCAGTACCCACATCGATCGCTAAAATGTGCATGATCATGGTTGGGAGGGGAAAGTATGTTTACCATCTATATATACTAAGTATGTTGAACACCTATACATAATAATCAAGTGTCCTAACATCAATTCAATTAAATCAACTACTTTTTCTCAGTTCTTTATGGGAGTTCGCTATATTATCTTTTAGTATTCGCACGTTAAAAACTAAATAATATTCTGTGCATAAGTCTCCTTAAGATTCCTTCAGCCAGCCATAAAACCCATCCCATTAGCCGACGAGCCCTAGCCGGAACCAGAACGTGCCTAGGCTGACATGAAGTGAACTTCGACCATCATTTACGAACAACCCTATTAGTTTACATGCTGCAGTTTAAGTCTCCTATAATTTCTTTAATATATGACCTTATGCGATATGGCCGGCAAAACACAATTGTCTTTGCTCTGTCTTTGTTGATCATTGTGAAGAACCGTTATCTTTTTTGCATATTAATTTCGTAAAGTGAAAATTAAGAAGAGGTAAGTGCTCTATCAGAGACACCACCAGATGTATGTGAAGCTGGCAGTCGTCGTAATACCGTTTGAGGTGCAGTTGTGGATCGGCTCTTCTGTAACTGCGGACACAAACACCCTTATAGAGACGCCTCATCATTATTTCTCGGTATACTTTAATGACGAGTTCTTAGAAAAAGTTACTGTGTACACAAATAGGTACTATGTTGCCGAGATGGGCAAAACACTGGGCGCATCTGTAGCTGAAATTAAAAATTTCTTTGGTATAGTTATGTCGATGGGTTGCATTCGATATCCAAGACTACGGATGTACTGGGAGAAAACCACCAGACTCCCTATTGTAGCTGATACTATGAGTCGTGATAGATTCTTTCTCTTGCACATGCGTTTACATGTGGTGGGCAACAATATAGTAACTGATGCAGAGAAACAATCAAACGTGTTTTGGAAAATAAATCCAATACTTGAACGTGTTAGAACTGTTTGCACAAATATTCCAAGAAAATTCAAATGATACCATTTACTGGTCGGTGTAATGTTATACCGCTGACAGACATAGGATTTCTATACCACATTAGTATTCTATACTACATGTGTGTCAACCTACACTACAATTAAACCACAAAATAAAGTGGTTTATATCTGGTTTCAATACTACGAAAATATACGTAGTATTAACCCAGTTTACACCCTTTAGTTTTGTTCAATTGCATTGGGAATGAGTCATCGTCCAATTTCGCCACTTCAACTTTCGAGAAGTTCGACGCCTCAACCTTATTAAGAAAAATTATAGTTATAATGGATTTATAAACCATAAAGACTTACAATTGTCCAAAAACGCCTGTACTTCTTTTTTATTATATTAGAATGAAAAAAGCATATTCTTCTTTGAAGGCGATTGTACATAATTAACGAATAGCGAAAACACAATTTCTTTTTTCGCATAAAATATGCAATTTTGTTGTTATTATTAACAATTATGCTAAAAAGTTTTTCTTTTTCCATTTTTTTTATTACACGAAAATAAAACCACATGTCTGTCATGCCAAAGTAGTATCAAAATCCATAGTATTTATATCATGGTATACAAATCCTATGTCTGTCAGGGATATTAGACAGTCTCCCAAATAAACCTAGAGGAGTTGGTTTAAAAAATGAAGTTTTAACAACCGCTGAAGGGCTTATCCTTGATTTTGAAATTTACTAAGGCAAAACTACACTACTTCCATGGTCGAGCTTAAGCATAGGACCCGGTTTTATTTTACGATTGGCTGAAACAAATCCTGAGGGGTCGAACAATTTTTTATCGTTATTTCACAACAATACCTTTACAACAAGCACTGTTGCAGCGTGGAATTTATGCCACTGGAACAATAATGAGAAATAGAATAAAAAAAATGTAAATTTCACGAGTGACAAACAAATGAAAAGAGGTGAAATGGAAGAATCTTGTCACAGTGAGGACAATATTCTCGTGGTGCAGTGGAAAGATTCCAAGTCGGTTATTCTTGCATCTTCAGCGTACGGGAGAAAAAGTAAGAAGGTAGGTTGAAGTTCCAGCTCCAAGAATCGTCACGGAATACAACAAAAGCATGGGCGGCGTTAATGTTAGTGACCAATTAATGGATTCGTACAGGTCATTTTTTAAAACTAGAAAATTGACTTTAAAAGTTTTCATACATTTTATTGATCTCGTATCCTGCAACTCCTGGATGCAATATAGAGATGATTGCAAAATAAATTCCTTTTAAAAATTTCTTTAAAATGGCATTAGCTAAATAACTAGTAGCTATAGATAAAATAAAGGCAGCGAATATGAATCTGAATATGAGAAACACCAGAATGTATCCAAAAATATCTTCCATCCGAACAGCCATGTCAATATAAAAGCCTTGATGGATACAAAGACTGGCCTCTTGATTTGGCTTCAGCAAGATGCTGCAGACTTGTCGGATGCAAATCCAAAATGAGACGCTGTAATATACATACTTCAGCTTGTACAAAATAAACAATTGAGTATGAACACAAAACATACTTAGGATCACGTTCTGATCTATAACTTTGACACCAATCGATTGTCCACCCTTAAATTTTCTGGAAATGTAGAGGAGGGTCTAATACTTGACATATATTTTTTTAAGAATTTTAAAATATATACTTTTCCAGATGTAGACCTTCGAACTCAAGACCCCAAAAAATAACCTTTGACCTTTTTTACAAAAACCGCAATTTGCATATCATTTTATAGGGTGCACTTTCACCTTTAAAACGATACCAAAAAAACTAAATTTTCTTGCATAGTTCAAAAGTTCTATCGCTTTTTGTAAGGAGAGTTTTGTGATTTTTCACCATTTTTTACAACTTTTATGACGTAATATTTCAGAACCCGATTGGATCTGGGGCCACATTTTTTTTGTTTAATTATACTCTTATAGTGTAGGACATTTGTGTTGAATTTCATTGCAATCGGAGGTGATGATGCCGAATATGCCATTTTTTCGTGCTGGTTTGACGTGTTTTAACTCACTTACTACTTACAAATTTAAGCAGTGGCTTGAGCTACCAATAAAAATTGGAAAACGTTCACATGTACTTAAGTATAAAATTCAACCCAAAAAAGTTTGGCTTAGGTATGATAGAACAAAAATTCAGAAAAATGAGACATGAAGAAAATAATCAAACGGTAACACGGGTATTAAAACAATAATATATTAAAATCAGGTTAACATAGTTTTCGGATTCTACTTCCTAATAAAATTTTTTTAAATAAGAACGGTTATCATATTCAACTAAGCCACCTAATAAGTGCTGACAAACACAATACACACGAGCACTGATGATGAAAGCGTTGCGGCTTTCGAAAACAGCTGTTCTGCTCTGCTGTGTAAGTTGAATAACTAAAAACTGATGTTAATTAACTATTGTTTGTGTGTGTAGTATAAAATTTATGAAATAAAATAAAAACACAATATTTTCATTAAAATCCGTGATATAATATTCTTTATTAATTCTATTTTTTATTACCTTGAATAGCGAGATTTGATTCCGAAAAGGTTCACAAAGCAAGTGCTGTAACTAGTAAAAATTTAAGATGGCGAAGACAATGTTTAACCTACCCGTTACCGGTTTACTCGTTGGAATCCAAGAAAATATTCCAGACATACAATGTTGATAACAAAGGAATAATATTTGGATCCCCACAGAGAATTCCAATAAAATACATAGACGGTAAACTAATAAGTTAATAGTATAAACAAAGATATCAAACCGTAAAATTCAGCTTAAACATTGCCGGCCACCTAGCAGGAACATAGTTACATGCAAGACAGTGAATTTTAAGTATAAATATTATTATTATTATTTTAAATCTATTATAATTAAAATTACAATACACAAAAAGAAGTGAAGGCACTAGCAACTAATGGCTATCGGCCCAGAGTATAAACAATAAAGTAAATACTTCGATATAATAAAAGTATATTTTTTCCTAATACAAAATGTGAATGGTTTTTACGACAGATCCATCAACTGAATTTTTGCGGCATGGTTTTCAGGAGATCCATAAACTGAATATAGGTTTTACCACAGACCCATAAACTGAACCCGTGCGGGATATGGTTTTGGTCAGATCCATGAACTGTGTTGAAACACGATATTAAAACGGGGATTGGCCAGAAATGACCCACCTAAATATCTTGTGTTGGGCTACCAGACAACCCGGACTCGTCGTTGATTGGTCTGTAACTACTTGGGCAACTACTTCTGACCCCAAACCCAGTGCCACCTGACCGGAGTGGTAAAATGTGGGATCCGCTAACTTGAAATCAGGAAACTGATTTGTAATTGTTGGCGATACGCCTTCGACGGGCGTTTTCACACCCCGCATCGCAGAAACTTTAGCTGTTAATGAAATCCGCTTGAATGGGTCATAAATCGATTCAATATTCACACGACAATATGAATCTGCAACAGGAATAATTAACCGCTGCACCAAATGTTGGCAAATATAGCTGTGGCTGCAGCAAAGGTCAATGACTCCCCGCAATTGAACCTTTTTATCCCCATGCGCAATTTCACTTAAAACGTCGATGAGAACGCTATCACGTGGTGAAGGATTTTTTGTCTTTCGGCCCCGGAGAATGCAGCAGAGTGTTATGTTCACCCTGACATTTACTACACTTCCGAGTGCTAGGACAATCTTTCCTGTGGTGCTCTGACAAACAGCGCGAGCAGTAACCAAAGGTAAGAATATGCCGAAATTTTTTGTCATGGGCCCAGCGTTTGAACCGAAAGCACCCCCGTAAGGGTGGCGGATTCTTGCAAAGTTTGCATTGCTTGACCTCAAACTTTTCTATGACGTTCGGCAATAGGCTGGCGGTCGACGACGACTTCGATGGTATTTGTTGAAGAGGCAACACCATCCTCCTTGGTAATTCCCGCAGTAGCCCTTTTAGACAGCGGTGCCTACAATGATGGACCCGATACTTCCATCACCTCTCCGTATTCCTCCAGCAATACAGCTTCCTAAAAAATTGGTAGTGTCCATATTACTAGGAAAGAATGAAATTTAGTAAATGCGATAAAATTAGGTGGTCAAAATGACCAGTTTTGTGATTGGTCGTCTTACAATCCCATTTTGCGTTCGAACGTCGGCGACGCGAACACGATCATCAGTACCTGGATACGTTTTCACGACCCGACCTAACTTCCAGGTATATCCCGTTCCATTTATAATGTTTATGCAAATTCTGTAAATATTCTTCTTTCCATCAACGACAGAAATCATGCGTAAGTGGATAAACTTTGCGGTATTTATCAAACCTATTGCTGACTCATATATTGAAGGTTCAGGGGGCGCCAATATTGGCCCGCCTATCAAAAAATTCTGCTGTTGGCTGAAGTAGTAGAAAACGAGACTATGAAGCGGAGAGTCCTGAGTTCGAGCCCCCGCTGAGTCATGAAATATTGTGTTGAATTCTTCTGATCAGCATTAGTGCGTGGTTGTGTTAGTTGTTGCCATCTTGTTTTCAGTGATGAAGGCATAGTCACTGGTCACTGAACATAATTGGCAGCGACTGACACTATCATGTACTAAAAGCAGAGTAGCAGCACCCACCTTCGTCGGCCCTGTAGCAAAAACTAGCCGGCGAAGTAAAAAATGTTGAAATAGCTACAAAAACAAAAAAACTGTCTATCTTCTCATCTTTCCTAATCTGTCCCCTCAGTACTATCCCCTCGTTTTCAGTTCCAGCGCAATGCATTGCATATATAGTCCCCCACATGGGGCGCACCAGCTGGGATAAGCCACCACGAAAGAGCCTGCACTCCAAATGTTGAACACATTCGAGCCTGACTCTCTTTCAAAAAGGTGCGAAAATCTTTCTCAATCTCCCGAGAAGCTCCTACGAAATTCATGCCATTGTCAGAAAATTCTGTCCGTGGACAACCTTGTCTAGCAATAAAGCGATGAAAAGAAGCCAAGAAGGCATCCGATGACAAATCTGTCGTAGCCTCTAAATGGACTGCTTTAGTAGAGAAGCATACATATATACAGATATAGGCTTTTGTTAATGCGGGATATTAGTATGTAACGTGACGTTACAAATTATACCTTAACCCAACACTCACTACTGATCAACAGCCGTTCAAATAAGCTAAACAAATAAACATGCATATATAAATATACATTGCAAATCATCTTCGCACCGCCAACAATATAACATACGTGCATACACAGTATTCAAAAAAACAACCAGCAAGTACACACCGCATATAAAAAAAAATACAATAAAATAAACATACAAAACAGGGATTTGAACAGCCGACCTCCCGACTCGCGGCCGGCTGCTCTGTCTCTGTCATAAAGAAATACCATAGTGATAAAAACATTCATGCATACGCCGTATACACACTCTGCATAACATACACACACACCGTATAAACAAAACAAGCAAATATCACACAATTCATTGTGTTGACTAGCAATTGAAAACAACTTCTCATTTGCTTAATATTTTATCGTGCATAAGTGATTAAGGTTTTGTTACAATGAGGGGGAATGAATTGGAATACGATTCTTTCCTTTAGTGCATGTGTATATTAGAGGGTACCCGAACTCTTATTATTATTATAGTAGTTAGCCGAACGATATCCGAAGAATTTATATCGTTCGTATTATTATTGCCGTATTTATCGGAGTGATATCCGCAGAATTTATATCACTCTTGTTATTATTATAGTAGTTAGCCGAACGATATCCGAAGAATTTATATCGTTCGTATTATTATTATTATTATTGCCGTATTTAGCCGAGTGATATCCGCAGAATTTATATTACTCTTATTATTCTTATAGTAGTTCGCCGAACGATATCCGCAGAATTTATATCGTTCGTAATATTATTATTATTGCCGTATTTAGCCGAGTGATATCCGCAGAATTTATATCACTCTTATTATTATTATATTAGTTAGCCGAACGATATCCAAAGAATTTATATCGTTCGTATTATTATTATTATTGCCGTATTTATCGGAGTGATATCCGCAGAATTTATATCACTCTTACTATTCTTATAGTAGTTAGCCGAACGATATCCGCAGAATTTATATCGTTCGTATTATTATTATAGTAGTTAGTCGAACGATATCCGCAGAATTTATATCGTTCGTATTAGTCTTTCAACCATATTCACATTGCGTGGCTTATACTTTGCTATCGAATATACGAAGCCCTTATACGCACGTTGCGGCGCTTAGAGTACGAAACCTAAATGCAAGAATTGGACTACAGTGGTGGCCATATTTCAAAGGAAGCAGACCTTTGACGAGCCTGGACAGATTGAGGATACCTCGGCTGGGAAATTAAACTGCGTTACAAGTATAATTCAGTTCAAACACTTTAATTTGAACTGTACTAATTTTTTATTTAGGCCTTTAAGCACTTGTAACTTAAAGGTTGATGGGTGCAATAATTTAAACAAAAGAGTTTTTATTACTGAACATATTGTAAACTTTTATTGTGATATTTATACTAAAATTATTAAAGAAAAATGCTGACAAAGTAAAAGTACAGAAATAAATTTGTGTGAAAGTGAACAATCAATTAACGTTGCTAAAGACAAAATTGCAATTAATGCAATTTTGTAATATGATATCCCTTTGTTAATATTTTTGACTTGTTGGCCAATCACATAAAAGAAAAATAACATTAAAGGTATTAACTACGACAAATTTAATAAAAGGTGTATTCATGTTGTTTTTATTATTAGTTTCTAACATTCTCCCCCGCGTAGAACGGATGTTCAATTGCAATGTTTGAAAGAATTGATCCGTGAAGCCTTTGTTGTCTAAACATCTAAATTGCACCTACGTAATTGGTTACGTGGCCTTGGTGTAGGTTTCATGTGGTGGGGTTGTTGTTCAACTGATTGCAGTTCGATGTCTTCTTCAGGATCTTTAATAGCTATTGTTGTGTGTGGGTTTTGTTTGCTTCTGCACACCTTACGTCGAACAGTTATTATGATGAGTGCTGACATGCTTACACAAAGTGCAATATAACCTATTGTATAGCTATGCTGCTTGCTGGTGGGACTTCAATTCATTGGGCAGGTCCAGTATGTCCTGTTCTTTTAGTGATTTTTGTAACGCTGATAGTTCGTTGATGTTGTCAGGGTATATACTGTCTAAGTGAGTTGAGTTCAATGGATTGACGGTTAAGGGGTGTGTAATAATTTGCTTTGTTGATAAGTCTGAGATATTACCAAGGCTAGTATATTCTGAGCTTATTGTACTTGAGATAGTTTGTCTACCCTTAATAGTAGCAAATTCATGCTTCAGCACGCAGTCCGGATCCAGCGTGAGCAGGCCAGAGCCCTTTAAAGGAATATGAGTAATTTCTCTATTACACACGACTGTGGCCCGGGATGATGCTGTGGTAGCATAAATCCATCGATTTCTTTTGTTGAGTGGTATCCACTTAGTAGTAGTATTTTCTAGAGTACAAGTTGGTGCCGTTTTGTTATTGTACAAATTGATTTCACACTTGCACATTTCTGAACCATAATTGTTACGGGTGTGACTGTTGTGACACAAAAATACGTTTTGTTTTATTATGTCGCAAGCGCTTGTAATAAGAATGTATTGCTTGTAATAAGAATGTATTGCTTGTGGGATGCTGTTATGCCCAACAATTCAGTACATGGTTTGATGGCTACCATGGTTTTTTTCAGCATGTTAGGTACAGGAAACAGCTGGAAAATTTTAAATTGTTCAGGTTCAACCAACGGTAAAGTTATTTTGAATACTGCATGTTGGTGCGTAAGTCTACCTTGAACCTTCATTAGTTTGAATAGCTGTAGTAGTTCATCTTGTCCAGTTGTAGGAAGAGCGAGTGATGGTACTGCATGGAGTTTAATTTGTGCAATTTCATTTTGTAATTGTAGAGGTGTTAGTAGTAATGGGCTGATTTTTCCATGATGAGTATCGACGAGGGCATCAAGAATTGATGATTGTATTTTTCGTATATTATTTGCAACTAAATTCAGTTCTAAAACCGCACTATCAAATAGTTGAGTTAAGTTGATCTGGAACAATACCTTATTGTTTTGCTTCGTTGCTTCCGAAAGAGACCCAATTTTTTGCTCTAACTGTTGAAATCATACCTTGGCAAACAATTGGTTTTGTCGTATGATATTAATGATGGAGTCAACAACTGATGTTTGATTCTTAAGCAATGTCAATAAATATGACTCATTTTCCCTTACTTTCTGTTTGTATTGGTCATCTGGTCAGCATATTCAGAATCCAATATGCCAAATAAAGAATGAGCAACATTTTCAACTATATCCAGGGCGCCTCTTTTACTCCGCAACAGTTGATTCTCCAGTTGTAGATCATCTTCCATGTGTTCAAAATGTTTAATAATGCTGAGACATGATTCGTTTAATTCTATCATTTTGCACAGATGTCGTAGGGAATTCGTGCCGTTGATTAAAATTGATGTTTCAGACCAATATCCAGTCAAATCATAGTGTACAAAAATATTCCATTCAGTGGCTAAAATTTTAGTTTTACCAATTTCTTCAAAATGGATACCTATTTTCATTCCAAATTTTTCGGTTTTTATCGGTGTTCCAAGTGCCATTGGTAACAACAATATCATGGTGATTAATGCTAGAGTGAGATTGTTTAATAGTGTTTTCTTTCTTTTGGCACAAGGCTCCCCAGTTGGGTCACTAGGCTTCTCAGTTGAGTTATAAGTGCTGTTGTTAATGTTTACATTGTTGTCATCAGAAGTGATGGTTTCTTCAGACTCTGGCTCGATGGGTAAAAGAGCGATTCGATGTATTGGGCGTTTGAATAGTCCATTGGTTGTTTTGACTTCCACGACTCTGACCACATTATCATTACCAGGATAAATTTTGACTATTCTTGCTAAAGGCCATTTCATGACTGGTAAATTATCCTCCTTGACTATCACCATATAATCAATTTTGAGGTTATCAAACTGCGCATTCCACTTGTGAGTTTCCAATGAGACAGTCTTGAAGCTTTTGCTGTTGTTGCGTTGCTGTCGATTTGTGATACTAGTGCTTCGCCAATCAAAAAATGGCCAGGAGTCAGAGCTTCAAGATCATTGGGGTCACTTGACATAGGAGTTGGTGGGCGAGAATTGAGTATCGCCTCGATTTCCACTATAATTGTTTCCAGTTCTTCCTAAGTCACTGATGCAGTTGCAACACTATGTAGTAACAGATGTTTTGCAAACTTTACCGCTGCTTCCCATAATCCACCAAAATGTGGTGCACGTGGTGGTATAAAATGGAAATTTATTCCTTTTGAGCTAGCGGTTGAGATAATTGATTCCTGCCCCTTGTCGGAATAAATACTGTTGGCCAGTTCTGCTAACTAGTTTTTTGCTTCTATTAAGTTAATTGCGTTGTCTGAATAAATATTTTGACAACGACCACGACGGCTAATGAATCGTTTTAGAGCACCGATAAATGCTTCAGTTGAAAGATTAGTTACCAATTCAAGATGAGTAGCCTTTGTGACAAAACAACAAAATACGGCTATATATGCTTTTGTTGGTTTTTTGCCTCTGACATTGTAATGGATCCAAAATGGTCCACAGTAGTCAACTCCTGTATTAATGAAAGGGCGTGCTGGAGTAAGTCTAATCTGAGGTAGATTTCCCACTACTTGTTGGCATAATTGTGGACGTGCCCTGACACATCTGACGCATTTTTGTACAGTTGAGCGCGCCATAGTTTTGCCCTTTATTGGCCAGAATCGTTGTCGTATTATGTTTAACAGTGCTTGTTGTGCTTGTGTGCTTATTCTCTTCGCGGACCATTGTGAATAAGAGTTTTATGAGGGGGTCGTTGTACGCAACCAGGATTGGGTGTTTTGCGTCGTATGATAACGGTGATGCTTCCAATCGCCCTCCAACCCGTATGATATTTTTGCCATCTATGAATGGAGCCAGACTGATGATGGAGCTCTTTTTTTCGATTTCCTTGTTTTTTCGAAGCTGGTTGATTTCTGGTAAAAAGTCGGGGTTTTGCTGTCTATTTATTCTTGAATTTTTTATGTATCTCAGGACATACCCCAATATTCTTTGCAGGGTCTTAAATAAGTTCCTATGTGGGATGTTGTATATGAACTCATTATTGGTGATGTTAACTGCTGAAATGTGTAGTGTCTTCCTTTTTTCGATGTCATTATGAATGGAAAGTTGGCTTAAAAATGGGGATGGCCACATTTCTTCTCGTCCGTGCAGGAAAAGTGATCCATATGACCATAAGTTGCATTCAGAAACTTTGTACGCTGGTAGACCTCTGGATAAGATGTCGGCTGGATTATCTTTCGATCGGATGTGGCGCCACTGGTTGGGCAACGTTAATGATTGAATTTTGGAGACTCGAGAAGCCACAAAAGTATGATACAAGGAGGATTCAGAGTTTATCTAAGAGAGTACTATTTCGAAGTCAGTCCAGAGGCATACATGTAGATTTTTGATTTGAAGATCCATTTTAATTCTGTGCATGAGTTGAGCAGCCGTAACAGCAGCACATAACTCTAGACGCGGCACTGTTTGTTGTTTCAATGGAGCGACCCGTGTCTTTGCGCAAAGTAATTATACAATAACTCTTCGATCCTTAAGTGTTGCTCGGATATAGGCGACAGCACCAAAAGTCTTTTCTGATGCGTCTGAGAAAATATGTAGTTCTGTTTTCTCTGCAAGTTCCCCTTTAAATATATGTCGGGGAATTTTAAAGTTGTCCAAGCTGTCTAAGTCTTTTCTGAATTTCGTCCAGCTAACGTGATGTTCTTCGGGCAATGGTTCATCCCAATCTAGCTTTAGTTGCCGCAACTGCTGAATAAACATTTTTGCTTGATGACTACAGGTGATAGTAGTCCAAGAGGATCAAACGATTTTGCAAGATCTGATGTCGCTCTCCGTTTTGTGACATTTTGCAAATGATTCACTTTTACCTTGACGCAAAAGTTATCTGTCTAAGGCAGCCATAATAATACCAACGTTTTTATAGCGCTAGCGTTGTTACTATTAAAATCTAAGTCCAGTTCCTGATCGCCGAGTGGAATATTTTTCAATAGTTGTGGGTGGTTTGCGCACCATTTTTTTTTTAAATTGAAGCCATGACTTCGCAACACCGCGTTTGAAGTGCGATGCTGAGACTATCGGAGCCTCCAAGACCATCGTCCACTTAGAAATTATTTTTGAGCATTTGTGACCCATATGGATATTCTATCGAGCCCTTTTCAGCAATTTTTCGTAGGCACTTTGTAGCTAAATAAGGTGCTGCTCGAGTACCATATGTAACCGTACTGAGTTTGTAATAGTTAACAGAAAGTGATGGATTTTCTCTCCAGATTATTACTGCTGATCGTCCTGATGAATCGCTATTTGTCTATACATTTTCTCGATGTCGGTGGTGAATGCAAATTTTGGAAGTCTAAAACGCAGCAATATTGAGAACAGTTCACCCTGGACGGTTGGCCCGGTAAACATTAGGTCATTTAATGAGTAACCTGACAATGTTTTTGCTGAAGCGTCAAATAATACTCTGAGTTTTGTTGTGGTGCTTTCTCGTTTCAAGACGTAGTGATGAGGAATGATATATCTAGGCTCCAATACGGTGTAGATATCTATCCTCTGCATGTGACCCAATTGTTCATACTCTCGCATAAACTGTATGTATAGTGATGGAATGTCTTCGTTTTTTTGAAGTTGACGCTCTAAGCCCACGAATCTATTGTATGCCATTGCATGGGACTCTCCTAAAGCGGTTGGGTTTTCACGAAAAGGAAGGCTAACTACGAAACGGTCATCTTTATTGGTGTATGTATGTTTGGTAAAATGTGCTTCACATTGTTTTTCTGACGGCGAAAGACCCCTTTCATTTCCTTCAATCTCATCCAATTTCCAAAGCTGCCCAATGGCTTCTTCCAATGACGTGGAGTCTCCAAATACTGCACACGTGGTTGCACATAACGGGTTAGGAGGTAGATCTTTCCCGATTGTACCACCTACAATCCAACCAAGTACTGTATTCTGGAGTGTTGGAAGGTCGTCAGCAAGGTGTATAGTGCCATTTTGGGTTAATTTGAAGAAAAATTCTGCTCGAAGCAACAAATCTATCTTCTCCTGCTGATAGAAATGAGGATCTGCCAAGTGGATGTTGTTGGAAATGTTCCAAGTAGAAATGACCACATGCTTATTTGGTTGTGGGGGAATTATGCTTGGTAGAACATATGCCTCAACGTTTGCAGAGAAGTTGTGATTCTTCGACTTCATCCCGATATTTATGCGATATTTTGACTTCTTTTGAGTTTCGCCAACGCCGTCAATACAGAGTGAAGTATCAGATGGTGAAAGGGATAATTTTTGGCAAAGCCGTTTAGATGCAATGTTTACTTGTGATGCAGAGTCTAATATTGCTCTGAACTAATCTGATAGGCCATTTGAGGCTGTAATTATCACTTTTGCTGTTGCTAGCAAAACATAGCTCTGCCGGCCCGCAGCTACGTTCGTTGTTGCTGACGTAACTGCTGTTACTTCTGACGCAGGCTTCTGTATTTTTGGGTTTGTACACAACTGATTGATGAATCCTTTATTGCTTTGGTAGTGCCTCTTTTTTCTAAGTGAAGCAATGTATTGTGTTTTTTGTTACATTTTCTGCAGCTAACTGAACTGCAGGTGTTCGAAACGTGATCATTCCCGAAACAGTTGACGCATAATCTGTACTGTTGTACCCATCGTAATCGTTCTGCTGCTGATAGTTGCAAAATTTTACTGCAGTGATATAGTTTGTGGTCACTGTTATTGCACGCTTTGCATGTGCTATTAACGGTTTTGCCGGATGTGATAATTGTTGATACCACTTTTATGTGTAGATTGCCTCCAAAGTTTGGAATTGAACTTCGAGGAATGATAAAAACTCAGTTATGGTTGGCACATCCCTTGGGTTTGTCAGTGATTGCATGTATCTGATATGAGTATTTTTATCGAGTTTTTTAATCAATATCTGTACGAGAATAGCATTCCAAGAGGATGTTGTGACACCCAAATTGTTTAGAGCGGGCAAGCATTCCTTGGTGGTGTCATGCAGAGCTTTAACAGATGATGCAGTTGATGTTCCAGACGGCTGGTTGAGTATTTTGTCCACCAAGTTAGCTACTAGAATTTTTTTGTTGTCGTAACTATCCTTTAAAGTTTTCCAGCCAGCACTATAATTTGTCTCGGATAAGGAGAATTGACTGATTAGATGTTCAGCTTCTCCTGACAAATTACTTTTTAAGTACCACATTTCTTGAATGGCGGAAATCGATTGTTTATCCGGAAAATAGGTCATGGAACTGGCGCCATTTTAGGTAATCGCCATTAAATTGGGGTATTGCGACTTTTGGTAAATGTACTGAGCTAGAATTGTCTCTTGCAAGTAGCGATTGTCATATTGTTCCTGATCTAGACCGCAAGCAGCTGGGTTGTTTAATTGATCATAAGCTTCATCATGCAGCATCTCGATTTGATCCCATAGTCTTTTGATTGTACTGATGTTTATTTCGAAATATTGTAGAGGATGGTCATCCATCATTAGCCCCATTAATAACCGCCCGAGCGCTCACAGACGGGCGGGTAACTTTCGCAGTGTACTGCTTGACGTTTCAATGTCAGGAGCTGCTTCAGTCAGTGTGCTGGATTTTCCGGATGCGAGGGGCTTAGCTACTGTTTTAGGATGCTTCTCCGTTTGTGCTTTGACACGGTTAACTTCATTAGTAAACAACTTGATGTATTTGTCAACTATAGAGCTTATTTTGGCATAATAACTATCAGCAAAATAATCTAATTTCATTGGCTCGTCATCACAAGCGTCTCGTACTTCTGTGTCCGTTGCTTGAAATTCGTCCCAAGACTCTTGCAGCTGCCGTAATCGTTCCTCAAAATAACCAACTGTTGATTTTCTGTCGGATTAATCCTTCTTGAAGTTTCTTATGATCCTCTGGATTTCTTCACCAGTCTCTCTTTGGGCATCTAAAAGCTGTTCCATATTGAACATCTTGAAAGTGAAGCAGGATTTTAATTTGAACTAATGTGTTGAGAATTGTTATTTTTGGCGTAGTTAATACCGGTTGTCTTGCTCAACTTATTGCGATCCCGTGCTTTGTCACAGGATCACGAAATTCGGGTCAATGTTTTGACCGCTATTGTTATACCCTTGTGATCGGGATTGAACTGTTGCGATCCTGTGCCTTGTTACAGGATCACGTTGATCGTAATAATTTTTTGCTGAGTGGTAGCGTGTTGATTTCTGTAAAGTCCCTTACCACTGGTGGGGGGAAACTTTTTAAAAGGAGATCTAAAAGCCGGGGTCACCAAAAATGTTAATGCGGGATATTAGTATAATTCAGTTCAAACACTTTAATTTGAACTGTACTAACTTTTTATTTAGGCCTTTAAGCACTTGTAACTTAAAGGTTGATGGGTGCAATAGTTTAAACAAAAGAGTTTTTATTACTGAACAATATTGTAAACTTTTATTGTGATATTTATACTAAAATTATTAAAGAAAAATGCTGACAAAGTAAAAGTACAGAAATAAATTTGTGTGAAAGTGAACAATCAATTAACGTTGCTAAAGACAAAATTGCAATTAATGCAATTTTGTAATATGATATCCCTTTGTTAATATTTTTGACTTGTTGGCCAATCACATAAAAGAAAAATAACATTAAAGCTATTAACTACGACAAATTTAATGAAAGGTGTATTCATGTTGCTTTTATTATTAGTTTCTAACAGCTTTTGTTATTCGACAAGATCGACCTGTAAAACTTCTCAGGTCAAAGGGACCTGCGAAATCTATGCCAGTAGTAGTAAAAGGACGATCTAAAGTAGTTCGTTCTGGACGAAGTGCCGCCATGATCTGATTGCACGTGCGTTTCCTATCCAAAATACAACATTTGCAGCGGTTCACCACAGTGCGAACCAACACTTTGAGTCGTCCCACGTATAATCTGCAGCATCAGCTGATTCCCGCCACGAATTGAAATCAGATGTACAAACTCTGACAACAAAATCATAAACGGACTCGAATATGGTAGAATAATTGGATGTTTTTCAGTGTAGGAAAAAGAGGGAGATTTTACCAAACGACCATTTAACCTCATCACTCCATTACTGTCTAAAAAGGGATTAAAGGACTGTAACGAACTTTTTTGCGAAAACCGATTTTCTCAACAAAAGACACTGATATTCCTTAGGATAATGAACTTTTTGAGCCAAAATCGCCAATCTTAATTTCACCTTGGATATTTCATGACTTGAAATCGTTGTCGACCCAAAGGTATACTTGCCCCTATGCGCAGAATGTATCCGATAGTAAAAACGAAACATATATGATATCACTTTGGGACCACGATCAAGCTTAGAAAATCTATTCAACACATCTTCGAAATTCGAAAGAAATTTTGCATGCGTCTTAACCGTCCTGGCCTCAACATCTGTGTCCATAGGCGACTTAGTCCAATTAAACTTAGAATTACGCTGCCACCAGAGATGATTTTTCGCCAGATCCGAAGGTAGAAGTCTTCTACTAGCTAAATCCGCTGGATTATCTTCTGACCTAGCATGATACCAGTTGTGATTTCCGACATTCTCCTGAATTCTGCACACTCTATTAGCAACAAACGTCGCCCAACTACATGGCGTTTTTCTCAACCAACAAAGCACAATAGTAGAATCGGTCCAACAATACACCTGTTTGATTGGAATACTAATTTCGCCACTTACTGTTTTTAAAAGCTCAGAAGCCAAAACTGATCCACAATGTTCCACCGAGGCAAAGAAATATATTTAATAGGAGCAACTTTCGTTTTACAAGAGAGTAAATGTGCATAAATTTAGCCAAATGCTTCAATGCGAATATAAATTGCCCCAGCGTATGCGGAAAAAACATGAATTTCCGCTGCAGTATCTGGAGAATAATGCCCCCATCTCGGTATCTGAATACTGTTCACATCCCTATAAAAATCAACGAATTTTCTCCATTCCTTCTCCGTTGACGAGAGCAAGAAATCATCCCAATTCATATTGTCGAGCCAAATCTTCTGCATAATTATTTTTGCGATAACAATTACCGGACCTAACCAACCTATAGGATCAAATAATTTTGCAATCGTAGACAAAACCTCTCTTTTTGTATACCTAGACATTTCAATAATGGGCTCTACTTTGAAATAAAATGAATCCAACTGAGCATCCCACTGAATACCCAGTGTCTTCGAGCTAGTAGACTCCACAAAGGTCAAAAGCTTTGAATCCTTCAAGTAATCTGGCGGTAAATCATCAACAATTTTGATCTCATTCGATATCCATTTCCTTAATTCAAATCTAGCTGAAGACAAAACAGTTTTCAATTCATCCCGGCCTCTCAAAGCAGAAGAAATATCGTGAGCCCCCGTCAATACGTCGTCAACGTACATATCCTTTTTTTATTAGGACCGGCACTCAGAGGATGACCCCTACTTATGCGTACATTGTGCTGGAATAAGGAAAACTGGTTTTGGGAAGGAGGATAAAGGGAGTAGTGTCTATGGACATTCGATTTGAATTTCTCCATGCTATATACGGCAGGAAAGACCTCCGCAGGGAGTTTATTCCACATACGGGCAGTACGGGCAACGAATGAATTTTCCCAATAATGCGTAGTGCGGTTCACTGATAAATCCACCACATATGGGTGTGATCGCACTGTAGAGCGTGTTGAGCGTAGAAAAGTGCGCGTTTCGGGAAAGAGATCCCTGACTTCAGTGCGTAAAATATTAGCAGCAAGGGGATACTCAGCCTCCGAATTTTTTGCCCACTGCAACAATGTCCTTATGGCTAAGTAAGGAGCGCAGTTAACACCAAACATTACCGTTTGCAAACTCATACGTCATTACGTCCTGAAACTGAATGTGCAAATAGTTTGAAGCGATTTTGTAAATGCTCAGAGATGAAAGAGGACCCTGAAGCTGGGTCAATCAAGGCTCGAGATGGGTAAGTCATACCATCGTGAGTAATATTCACTATAGCCGCTCCCAGAAGCACTTTTGGATTCTGAGAGACATGAAATACCCGTCGAGTAGGATTACTGCTCGAAGATATGCTACTCGATGTAGAAGGCAGGGAGTAATTTACTTGAGCATTCTGGGCCAAATTACCAGACGTGTTAGCTAAATTATCCCTAGGCGCAACTTCCGTGGTAGCATTATCCCGATATAGTAAAGTGTGATGCCTTTTATTACAAATACTGCAATTAAAAGCACTTTTGCAACTCTTCACTTCATGATCACGTGATAAGCAATTCACACAATAATTAAATTTTTTCACCGTTGGAAATCGTTCCGAAATTGATGAATCCTTGAACTGCTTACACATTCTCAAGAGGTGTTTTGAATTCCGACATAAAACACAAGATGTAGAAACATAAGCAGAATTTACAACATGAGCCCTAACCCTATGACCTGAATTCTTTACAGACTGCTGCGAATCTTTAAGATCATGAACGCATTCTAAAGTTTTAATCCTTTCCATCAGAAATTCATCGAAACCTTTCCACGAGGACAAAACCGATTTATTACGAACACTTTGTTCCCATAAACTAACGGTAGAAGTGGGTAAACGTTGAATCGAAAGGAAAATTAAAATAGGATCCCAATTGTCTGTTGAAATTTTGTAAATAGAAAGCGATGTCAGACATTAATACCGCGCTGTCAGACAATTATTAATACCGGCACTAGATCCCTTATCAACCGAGGGAAGGTTAAATAATAGTTTCAATTAGTTATTAACCAACATACGAGGATTTTCATATGCTTTGCTAAGGTTTCGCCAAGCAACATCAAACCCTTCGTTACTTAACGGGTACTTAGACACGATTTCATTGGCTTTACCTGCGGTTTTACGTATTAAATAGCAAAGACGTCCTATATTACTGAGACGCGAACTATTTATATATATGGCTGTAAATAAATCTCTAAATGCAGGCCATGATATATAATCTCCTTCAAATGTTTTTACATCCCAAGGAGGTAATGTTAAATTATTTTCTAAGTTGCCTAAGTCTGCGTTTCTAACAGAAGATTCCTTTACTTTTGGCGTGTTAACCACTAACCATTGAGACTTTTTATTAATCAAGGCTAAACAATTAAGGTAAGCTATATAGGTACTCTGATATTTAGAAGCAGCCACACTTATATCTTCAGAGTTCACTTTTGTATTATCGTCAACATAATTCGCGTTGAATTTGTAGAGTAAAAACCGTATGGAAATCCTCATGACAATCATTAAAATTTTCTGCGAATTTAATGAGTGAGTCCGATACGCGCGTAAAATTATTCAAATATTTATTCGGCATGATTTATTTTTGAATATATGAACGAATCGCAAAATTTTTGGGGGAAAATTAATGCACACACGGTATAGTAGTCAATGTGACCAACGGTACGGTGTGTACCGAATAAAGTAAAAAAAGATGAACAAATAAACAACTGAAGAAACTCACACTTGTTGTTGCACTTAGTTGTAATAATATATGTTATAATAAATATTATTTAATTTAATTGTAATAATTTAACACTCAGTAATTTAATATATAAAGTGCAAATATTCTATAAAAAAATTATTTTTATTTGCAATTCCGTCCGTCCACGTAAATAAAACCACAGAAGATTTTTTTCGTACCGACCGAAAAATAATTAAAACAAACGTCAAAAATAATGCTTAATTATTTCTACTGATGAGGGATGAAACGCGATCAATCACAAAAACAATTTATACATATAATTATATATGTATGTATATACAAATGTATGTATGTGTGTATTTTATTTCTTTTATTACTTTATACACTTTTTCTTTTTTCACTTTAACACAATTAAAACAAGAATTTATTTTACGCACCTTTAATTTAAAAATTAGATATTTTCCAAATAAAACGAAGAATATTTTGGTGCTTTTGATGAATTGTCAACGATGAAATTCCTTGGTGCAAGTGAGAAAAAGAAAATACGATGAGTTAATTTCTTACGAAAATTTCCAAGAAATTCGGCTAAGAGGACCAAATATTTGTGTGTGTAGCATAAAATTTATGAAATAAAATAAAAACACAATATTTTCATTAAAATCCGTGATATAATTTTCTTTATTAATTCGATTTTTACTACCTTGAATAGCAAGATTTGGTTCCGAAAAGGTTCACAAAGCAAGTGCTGTAACTAGTAAAAATTGAAGATGGCGAAGACAATGTTAAACCTACCCGTTAGCGGTTTACTCGTTGCAATCCAAGAAAATATTCCAGACAAACAATGTTGATAACAAAGGAATAACATTTGGATCCCAACAGAGAATTCCAATAATATACACAGAAGTTAAACTACTAATTCAATCATATAAGCAAATTTATCAAAATTCAGCTTAAGCAACTATCTTTTGTGCCTTGGAATATTTATCATGTCTCTCTGAGATTTAAAACAAATTTCGAACAATTAGCCAATAGATCTTAATTCAAACTATAATCGTGTTTTCATGCGTTTTACTATGCATACCCAGGTGCAACTTTGAGAGGGTTAACTACGAATAAATGTCGAATAACTATGAACACAGTATTTAACTTACGAATCCAAACGTAATAGTCTTACTCAAAGCATGAATAACACAAAAGTTTGGTCAGCTTTCTCAATTTGATTTGAAATTGTGTTTTCTTGAATGAATACGTCGTATATCTTCAATAACGAAAGCCTTTGTGCAACCCTACAGTATCCATGTAACCCTATGTATATTAGGGTAGAATAGTATGTGGACACCCTAATAATAAGATTTTGATACGCTAGAACCCTTAATTTTGTGTTTCGGGAAATATTTATGAGCCAAATTATTACAGGCGAGAAATGGTTACCCCCATCCTCATCGCTTTCAAAAATAGGGGTTTTGTTTACGAAATGCTGTTGGCTGAAGTAGTTAACACGGGACAATGAACAATATGTATTTAGTTTATTTAGTTTATGGATTAATTCCTTACAAACTATATTATTACAATAAACCAGAAATCTGGTATTAAAATTTAGTTATTTAAAAATAGTATTATATTCCTTTTAATGGTATATAAATCTAATGAAAAATCGATAAAATTATACATTTCATTAAAGCAACAACATAATCTTCTTAGTGGATCAGACATAGCAAAGTTGGTACGAAAAGTTCTAACAAATAAAGGGTGAAATGATCGTAATGAGCGTTGTGGAATGTTAAACGTGACATTGCTCAATAAAAACTCGGAGCAGATTCTACCATTTATTAAGTTAAAAGAAAAAGCTACATTGAGCATTATTCTCCGGCTTCTTAAAGTAGGCAGGTTAATTACAGCTAATCTTGTTGAATACGGCGGAAGTTGAGTTAGGTCACGGTAAATGTTTCTTAAGCAGAAAATAAGAAACTGTTTTTGAACAGACTCAATGCGATCAATATGTATTTGGTAGTAGGGATCCCAAATGATGGAACCATACTCTAGAATTGGCCTTACGAGTGATATGTATAGTTGTCTTGTTATGAAAGTATCGTTGAATTCCTTCGACCATCGTTTCACAAAAGCTAAAATGCTACGCGCTTTGTTCACAGACATCGTTATATGTTGGACAAAACTTAGTTTTGAGTCTAACAATATGCCCAAATCCATAAATGTTTCAACAGTGTCTAAGCAGTACAAATCGAACTTGTAAGCAAATACAGAACCACGAACTCTTGAAAAATTTAGATGTTTACATTTTTTTAAGTTTAACTCCATTAAATTAATTTTTCACCATTTGTAAAAATTATCCAGGTCATTCTGTAAAAGAAGATGATCAGCTGGCTGCTTAATACTAAAAATATCCTAACGTCGTCAGCATACATCAATACGTTGCAGTGTTTAATTGCCTCCGGTAGATCATTTATAAAAAGTAAAAATAGAATTGGGCCAAGGTGACTACCTTGTGGCACACCGAAGCGGAGGATTCTGAGTTCAACCCGCGCTCAGTCATGAATATTGTGGCTACTAAAGAGTAGAGAAACAGCACTCTCCTTCATCGGCCTTGTAGCAAAAAATTAGCCAGCGAAGTAAAAAGGTTCAAACAGCTACAAAAAAAATTATCTATCTTTCATCATCTGTCCCCTTAATACTATCCCCTCCTTTCTAGTTCCGGAGCAATTCGACAGCAACTATAAAAACAACTACTATGGAAATCTAAAAGGGAAAACAAATTCCATATAGTAAAATTTTGCTTTTGCACAATACAAATTATCTGCGACCGTTGTACTTTCATAAACATCATCACTTTTTATCTTGGTCCGTAGAATTGATTGTAAAAAATTTGCACTGTTGAATAAAGTGGAATTGAAACAAGTGTATTTTATTGTACAACGATTTTTTTCTAACACTGAAACAAAAAGTTGTGCTGGATTTGTTTTCGTGCCACCAGAAATTAAAAAGGGCACCGAAGATTAAAAAAAAGCGCATCGCAACCCACCTAAGAAAGTGTTTACACAAAAAATTAAAAAAAAACACCAAAAATGGTTGATAACGCTACTAATTTAGGAAGGAAGTACGCTAAAATCTTCAATGGATTGTTATTCAGTTGTTGCATAAAAACCACGAATTAAAAAGATATTACACTTCAGTGTAAAATTCATGATATATTTATGTACATATTTTCATTTCATTAATTTTTAATTCTTGTTTTTAAAATTTCCAATACATAGGCAATAATTAAAGTTGTATTTATTATTAAATTATAAATTAAATTCATTTAAAAAAAGTAATCATACGGTTTTTATTTAATAATGCAAAAAATATATATGCATGAAAAATTCCTTAAGATGGTAAAAGTAGTGATTTCAATTGGTCCAAAACGATTTTTGCAAAGTATAGCAAAATCTTATTTTTGATCAATTACTTTTCTCTTCTTGTTTAAGTTTATTTGAATATAACATAATTTAAGATAAAATAACATAAATTCATTTTTTATAATATACATTAGTAATATGGAAAGGAAATTTATATTTAGTAAAACATGATGTACCAACAAAAAAACTTTACATACTATTATAAAATTAGTATCTAAAGGGTTTTATTATTATTTATTATAAAAAGGTACAAGATTCATTTTCATTTATATACTATGTTTGTAACATAAACATAAAACCCCATTTTCATTCTGCTAGAGTTCCCAGTTAATTTTTTGTTTGTTAACAACACTGAACCAAAAAAAAAAAAAAAATCTTAAAAACATGAAAATTTCGTTTTAAACATGAAATATTAAAATAAGTACGATTTTTATATAATTGATACATAACATTCGTTATTTTTATATAGAAGCATTTTTAAAACTAGAATGTACACTTTTAATTCAAAAATAATTTTTTATTTAAATCAATAAGAATTCTTGTTGTATCAAAACAGTTTTAATATCAAGTTCTAAACACATAGACGACAGCAGACTTCACAACTTCACAGCTTCAAATGCTGCTATGAAGTCAGCTTCATAATTATTTGGAAGACAGCAACAACATAACAACAGGGATGCCACATATATATTTTATAATAAACAAAATGAAAGTTATTGATAAAAAATGTAATAATATCACGAAAAACTATAAAAACACATAAATTTATTTCTATATTGCATATTTGTAATGTTCTTCTATGTTCAATATTAAAAAAAAACGTTGTTGTTCTTATTTTTCCAATTTATATATATAATGGCAAAACTATATTTGTTTATTGCTGCCCGTCAAAATAGAAAATAGCCTAACTTGGCAGCAGCAGCAAATGCTGTTGTGCAGCCCTGCTGCTGTGCTGCCCTCAAAATAATCGCTTTCATTTCAACACATGGATTTTATTTTTGACATATTGCTGCTTGCTGTCTGCTGTCGTCTATGTGTTTAGAGTTTCAAAAACAAGAAGGAAAATTTTTAAAATAATCATAAAACGAACTTAGTTCTATTTTAATATTGTTTCTTTCTGATTCAAATTTTTGGGAAAGTAATTAGCAGGTGTTCTGTACAGATGAGTTGCCTATTCTTTGCTGATTTAACTTGTGAAAGTTTCGTATTTAAACCTTTTTTTCCAAGGTGCATCAAAACGATTTTGACATTCCAATTTTCCGCGAATTCGACTTTGGTTTGATAATGCATTATTTTAGGCGAATTACTGTTCTCACCTTGTTTAGTTTATTTACTTCGAATTTTATATAAAATTAATTGTTTGTTTAAATTATATTTTTACGAATATAAAAATGGAAAATAAATTTGAATTTGGTAGAGCCATATTATTTACCAGAAAAAAACTTGGAGCAGAATATTTTAAAATTGTTATTTAAAGGGTTTCATTACTTAGTTTATATTTATATACTATGTTTGTATCATAAGAATAAAACTCCAATTTCATACTTTATATGAATATGTATTATAGAATTTCTTAACTAATAGTTGATCCAAAATTGCATACATATGTACATAAAGACAGTAAAACATATGTATGTACGCTAGTAACATGACAGCCTAGGTTTTGACTCACATATATGCATATGTACATGTTATACTTTGTATAGTAATCAGCACTGATGTAAAAAAACAAGACTGTTGCGCATTTTATTTTTTAAACTGGATCTTTATGTACCATGCACTTATAAAATCCTGTTACTCGGTGTATACAACATATGACGAATTGGAGTCCATTTCGTTCATTTCCATTTTTATAATGTTATTAGATGTATTTTGTTGTACCGGCAGACTGTTATTATTACTGCTCGTATTACTTTCACTACGTACTGCCATTGATGATGTACTGCGTCTGTAAAACATATGCATAAGATGTTTATTAGTTTTGTGAAAAATACAAAAATAAAGGGTGATTTTTTTAGCAACTTTCTTTTTGGCAGCTTAGTTTTTTTCGTGTAATATCTTACTGGTAAACAAGTTCAGTTTGATCTATAATTCATCCATAATTAACTTACAAACGAACGATGCTTGCAATTTTATTAGCAAACTTTATGCTTGTTGAATGAATACATGGACAAGCAGAGTTGTCGTATTTGGTGTAAAGAGCAGCCAGAAGCATTGCAAGAACTCTCGACACATTTCGGAAGATGCACTGTTTGGTAGGGATTATGGGCCGGTGGCATCTTTTATAAAGCTGATGGAGGCAGGAACGTTACCGTGAATGGTAAAACGATGACCAAATGACAGGCCAGTTCGGTGAAAACTTTATTTCACGTTTGGGGGCCAGTAAATTAGCCGCATACATCGTGCGATTTAGCGCCTTTTTTCTGTGGGGCTTATGTTTATAGAGAAAAGCTCGCAACGGTTGGCACAATGGAAGTCAATATTGAAGAACTTATTTGTGCACTACCGGCCGATATGCAAAAATTTACTTATATTGATCGTTCTATCGACACATTTCTCTAAATTTTCGGTTTCTTTAATCGAATCCGAAAGCTCTTAAAAAGTCACATAGTCATTCTTATCGTTTATAAAAGCAGAAGGTATGACGTTTGTACATATGAGGTATGCCCGTAATATAAAAATATAATGAAATGTCCAAAGTAGTATACAAACACAGTTTCAACAAAATTTTACGATCATAATTTCAAGAGAAGGGAGCAATATTCAAGTATAATTTTATTCGGGATAAAAATGAGTAGTAGGCATTCCGAAAAGCAAGAGGACGAAGTTAAAGTTTTATGTCAGCTTCAAACAAACAGAAAATTTAACAAATTTAAGTTGCCCACGTACTTCGCTTAAGTAAACCACGTACTTCGCTCTCTGGACTACAATTGTTCAGACGATTTTTAGTCTTTCACATTTTGATGTTTAAATTTTTAGTGCAAATATTTTAGATAAACTTGCAATCAAAATCAATAAAAATAGGAAATTAATAGAAGTTCTCAGCAACTTTCATAATGATCCAAGATGGTTCGCTCTCAAAAAATGAGGCATAGGTTTCTCTCATATATATTCGGGATTCTTGTAAATAGCGTCTGTCTGTACGTTTTCCCAAGCCCCCAGAAGAGCAAGAGATTTCATTATTGGGCTGACGGATTGGAAATGAGCTCAATACGCTTTTGGACGCAAAATTAACTACCAAAAACCATTCTTTGATAGTATGGAATGAATCAAATTTGTATCAAAAACTAAAACAATAAAAATTTTTATTCCAGGGATGGGAAATTTATTTATTTTTCTTCTATTGTAGAATTTAGGAAAATAAAATTGGTATTCAAAAATTTAAAAAAATCAAAATTTCGTTTCCAGGATTGGACAACCTCAATATGTTGTAGCACATGAAAGTAACAAATTTTTTATAAATAAAAGTGTCGTATGGCAACTCTCTTTCAATAAGAATGCTTTAGTAGAATGCATAAATAAAGTTATCATTCATTCCTTTTGTATACTTTGAATGGATTGGTGGTTTTAATTACGACATTTTGGCGATGAACGGGATCAAAAGTTTTTTTTAGAATTGAATTTGTGCGTGCAAAGAAAAGCCATAAGAAACGGCCACAAACAACGTTTTTAACATAGACCCATTCGATGAGAAAATGACCAAATGGAGTCGTTGGGTAACAAGGTTTGAAACAGCCTTGGAAATTTTTAAGGCTGATGAAAGTAAGAAGAAACAATTCCTTTTACATTATATGGGTACATCAGCATATGACAAGCTATGCGACAAGGCGCTGCCAAAAACTCCTGAACAACTGGAATATTCCGAAATATTTAATGGGTTGGAAGCATACTACAATCCACAACCAAATGAAATTCTTTTGAATTTCAGATTTCATTCTCGTAAGCAAAACTCAGATGAATCAGTTACAGAATACTTGGTGGCATTACGACATTTATCGATTGGCTGTGACTTTGGTATATACCTAGACAAGGCACTTAGGAACCAATTTGTATACGGCGTTTCCAACCAAAGATTACAAAGCAGATTACTGGAAAAAAGAGAAATTAACATTAGATGATGCAATAAATATGGCGACAGCTTATGAAACGGCAGAAAAGGGATTCGAGGAAATAAATAGCAAAATATTTGATAAAGACAGCGTAGATAAGGTAAGCGAGAAGAAAAGCAGTAAAACAAAGAAATGTAAAACATCTCAAGCACAAACGGCTGAAAGAAGTAACAGAAGAAATTGTGTACGATGTGGCAGCACTGATCATACGTCATATAAGTGTAAACACATAAATACAGTATGCAGTTACTGCAAGAAAACAGGCCATTTAAGAAGAGTGTGCTTTAAGGCAAAAAAGATGCTTAACCAAATTTCTGAAAATGAAAGTGAGACAGACGCTAGCGGAGAGGAGTTGCAAGAGGTATTCCAAATTAGTGATAACACCAAATCTGAGCTACGTCAAAAGATATTTTATAACGTGAAAGTGAACGACAAACTTATTAAATTCGAAATCGATACTGGGTCACCAGTCACAATTATGAGCCTAGCGGATGCAAAGAAAAACTTTTCTAGCAAATCCAAGGTGCATGAACCTGATCTGGAATTATATAGTTATTGCAAAACCCCTTTGGATTGCGTTGGTTTCATTAGAGTCGTTCTTAAAGATGCCGATAATTATAAAGCGAAAGTTTACATTGTGCGTTCAAATCGTAGACCATTGTTGGGCAGGGAGTGGCTAAGAATGATCAGATTGGACTGGTCGAAGGTGTTTAAGAACAAAACGAGAGCGGTTGCGGAAGTAAACCAAATTCAAGCCGATATTCAACGTGAGGGTAAGTTAAAACGAGTGTTGGAAAAATACCCTGTGTTGTTTTCATCCACTATGGGAAAAATTACAGGCTATCAGGCACGTTTGTACGTTAAAGAAAATGCCATTCCAAAATGTTTTAAAGCGAGAAGAGTTGCATTTCCACTTTTGAAAGCTGTAGAGGATGAGATCGATAACCATGTAAGTGAAGGATTATTAGTAAAGGTGGAGAAAAGTGAATGGGCCACTCCTGTTGTGGTGGTGCCAAAAAGAGATGATAAGGTACGTTTATGTGGTGACTATAAGGTTACACTAAATCCATCATTGATAGTAGATGAGCATCCTCTGCCAACTATTGACGAGTTATTTAACGCCATGGCGGGAGGGACACGTTTTTCGAAAATTGATTTGTCAAAGGCATATCTGCAATTAGAGGTCCATCCAGACGACCGCCATTTATTGACATTAAGTACACACAAGGGGTTGTATCAACCCACAAGGCTAATGTTTGGCATAGCATCCGCCCCCGCCAAATGGCAACGTTTTATGGAACAGCTTCTCAGAGATATCCCGGGAGTTAAAGTTTTTCTGGATGATATCAAGATCACGGCTAATAACGACGAACTACATATGAATCGGCTAGATGAAGTTTTAAGGAGGCTTAATAAACACAACATGCGCGTAAATCTAGCAAAATCCGAACTTCTACGCGACCGTATTGAATATTGTGGAGACATAATCGATAGAAATGGGATAAGGAAAATGGAATCGAAAATGGAGGTCATAGCAAATATGAAAAAGCCAAAGAGCAAAGACGATATCCGCTCCTTTTTGGGACTTATAAACTACTACGGTCGTTTTATAAAAAACCTCAGTACAATAGTGGAGCCGATAAATAGATTACTACATAAAGAGGTTAAATTTAAATTTGATTCGAAATGTGAATTTGCTTTTGCTGAGGTCAAAAGACAGATGCAATCTGATACCGTACTTACGCATTATGATCCAAAATTACCAGTGTTGTTAACAGTGGATGCAAGCCCCACGGGGGTGGGTGCGGTCTTAAGCCATGTATACCCCGACGGTACCGAAAAGCCAATTCAATTTGCATCGCAATCACTAAACAAAGTCCAGAGGAGATATCAAGTCAAGTGGATCGGGAAGCCTATGCTATTGTATTTGGAGTGAAAAAGTTTTACCAATTTTTGTATGGCCGGAAATTTACGTTGGTCACCGACAACAAGGCTATCTCCCAAATATTTTCGCCAAAAAAGGGTTTACCCATTTTATCGGCAACACGGATGCAACATTATGCCATCTATTTACAGTCATTCAATTATGACATCTGTTTCCGTAGCTCAAAGAACAACGCTAATGCAGATGCCCTCTCACGTTTGTCAGCAACAAAAGAAAAGAAAGCAGTAAATGAAGTGGAAAAAATTGAAATGGGTATTATCGAAAATTTACCAATCACAGTAAGTGAACTAAGTGCCGCTACAAAAAAAGATAAAGAAATAAAGGTTTTGATGCAATCACTTCAGTTTGGCCGTATATGTAACGCTGCAGATCATTTTGGTATCGATCAGTCTGAGTTTTCATTACAACAAGGGTGTTTGCTAAGAGGCATCCGGGTATTTATTCTAAAGTTGTTAAGATCAAAAGTTTTAAAAGAATTGCATACGGGGCATTTTGGAATCTCAAAGATGAAATCATTAGCACGAGCATACGTCTGGTGGAAGGGACTGGACGAAGAAATTGAGAGGCTTGTTTCAAATTCCAGAGCCTGCCTGTGTATTCGCCCGGAACCTAAACATGAACCCGTACATTGCTGGAATGCACCAAAAAAGGTTTTCGAACGAGTTCATGTGGACTATGCAGGCCCATTCATGGGAAAATTTTTTTGTATTAGTTGATGCCTACAGTAAGTGGCCCGAGGTGCGAATCGTTCCAGATATGACAACAACAACAACAATCAACGCTTGTAAAAATATTTTTAGCACTTTCGGAATACCAAATATTCTGGTTAGCGACCATGGAACGCAGTTCAAATCAAAGGAATTTGGAGAATTTTTACAAAAAAATATAATCGTCCACAAACTAGGCGCACCCTACCATCCTGCAACAAACGGGCAGGCTGAACGTTTCATCCAAACTATGAAAAACAAGTTGAAGTCAGCAGTGGGAAACAGAAACCACATTTCAAACGATTTAAATAAATTATTGTTAGTGTACAGAAGAGCCATACACCCAGTAACAAATAAGTCACCAGCGATATTGATGTTGGGACGACAAATTCAAACACGCTTGGATCTTTTAATACCAAAAAACAATGTGGAAAACATGGAGCGTAAAATTGTAGGAAAATCGTTTGAGCGAGGTGAAAGTGTTGCGGTACGAGATTACCTAGGAAATGAAAAATGGAAATTTGGTGTGGTGGATAGAAGAGTAGGAGACCTGCATTATGAGGTTCAGCTAGAGGACGGTCGTAATTGGCGAAGACATGTCGACCAGATGCGGGCAGCAGGAAGGAAGTCACTAGATAATAGAGTGGTAGAAAACAGTGGGATAACTCGACAAGGTATATCTGACAACACCCAGCCGGACATCGGGGATAAAAACAGCAGTAATAATAACACCGAAGTATTAGAACATCAGCACAACAATGACGGAGAGCATCCAGAAAACATCACACAACCAGAACGTGAATCCAAGACAACAAATACTGTTTTAGAACATCCGAAGACTTCGACAGAAGGGTTGATAATACCAGAACGTTTTTCGCCTTTAGCAGCAATCCCCAAATTTTTTCTTAATAAAATATTATTTTGTATTAATATCATTTTATTTATATTGGTAATTCCGAAGATTAAAGTAATGTAGGCATTCATTTAATGAGTGCGGGAGAGGTGTCGTATAGCAACTCTCTTTCAGTAAGAATGCTTTAGTAGAATGCATAAATAAAGTTATCATTCATTCCTTTTGTATACTTTGAATGGATTGGTGGTTTTAATTACGACAAAAAGTAACTAAGAAGGCAACTGACGCTTTTTGGTAATTAAAACTACTTTATAATTTAGAAAGAACAAAATTGGTATAAAAAATTAAGAAAAAAATCCAAATTTCGACTAAAGGTTTAGACAATCCAATTATTTTTTGGTGTATAAAAGTGACCAAAGGTTTAAGAACTTTGATTTTTATAAGTAAGGCTGTTTTATAAGTCACTAAGGTTTGAATTGCTATTAAAAATAAAAAAAATAAAATAATAATAATAAATAAACAATTTGAATCCAGTGCTGGAAAACCGAATTTTTTTGTACATAAAAATAATCAAAAAAAGTCACTACTCTTGTTACTTCCTTTTTTTGTGAACTAAACCTTTTTTATAAAAAAAAATACAAATTCGATTCCAGAGTTGAAAAATCAACATTTTTTTTGGTACATAAAAGTAACCACATAAGTTTAAAATTTTTGTTTTTTACTGCATTAAACTTATTTAATACTTCAGGAAGAATTAAATTGGTATTAAAGACTAAAAACATGAAAAATTCGATTTCAGAGTTGAAAAATCTAAACTTTATGGTACATAAAAGTAGCCATGTAAGTTCCTAATTTTGGGTTCTTAGTGAATTAAACCTATTTTATACTTCAAGACGAATGAAATGGGTATTAAAAAGAAACAAAAAAATGTCCAATCCAAAAAATTAAAAATTCGTTTCCAGTGTTAGAAAATCTAAGTATTTTTGGTACTTAAAAACAAAGATGTTAAATAATGATTAGATAATGCTAATGATTGCTAATTAACCTTCTTTTGTGAAATTCTCTAATTCATTAAACAATTAGAATTAGTTCAACTAATTCCCAGTAGATAATTGAAATGGTAAAACTAATTGGAATTAGTTGCCATAAGCAAACAAATTGGTTTACCTTTACAAATAGAAATCTAATTGAATTCTGCTAATGCAATTAGATATTAGATTAGCTGGAATTAGAATCAACTATTTTGATATTTTCAAAAACAAAAAACAAACTAAGATATTCATACTATGAATTTCACACATATATATATATTACTTATGTACATAATATGTACTACATACATATATTACATACATGCACACCTATTTAACGTACGTACCAACTGTTTAATAACTACAATGACAGGGTGTATTCGCTTTCAGCAATACGAGCTTTTCAAAAGAGTAGTCCGTCAAGCGACCCCGCCTTGGACTATTAATAATGCCCGCAAAGGAAAATAGTCGCTCCACAGGGTCTGAAGACGTAAGCGGTGTGTTGCAAAACAGTGCTTTTCCTTTAATGTAGGATATTTGGACCATATATTGGATGTTTTATCAGTATCATTCAAATATTGATGCATCATATACGAAATAAAATGTAGGCTTTCAGCCTCCTCTGTCAATTTTCACATCGAAGCAGTACTTTCTTCTGCAAAAATGTAATCTGATTTACTAAAAATACCATATGCAGAACTTACCACCATCACTGAAATCATAAAAGGTCGATTCAGTATACGAACCCTCACATTTTCGTTTGTTGCAGGAAGGTTCTGCTTGATTGCGTAATCTGTGACCCTTTCCGTTATTCGCGTATATGTTAATTACGGTATTGTTTTTTGTAAGATTTTCAGCCAGCTCAACTTTACGTTTGGAATCAGTGTAGCTGCAGCTAGCGCCAAATCTGCCTCCTCATTTTATTCAAAGAAAGCTCGGAATCGTTTTCTTAATTGCTTTTCCAGCTCTAATGCAATTGTAGAGAATGGATGCTCGATTTTCTGCTGGATTTTTATCAATTTATTGCTCAGAGTGATAATTGTAGGTAAAAGGCAACCATATGCAAGACTCTGTTCGCCTTGCATAAAGTCCAGACTCTGAGCAATGGGCGCCACAATCAGCTTGTATGTATCCAAATATGATAGTTCACAGGATGTAAAACGCGGCAGGCTCAATTTATCGCACAACTCATATAGTTTCGGCTTGTGCTGGAGAAGTCGAACAACGGCGTCGTATAGCGGGTTCCACCTCGTCACAACCGGCACAACGAGGCATCCGCCTGAAGTTTCCTGTATCACTTCCAAACTTTTTGGCCATTTGCATTTTTTCCACAAATTATCGCATATTTTGAACACCTAAATAAATTATATTCTAGTATAAAATATATTAACTAAAACATTTCTTACCATATTGTTCCGTTGGAATAGGGATTCATCGGCTTTCAAAATCTTTATTAAATCAGACGTAGCCAGAAGACTTAATGTGTGGCTAGAGCACCTGTGGTGTTTAGGGAGGCAAATCTTGTTTTGGAATTCTGATATATCATGGCCGTCGTCGTCTTCCATCTCAGAGGCATTATCAACTCCATACTCCTTAAAAGCTTTGACAAAGTTTGACCCGTTCTCAGTTACGGATAGAACAATGTTTTTTCTATTTAAACCCTAATAAGTATTTATGTCGGTCATGATATGCCCAATTGTTTCCGAAGAGTGAACTTCAAACATCCTTTTGCACGAAAAAGCAGTTGATTTCCTCTTAAAATCTTTATCAAGTCAATGACAGGTGTATCCGAAAAAGTTTCTGTGATTTCCTGACCAAATATCCGCCGTTGTGCAGACATGTTTCGCTGTGGCTAGTTCGGCTTTCACACTTTCTTCCATGCGTTTGTGATGCTCTTCTAATTTTTTCATTGGCGTCTGTCTACTCATTAACTTAAGGCCTTTCAACCAGGGAAAGCGGCAAGCCTGAATCCACTAGAAATTCAATAAGTTTCTTATCGAAATTTGATTGAATACTCAAGTTTTGGTTGTTAGATTTCTTCGTAAGATATTCCTTATGAATTTCAGGATGCCGCACTCTGAGATGGCTGATAAAATTTGAAGAGACTCCCGTAAAAGCGCAAATCCCCTTGTTGGAAGCAACGCACTTTCCGACTATTTTTATATAAAATTGATTGATACCTTACTTCGTCTAAAAATTCATGTTAACCTACACCTATAAGTCAACTTACTACGCCACACTACACAAGTACTTTAACAACACAACAAGGAGTTTCGATGTATAGTTTTGTAATGAAACTTTCATAAAAAATTCAATATAAAAATTTGATGTGAAAATTATATTGCCAAAAGTGCTTTCCATACGCCTCTTCACAAATTGTTCACCATCTCCATTGAACACCTTTCTTTTCTTCGATTCTTTCGAAGGCGTGTATGTAACATCAAAATCCTCATCATCACCAGAAAATTCACTTGCAAATGATATTTCTGCCGACATTGCGACAAATAAATATGTTTTTAAGTTAACAAAAATACCAGTTCCATTTACAATATTAAACAATGCAAACACTTGAAAGTTTCAAGTTGAAACATATTGCAAAGCACGTTTATTTATTTACATTTCAAACAATTACCAGTTGATAACAATTACGGTAATTGAATAACCACATGTTTGCACATACAGTGACTTACATCATTATTCGTTCACTTCAATAATTCTTTGGAAAAAATTTGTTTTTATCAAAATAACTGATTCTAGTTCGAGCTAATTGAATATCTAATTGCATTAGCAGAATTCAATTAGATTTCTAATTGTAAAGGTAAACCAATTTTTTTGCTAATGGCAACTAATTGCTATTAGTTTTACCATTGAAATAAAAATTTCAGTTATCTAATGAGACTTAGTTGAAATAATTCTAATTGTTTGATGAATTGGAGAATATAAACCAATTGCATCAATTGCTAATTCTAATTGGAATTTAACATGTATGCTTAAAAGTAGCTACATGAGTTCCTAATTTTTAGGTTTTAGTAAATCAAACCTATTTTATATTTAAGGCAGAATGAAATGGGTATTAAAAACAAAAAAAACAAAAATTCTATTCCAGGGTTGGACAATAGACATTTTTTGATACAAAAAAAACAACCATATAAGTTCCTAATTTTCACATTTAAGGTCAATTATTCATACGTTATATATATCAGGAAGAAATAGATTGATATTAAAAACCAAAAAAAAAATTTAAGTTCGATTCTAGGGTTGGACAATCGAAATTTCTTGTACATAAAAGTAGTCAAACAAGATCATAATTTTTGTTTTTTTGAATTAAACCTTTCTTTCTACTCTCGGGTTGGAGAATCGAAATTTAAACCTATTTGATCCTTCAGGATGAATAGAATTGGTATTGAAAATTCGAAAAAATTTAAAAGACGATTCTAGGGTTGGGACAGTTAGAACTTTTTATGGTACATAAAAGTAACCAACTGAAACGATTTTTTTCTTTTTGTTCGTAAATTAAACATATTTAATAATTTTGAAAGACGTTCATTGGTATTAGAAATAAGAAAAGCCAAACAGCTTCCTAGCTGAAAAACTTAGTGTTTTCTTAAATCTGAAAGTATAACAAAATTTTTATTTATTTATTTTTTTTTTTGTAATTAAACCTATTTTCGGTTTTAGAAGGAAAGAAGGAATGCATCTATGAAGGGTATTTAAGATTATAGCGCTTGTTTTTAAATCTTATCACAATAATTAAAAATATAATTATATGCGTTCATGTTCTGAAAAAAGGAGCGTTTTCAATTCCCTTACTATTTGAAAAACGATAAACGTCTAAAAATCGCATCATTCGCTGGCTTTTTGTTATTTTTGAAGATGTGTTTGACCATAAAAAACAAACAAATAATTTTTAAATTAAAATGCCTGCAGCGTTCTTACCTATTTCTTCAAACACAAGAGGTACTAGCTCAAAAAAGAACACTAAGAGATTCTTCCAATCCATTGGACATTCCAGATCAATAGTAAGTATTTACATTCATACATATATGTCTATGTATATCTCATAAAAAAAAGTTCAGCTTGTAACGTGATATAACGTTATACCCTAGCCCAACACTTACTACTGATCATAAACAGCCGTATAAACTAAACTAATAAACATACATATATAAATACACATTGCAAATCATCTTCACACCCCGTCAACAATATAACATACGTACATACATAGTATTCAAAAACAACACACCGCATAAAAGAAATACAATAATAATAAAAACATTCATGCATACTAGAGGGTGGTATTTCTCCATAGCAAACAGCCTTTGAGTGATTTCTTTAAAAAAATTAATGCCTGAGTTTGTCGCACTCATTTAAAGATTCTGATTACTCTGAATGTTTTTATGGCTACAACATAAACAACATTCAAAGGAGACAAAATGATTGTGCAGACACACAGCATACAATTCGTACACTGTTAATTCACTATAGCCCAGTTCACAATCTCGAGCAAGTAGTCTAGCATCGTAGCATGAGCAAAATAATTGTACTCTACACCAACAAAATACATTGAAAATGCTCTCAAATACTCTCTCAACTTGCAAATGCTATAATGCAAGACCATTTGCACAGGATTGTGAATTGGGCTTATGTATAGTATATAACTCGCTCTTGTTAATATTGAGTTCTTTTTTGTTACTGTTGCGGTCTTATATAGAAAACGTTCACCAGGGATATCAGCCGTTAATATTTTTGCACAATAAAAATAAAAAATAAAACCGGCATGCACAATAAAAATAAACAAACTACATATTCTGCTGCGAATAACCAACACCAATTACACGAATAACTCGTGTTTTTTTTCGCCTCCTGTGTGCAATATCAAAAACTCATTCATTTAAGAAGAACGATATTCTTAAATGTATACATTTATTTCTCTTTGAGTGTTAAAAATACTTATATAGTTCTCTCACAAATATACTATACACGATATTTACTTAACACTATGTTCAAATTATCGTGTCTATACAGTGTTACCAGTACTATGTCCATACATATGAGTGGAGTAATGCCGCCCTCTAATGCATACGCAGTACACACTCTGCATAACATACACACACCGTATAAACAAAACAAATATCACACAATACATTGTGTTGACAAGCAATGGAAAAACTTCTCATTTGCTTAATATTTTATGGTGCATAAGTGGTCAAGGTTTTGTCTCATTCGAGAGGAACGAATTGGAATACGATTCTTTCCTTTAGTGCATGTGTGTATATTAGAGGGCACCCGAACTATTTTTATACTCTTCACAAAAAAATGAAAGGGTATATACATATAAATATGTTTGTCATTCCGTCTGTACGTGAAATCGGTTTTCCCAAGCCCCCAGAAGAGCTAGATACTTCGTTCTTGGACCATTGGATTGGAAATGAACTTAAATAGAGTGCTATTGAAAAAAGATCCGAAGTATGGTTCCAGAGCTGGGAAGCTACACCTATTTCTCGACGCAAAATTTATACCAAAAATAAATTTTTTTTAATGTTTGTAAATTAAACCTATTTCGTGCTTTGGGGAGCCTCAATGGTCTATTAAAAACTAAACAAATAAAATTTTTTTTCCAGGGATGGGAAATTAAACATTTTTTTTGGCCTATTCCGTATATTGTAGTACATGTAGTAACTAAAATTGTTAAAAATTTCAAGTTTTTCTTTAACAAAACCACTTTATACGTCATGAAGATTTACATTGGCAAAAAAAAAATTTTTTTAATTCAAATTTTGCTTTCAGGGGTGGGAAATTGAATTTTTTTTATACATGAAAGTAATCAAACAGGCAACTGATGTTGTTTTTTGCTAACTAAAACTGTCTTATAATTTAGGAAGAACAAAATTGGTATCAAAAATTCAAACATAAAAAATTAAATGTAGTAAGAATTTTAACGAACATTTATATTGCTATATTAAATTGAATTAAGATTCATAGGCTAATTGTTCGAAATTTGTTTTTTTAAATCTCAGAAAGACATGATAAATATTCCAAGACACAAAGGAAAGTCAACATCAGTTTTATTCAACTTACACAGCAGAGCAGAACAGCTGTTTTCGAAAGACGCAACCCTTTCATCATCAGTGCTCATGTGTATTGTGTTTGTCACCACTTATTAGGTGGCTTAGTTGAATTTGATAACAGTTCCTATTTACACAAATTTTATTGTGAAAAAGAATACGAGAACTGTATCAACCTGATGTTAACATGTTATTGTTATAATACCCGTGTTACCGTTTGATTATTTTTTCTTCATGTCCCATTTTTCTGAATTTTTTGTTCCATCATACCTAAGTCAAACTTATTTGGTTTGAATTTTATACTTAAGTACATGTGAACGTTTTTCCAATATTTTTTTATTATTGGTAGCTCAAGCCATAGCTTAAATTTGTATGTAGTAAGAATTTTAACGAACATTTATATTGCTATATTAAATTGAATTCAGATTCATAGGCTAATTGTTCGAAATTTGTTTTTTTAAATCTCAGAAAGACATGATAAATATTCCAAGGCACAAAGGAAAGTCAACTTCAGTTTTATTCAACTTACACAGCAGAGCAGAACAGCTGTTTTCGAAAGACGCAACCCTTTCATCATCAGTGCTCATGTGTATTGTGTTTGTCACCACTTATTAGGTGGCTTAGTTGAATTTGATAACAGTTCCTATTTACACAAATTTTATTGTGAAAAAGAATACGAGAACTGTATCAACCTGATGTTAACATGTTATTTTTATAATAGCAGTGTTACCGTTTGATTATTTTTTCATCATGTCCCATTTTTCTGAATTTTTTGTTCCATCATATCTAAGTCAAACTTATTTGGTTTGAATTTTATACTTAAGTACATGTGAACGTTTTTCCAATATTTTTTTATTATTGGTAGCTCAAGTCATAGCTTAAATTTGTATGTAGTAAGAATTTTAACGAACATTTATATTGCTATATTAAATTGAATTAAGATTCATAGGCTAATTGTTCGAAATTCGTTTTTTTAAATCTCAGAAAGACATGATAAATATTCCAAGGCACAAAGGAAAGTCAACATCAGTTTTATTCAACTTACACAGCAGAGCAGAACAGCTGTTTTCAAAAGACGCAACCCTTTCATCATCAGTGCTCATGTGTATTGTGTTTGTCACCACTTATTAGGTGGCTTAGTTGAATTTGATAACAGTTCCTATTTACACAAATTTTATTGTGAAAAAGAATACGAGAACTGTATCAACCTGATGTTAACATGTTATTGTTATAATACCCGTGTTACCGTTTGATTATTTTTTCTTCATGTCCCATTTTTCTGAATTTTTTGTTTCATCATACCTAAGTCAAACTTATTTGGTTTGAATTTTATACTTAAGTACATGTGAACGTTTTTCCAATATTTTTTTATTATTGGTAGCTCAAGCCATAGCTTAAATTTGTATGTAGTAAGAATTTTAACGAACATTTATATTGCTATATTAAATTGAATTAAGATTCATAGGCTCATTGTTCGAAATTTGTTTTTTTAAATCTCAGAAAGACATGATAAATATTCCAAGACACAAAGGAAAGTCAACATCAGTTTTATTCAACTTACACAGCAGAGCAGAACAGCTGTTTTCGAAAGACGCAACCCTTTCATCATCAGTGCTCATGTGTATTGTGTTTGTCACCACTTATTAGGTGGCTTAGTTGAATTTGATAACAGTTCCTATTTACACAAATTTTATTGTGAAAAAGAATACGAGAACTGTATCGACCTGATGTTAACATGTTATTGTTATAATACCCGTGTAACCGTTTGATTATGTTTTGTTCATGTCCCATTTTTCTGAATTTTTTGTTCCATCATACCTAAGTCAAACTTATTTGGTTTGAATTTTATACTTAAGTACATGTGAACGTTTTTCCAATATTTTTTATTATTGGTAGCTCAAGCCATAGCTTAAATTTGTATGTAGTAAGAATTTTAACGAACATTTATATTGCTATATTAAATTGAATTAAGATTCATAGGCTAATTGTTCGAAATTTGTATTTTTAAATCTCAGAAAGACATGATAAATATTCCAAGGCACAAAGGAAAGTCAACATCAGTTTTATTCAACTTACACAGCAGAGCAGAACAGCTGTTTTCGAAAGACGCAACCCTTTCATCATCAGTGCTCATGTGTATTGTGTTTGTCACCACTTATTAGGTGGCTTAGTTGAATTTGATAACAGTTCCTATTTACACAAATTTTATTGTGAAAAAGAATACGAGAACTGTATCAACCTGATGTTAACATGTTATTGTTATAATACCCGTGTTACCGTTTGATTATTTTTTCTTCATGTCCCATTTTTCTGAATTTTTTGTTCCATCATACCTAAGTCAAACTTATTTGGTTTGAATTTTATACTTAAGTACATGTGAACGTTTTTCCAATATTTTTTTATTATTGGTAACTCAAGCCATAGCTTAAATTTGTATGTAGTAAGAATTTTAAGGAACATTTATATTGCTATATTAAATTGAATTAAGATTCATAGGCTAATTGTTCGAAGTGTGTTTTTTTAAATCTCAGAAAGACATGATAAATATTCCAAGGCACAAAGGAAAGTCAACATCAGTTTTATTCAACTTATACAGCAGAGCAGAACAGCTGTTTTCGAAAGACGCAACCCTTTCATCATCAGTGCTCATGTGTATTGTGTTTGTCACCACTTATTAGGTGGCTTAGTTGAATTTGATAACAGTTCCTATTTACACAAATTTTATTGGGAAAAAGAATACGAGAACTGTATCAACCTGATGTTAACATGTTATTGTTATAATACCCGTGTTACCGTTTGATTATTTTTTCTTCATGTCCCATTTTTCTGAATTTTTTGTTCCATCATACCTAAGTCAAACTTATTTGGTTTGAATTTTATACTTAAGTACATGTGAACGTTTTTCCAATATTTTTTTATTATTGGTAGCTCAAGCCATAGCTTAAATTTGTATGTAGTAAGAATTTTAACGAACATTTATATTGCTATATTAAATTGAATTAAGATTCATAGGCTAATTGTTCGAAATTTGTTTTTTAAATCTCAGAAAGACATGATAAATATTCCAAGGCACAAAGCAAAGTCAACATCAGTTTTATTCAACTTACACAGCAGAGCAGAACAGCTGTTTTCGAAAGACGCAACCCTTTCATCATCAGTGCTCATGTGTATTGTGTTTGTCACCACTTATTAGGTGGCTTAGTTGAATTTGATAACAGTTCCTATTTACACAAATTTTATTGTGAAAAAGAATACGAGAACTGTATCAACCTGATGTTAACATGTTATTGTTATAATACCCGTGTTACCGTTTGATTATTTTTTCTTCATGTCCCATTTTTCTGAATTTTTTGTTCCATCATACCTAATTCAAACTTATTTGGTTTGAATTTTATACTTAAGTACATGTGAACGTTTTTCCAATATTTTTTTATTATTGGTAGCTCAAGCCATAGCTTAAATTTGTATGTAGTAAGAATTTTAGCGAACATTTATATTGCTATATTAAATTGAATTAAGACTCATAGGCTAATTGTTCGAAATTTGTTTTTTTAAATCTCAGAAAGACATGATAAATATTCCAAGGCACAAAGGAAAGTCAACATCAGTTTTATTCAACTTACACAGCAGAGCAGAACAGCTGTTTTCGAAAGACGCAACCCTTTCATCATCAGTGCTCATGTGTATTGTGTTTGTCACCACTTATTAGGTGGCTTAGTTGAATTTGATAACAGTTCCTATTTACACAAATTTTATTGTGAAAAAGAATACGAGAACTGTATCAACCTGATGTTAACATGTTATTGTTATAATACCCGTGTTACCGTTTGATTATGTTTTCTTCATGTCCCATTTTTCTGAATTTTTTGTTCCATCATACTTAAGTCAAACTTATTTGGTTTGAATTTTATACTTAAGTACATGTGAACGTTTTTCCAATATTTTTTATTATTGGTAGCTCAAGCCATAGCATAAATTTGTATGTAGTAAGAATTTTAACGAAAATTTATATTGCTATATTAAATTGAATTAAGATTCATAGGCTAATTGTTCGAAATTTGTATTTTTAAATCTCAGAAAGACATGATAAATATTCCAAGGCACAAAGGAAAGCCAACATCAGTTTTATTCAACTTACACAGCAGAGCAGAACAGCTGTTTTCGAAAGACGCAACCCTTTCATCATCAGTGCTCATGTGTATTGTGTTTGTCACCACTTATTAGGTGGCTTAGTTGAATTTGATAACAGTTCCTATATACACAAATTTTATTGTGAAAAAGAATACGAGAACTGTATCAACCTGATGTTAACATGTTATTGTTATAATACCCGTGTTACCGTTTGATTATTTTTTCTTCATGTCCCATTTTTCTGAATTTTTTGTTTCATCATACCTAAGTCAAACTTATTTGGTTTGAATTTTATACTTAAGTACATGTGAACGTTTTTCCAATATTTTTTTATTATTGGTAGCTCAAGCCATAGCTTAAATTTGTATGTAGTAAGAATTTTAACGAACATTTATATTGCTATATTAAATTGAATTAAGATTCATAGGCTAATTGTTCGAAATTCGTTTTTTTAAATCTCAGAAAGACATGATAAATATTCCAAGGCACAAAGGAAAGTCAACATCAGTTTTATTCAACTTACACAGCAGAGCGGAACAGCTGTTTTCAAAAGACGCAACCCTTTCATCATCAGTGCTCATGTGTATTGTGTTTGTCACCACTTATTAGGTGGCTTAGTTGAATTTGATAACAGTTCCTATTTAAACAAATTTTATTGTGAAAAAGAATACGAGAACTGTATCAACCTGATGTTAACATGTTATTGTTATAATACCCGTGTTACCGTTTGATTATTTTTTCTTCATGTCCCATTTTTCTGAATTTTTTGTTTCACCATACCTAAGTCAAACTTATTTGGTTTGAATTTTATACTTAAGTACATGTGAACGTTTTTCCAATATTTTTTTATTATTGGTAGCTCAAGCCATAGCTTAAATTTGTATGTAGTAAGAATTTTAACGAACATTTATATTGCTATATTAAATTGAATTAAGATTCATAGGCTCATTGTTCGAAATTTGTTTTTTTAAATCTCAGAAAGATATGATAAATATTCCAAGACACAAAGGAAAGTCAACATCAGTTTTATTCAACTTACACAGCAGAGCAGAACAGCTGTTTTCGAAAGACGCAACCCTTTCATCATCAGTGCTCATGTGTATTGTGTTTGTCACCACTTATTAGGTGGCTTAGTTGAATTTGATAACAGTTCCTATTTACACAAATTTTATTGTGAAAAAGAATACGAGAACAGTATCGACCTGATGTTAACATGTTATTGTTATAATACCCGTGTAACCGTTTGATTATGTTTTGTTCATGTCCCATTTTTCTGAATTTTTTGTTCCATCATACCTAAGTCAAACTTATTTGGTTTGAATTTTATACTTAAGTACATGTGAACGTTTTTCCAATATTTTTTATTATTGGTAGCTCAAGCCATAGCTTAAATTTGTATGTAGTAAGAATTTTAACGAACATTTATATTGCTATATTAAATTGAATTAAGATTCATAGGCTAATTGTTCGAAATTTGTATTTTTAAATCTCAGAAAGACATGATAAATATTCCAAGGCACAAAGGAAAGTCAACATCAGTTTTATTCAACTTACACAGCAGAGCAGAACAGCTGTTTTCGAAAGACGCAACCCTTTCATCATCAGTGCTCATGTGTATTGTGTTTGTCACCACTTATTAGGTGGCTTAGTTGAATTTGATAACAGTTCCTATTTACACAAATTTTATTGTGAAAAAGAATACGAGAACTGTATCAACCTGATGTTAACATGTTATTGTTATAATACCCGTGTTACCGTTTGATTATGTTTTCTTCATGTCCCATTTTTCTGAATTTTTTGTTCCATCATACTTAAGTCAAACTTATTTGGTTTGAATTTTATACTTAAGTACATGTGAACGTTTTTCCAATATTTTTTATTATTGGTAGCTCAAGCCATAGCATAAATTTGTATGTAGTAAGAATTTTAACGAAAATTTATATTGCTATATTAAATTGAATTAAGATTCATAGGCTAATTGTTCGAAATTTGTATTTTTAAATCTCAGAAAGACATGATAAATATTCCAAGGCACAAAGGAAAGCCAACATCAGTTTTATTCAACTTACACAGCAGAGCAGAACAGCTGTTTTCGAAAGACGCAACCCTTTCATCATCAGTGCTCATGTGTATTGTGTTTGTCACCACTTATTAGGTGGCTTAGTTGAATTTGATAACAGTTCCTATATACACAAATTTTATTGTGAAAAAGAATACGAGAACTGTATCAACCTGATGTTAACATGTTATTGTTATAATACCCGTGTTACCGTTTGATTATTTTTTCTTCATGTCCCATTTTTCTGAATTTTTTGTTTCATCATACCTAAGTCAAACTTATTTGGTTTGAATTTTATACTTAAGTACATGTGAACGTTTTTCCAATATTTTTTTATTATTGGTAGCTCAAGCCATAGCTTAAATTTGTATGTAGTAAGAATTTTAACGAACATTTATATTGCTATATTAAATTGAATTAAGATTCATAGGCTAATTGTTCGAAATTCGTTTTTTTAAATCTCAGAAAGACATGATAAATATTCCAAGGCACAAAGGAAAGTCAACATCAGTTTTATTCAACTTACACAGCAGAGCGGAACAGCTGTTTTCAAAAGACGCAACCCTTTCATCATCAGTGCTCATGTGTATTGTGTTTGTCACCACTTATTAGGTGGCTTAGTTGAATTTGATAACAGTTCCTATTTAAACAAATTTTATTGTGAAAAAGAATACGAGAACTGTATCAACCTGATGTTAACATGTTATTGTTATAATACCCGTGTTACCGTTTGATTATTTTTTCTTCATGTCCCATTTTTCTGAATTTTTTGTTTCACCATACCTAAGTCAAACTTATTTGGTTTGAATTTTATACTTAAGTACATGTGAACGTTTTTCCAATATTTTTTTATTATTGGTAGCTCAAGCCATAGCTTAAATTTGTATGTAGTAAGAATTTTAACGAACATTTATATTGCTATATTAAATTGAATTAAGATTCATAGGCTCATTGTTCGAAATTTGTTTTTTTAAATCTCAGAAAGATATGATAAATATTCCAAGACACAAAGGAAAGTCAACATCAGTTTTATTCAACTTACACAGCAGAGCAGAACAGCTGTTTTCGAAAGACGCAACCCTTTCATCATCAGTGCTCATGTGTATTGTGTTTGTCACCACTTATTAGGTGGCTTAGTTGAATTTGATAACAGTTCCTATTTACACAAATTTTATTGTGAAAAAGAATACGAGAACAGTATCGACCTGATGTTAACATGTTATTGTTATAATACCCGTGTAACCGTTTGATTATGTTTTGTTCATGTCCCATTTTTCTGAATTTTTTGTTCCATCATACCTAAGTCAAACTTATTTGGTTTGAATTTTATACTTAAGTACATGTGAACGTTTTTCCAATATTTTTTATTATTGGTAGCTCAAGCCATAGCTTAAATTTGTATGTAGTAAGAATTTTAACGAACATTTATATTGCTATATTAAATTGAATTAAGATTCATAGGCTAATTGTTCGAAATTTGTATTTTTAAATCTCAGAAAGACATGATAAATATTCCAAGGCACAAAGGAAAGTCAACATCAGTTTTATTCAACTTACACAGCAGAGCAGAACAGCTGTTTTCGAAAGACGCAACCCTTTCATCATCAGTGCTCATGTGTATTGTGTTTGTCACCACTTATTAGGTGGCTTAGTTGAATTTGATAACAGTTCCTATTTACACAAATTTTATTGTGAAAAAGAATACGAGAACTGTATCAACCTGATGTTAACATGTTATTGTTATAATACCCGTGTTACCGTTTGATTATTTTTTCTTCATGTCCCATTTTTCTGAATTTTTTGTTCCATCATACCTAAGTCAAACTTATTTGGTTTGAATTTTATACTTAAGTACATGTGAACGTTTTTCCAATATTTTTTTATTATTGGTAACTCAAGCCATAGCTTAAATTTGTATGTAGTAAGAATTTTAAGGAACATTTATATTGCTATATTAAATTGAATTAAGATTCATAGGCTAATTGTTCGAAATGTGTTTTTTTAAATCTCAGAAAGACATAATAAATATTCCAAGGCACAAAGGAAAGTCAACATCAGTTTTATTCAACTTATACAGCAGAGCAGAACAGCTGTTTTCGAAAGACGCAACCCTTTCATCATCAGTGCTCATGTGTATTGTGTTTGTCACCACTTATTAGGTGGCTTAGTTGAATTTGATAACAGTTCCTATTTACACAAATTTTATTGGGAAAAAGAATACGAGAACTGTATCAACCTGATGTTAACATGTTATTGTTATAATACCCGTGTTACCGTTTGATTATTTTTTCTTCATGTCCCATTTTTCTGAATTTTTTGTTCCATCATACCTAATTCAAACTTATTTGGTTTGAATTTTATACTTAAGTACATGTGAACGTTTTTCCAATATTTTTTTTATTATTGGTAGCTCAAGCCATAGCTTAAATTTGTATGTAGTAAGAATTTTAACGAACATTTATATTGCTATATTAAATTGAATTAAGATTCATAGGCTAATTGTTCGAAATTTGTTTTTTAAATCTCAGAAAGACATGATAAATATTCCAAGGCACAAAGCAAAGTCAACATCAGTTTTATTCAACTTACACAGCAGAGCAGAACAGCTGTTTTCGAAAGACGCAACCCTTTCATCATCAGTGCTCATGTGTATTGTGTTTGTCACCACTTATTAGGTGGCTTAGTTGAATTTGATAACAGTTCCTATTTACACAAATTTTATTGTGAAAAAGAATACGAGAACTGTATCAACCTGATGTTAACATGTTATTGTTATAATACCCGTGTTACCGTTTGATTATTTTTTCTTCATGTCCCATTTTTCTGAATTTTTTGTTTCATCATACCTAATTCAAACTTATTTGGTTTGAATTTTATACTTAAGTACATGTGAACGTTTTTCCAATATTTTTTTATTATTGGTAGCTCAAGCCATAGCTTAAATTTGTATGTAGTAAGAATTTTAGCGAACATTTATATTGCTATATTAAATTGAATTAAGATTCATAGGCTAATTGTTCGAAATTTGTTTTTTTAAATCTCAGAAAGACATGATAAATATTCCAAGGCACAAAGGAAAGTCAACATCAGTTTTATTCAACTTACACAGCAGAGCAGAACAGCTGTTTTCGAAAGACGCAACCCTTTCATCATCAGTGCTCATGTGTATTGTGTTTGTCACCACTTATTAGGTGGCTTAGTTGAATTTGATAACAGTTCCTATTTACACAAATTTTATTGTGAAAAAGAATACGAGAACTGTATCAACCTGATGTTAACATGTTATTGTTATAATACCCGTGTTACCGTTTGATTATGTTTTCTTCATGTCCCATTTTTCTGAATTTTTTGTTCCATCATACTTAAGTCAAACTTATTTGGTTTGAATTTTATACTTAAGTACATGTGAACGTTTTTCCAATATTTTTTATTATTGGTAGCTCAAGCCATAGCATAAATTTGTATGTAGTAAGAATTTTAACGAAAATTTATATTGCTATATTAAATTGAATTAAGATTCATAGGCTAATTGTTCGAAATTTGTATTTTTAAATCTCAGAAAGACATGATAAATATTCCAAGGCACAAAGGAAAGCCAACATCAGTTTTATTCAACTTACACAGCAGAGCAGAAGAGCTGTTTTCGAAAGACGCAACCCTTTCATCATCAGTGCTCATGTGTATTGTGTTTGTCACCACTTATTAGGTGGCTTAGTTGAATTTGATAACAGTTCCTATATACACAAATTTTATTGTGAAAAAGAATACGAGAACTGTGTCAACCTGATGTTAACATGTTATTGTTATAATACCCGTGTTACCGTTTGATTATTTTTTCTTCATGTCCCATTTTTCTGAATTTTTTGTTTCATCATACCTAAGTCAAACTTATTTGGTTTGAATTTTATACTTAAGTACATGTGAACGTTTTTCCAATATTTTTTTATTATTGGTAGCTCAAGCCATAGCTTAAATTTGTATGTAGTAAGAATTTTAACGAACATTTATATTGCTATATTAAATTGAATTAAGATTCATAGGCTCATTGTTCGAAATTTGTTTTTTTAAATCTCAGAAAGACATGATAAATATTCCAAGGCACAAAGGAAAGTCAACATCAGTTTTATTCAACTTACACAGCAGAGCAGAACAGCTGTTTTCGAAAGAAAATCATCAGTGCTCATGTGTATTGTGTTTGTCACCACTTATTAGGTGGTTTAGTTGAATTTGATAACAGTTCCCATTTACACAAATTTTATTGTGAAAAAGAATACGAGAACTGTATCAACCTGATGTTAACATGTTATTGTTATAATACCCGTGTTACCGTTTGATTATTTTTTCTTCATGTCCCATTTTTCTGAATTTTTTGTTCCATCATACCTAAGTCAAACTTATTTGGTTTGAATTTTATACTTAAGTACATGTGAACGTTTTTCCAATATTTGTTTATTATTGGTAGCTCAAGCGATAGCTTAAATTTGTATGTAGTAAGAATTTTAACGAACATTTATATTGCTATATTAAATTGAATTAAGATTCATAGGCTAATTGTTCGAAATTTGTTTTTTAAATCTCAGAAAGACATGATAAATATTCCAAGGCACAAAGCAAAGTCAACATCAGTTTTATTCAACTTACACAGCAGAGCAGAACAGCTGTTTTCGAAAGACGCAACCCTTTCATCATCAGTGCTCATGTGTATTGTGTTTGTCACCACTTATTAGGTGGCTTAGTTGAATTTGATAACAGTTCCTATTTACACAAATTTTATTGTGAAAAAGAATACGAGAACTGTATCAACCTGATGTTAACATGTTATTGTTATAATACCCGTGTTACCGTTTGATTATTTTTTCTTCATGTCCCATTTTTCTGAATTTTTTGTTCCATCATACCTAAGTCAAACTTATTTGGTTTGAATTTTATACTTAAGTACATGTGAACGTTTTTCCAATATTTTTTTATTATTGGTAGCTCAAGCCATAGCTTAAATTTGTATGTAGTAAGAATTTTAACGAACATTTATATTGCTATATTAAATTGAATTAAGATTCATAGGCTAATTGTTCGAAATTTGTTTTTTAAATCTCAGAAAGACATGATAAATATTCCAAGGCACAAAGCAAAGTCAACATCAGTTTTATTCAACTTACACAGCAGAGCAGAACAGCTGTTTTCGAAAGACGCAACCCTTTCATCATCAGTGCTCATGTGTATTGTGTTTGTCACCACTTATTAGGTGGCTTAGTTGAATTTGATAACAGTTCCTATTTACACAAATTTTATTGTGAAAAAGAATACGAGAACTGTATCAACCTGATGTTAACATGTTATTGTTATAATACCCGTGTTACCGTTTGATTATTTTTTCTTCATGTCCCATTTTTCTGAATTTTTTGTTCCATCATACCTAAGTCAAACTTATTTGGTTTGAATTTTATACTTAAGTACATGTGAACGTTTTTCCAATATTTTTTTATTATTGGTAGCTCAAGCCATAGCTTAAATTTGTATGTAGTAAGAATTTTAGCGAACATTTATATTGCTATATTAAATTGAATTAAGATTCATAGGCTAATTGTTCGAAATTTGTTTTTTTAAATCTCAGAAAGACATGATAAATATTCCAAGGCACAAAGGAAAGTCAACATCAGTTTTATTCAACTTACACAGCAGAGCAGAACAGCTGTTTTCGAAAGACGCAACCCTTTCATCATCAGTGCTCATGTGTATTGTGTTTGTCACCACTTATTAGGTGGCTTAGTTGAATTTGATAACAGTTCCTATTTACACAAATTTTATTGTGAAAAAGAATACGAGAACTGTATCAACCTGATGTTAACATGTTATTGTTATAATACCCGTGTTACCGTTTGATTATGTTTTCTTCATGTCCTATTTTTCTGAATTTTTTGTTCCATCATACTTAAGTCAAACTTATTTGGTTTGAATTTTATACTTAAGTACATGTGAACGTTTTTCCAATATTTTTTATTATTGGTAGCTCAAGCCATAGCATAAATTTGTATGTAGTAAGAATTTTAACGAACATTTATATTGCTATATTAAATTGAATTAAGATTCATAGGCTAATTGTTCGAAATTTGTATTTTTAAATCTCAGAAAGACATGATAAATATTCCAAGGCACAAAGGAAAGTCAACATCAGTTTTATTCAACTTACACAGCAGAGCAGAACAGCTGTTTTCGAAAGACGCAACCCTTTCATCATCAGTGCTCATGTGTATTGTGTTTGTCACCACTTATTAGGTGGCTTAGTTGAATTTGATAACAGTTCCTATTTACACAAATTTTATTGTGAAAAAGAATACGAGAACTGTATCAACCTGATGTTAACATGTTATTGTTATAATACCCGTGTTACAGTTTGATTATTTTTTCTTCATGTCCCATTTTTCTGAATTTTTTGTTCCATCATACCTAAGTCAAACTTATTTGGTTTGAATTTTATACTTAAGTACATGTGAACGTTTTTCCAATATTTTTTTTATTATTGGTAGCTCAAGCCATAGCTTAAATTTGTATGTAGTAAGAATTTTAACGAACATTTATATTGCTATATTAAATTGAATTAAGATTCATAGGCTAATTGTTCGAAATTTGTTTTTTAAATCTCAGAAAGACATGATAAATATTCCAAGGCACAAAGCAAAGTCAACATCAGTTTTATTCAACTTACACAGCAGAGCAGAACAGCTGTTTTCGAAAGACGCAACCCTTTCATCATCAGTGCTCATGTGTATTGTGTTTGTCACCACTTATTAGGTGGCTTAGTTGAATTTGATAACAGTTCCTATATACACAAATTTTATTGTGAAAAAGAATACGAGAACTGTATCAACCTGATGTTAACATGTTATTGTTATAATACCCGTGTTACCGTTTGATTATTTTTTCTTCATGTCCCATTTTTCTGAATTTTTTGTTTCATCATACCTAAGTCAAACTTATTTGGTTTGAATTTTATACTTAAGTACATGTGAACGTTTTTCCAATATTTTTTTATTATTGGTAGCTCAAGCCATAGCTTAAATTTGTATGTAGTAAGAATTTTAACGAACATTTATATTGCTATATTAAATTGAATTAAGATTCATAGGCTCATTGTTCGAAATTTGTTTTTTTAAATCTCAGAAAGACATGATAAATATTCCAAGGCACAAAGGAAAGTCAACATCAGTTTTATTCAACTTACACAGCAGAGCAGAACAGCTGTTTTCGAAAGACGCAACCCTTTCATCATCAGTGCTCATGTGTATTGTGTTTGTCACCACTTATTAGGTGGCTTAGTTGAATTTAATAACAGTTCCTATTTACACAAATTTTATTGTGAAAAAGAATACGAGAACTGTATCAACCTGATGTTAACATGTTATTGTTATAATACCCGTGTAACCGTTTGATTATTTTTTCTTCATGCCCCATTTTTCTGAATTTTTTGTTCCATCATACCTAAGTCAAACTTATTTGGTTTGAATTTTATACTTAAGTACATGTGAACGTTTTTCCAATATTTTTCATTATTGGTAGCTCAAGCCATAGCTTAAATTTGTATGTAGTAAGAATTTTAAGGAACATTTATATTGCTATATTAAATTGAATTAAGATTCATAGGCTAATTGTTCGAAATGTGTTTTTTTAAATCTCAGAAAGACATGATAAATATTCCAAGGCACAAAGGAAAGTCAACATCAGTTTTATTCAACTTACACAGCAGAGCAGAACAGCTGTTTTCGAAAGACGCAACCCTTTCATCATCAGTGCTCATGTGTATTGTGTTTGTCACCACTTATTAGGTGGCTTAGTTGAATTTGATAACAGTTCCTATTTACACAAATTTTATTGTGAAAAAGAATACGAGAACTGTATCAACCTGATGTTAACATGTTATTGTTATAATACCCGTGTTACCGTTTGATTATTTTTTCTTCATGTCCCATTTTTCTGAATTTTTTGTTCCATCATACCTAAGTCAAACTTATTTGGTTTGAATTTTATACTTAAGTACATGTGAACGTTTTTCCAATATTTTTTTATTATTGGTAACTCAAGCCATAGCTTAAATTTGTATGTAGTAAGAATTTTAAGGAACATTTATATTGCTATATTAAATTGAATTAAGATTCATAGGCTAATTGTTCGAAATGTGTTTTTTTAAATCTCAGAAAGACATGATAAATATTCCAAGGCACAAAGGAAAGTCAACATCAGTTTTATTCAACTTATACAGCAGAGCAGAACAGCTGTTTTCGAAAGACGCAACCCTTTCATCATCAGTGCTCATGTGTATTGTGTTTGTCACCACTTATTAGGTGGCTTAGTTGAATTTGATAACAGTTCCTATTTACACAAATTTTATTGTGAAAAAGAATACGAGAACTGTATCAACCTGATGTTAACATTTTATTGTTATAATACCCGTGTTACCGTTTGATTATTTTTTCTTCATGTCCCATTTTTCTGAATTTTTTGTTCCATCATACCTAAGTCAAACTTATTTGGTTTGAATTTTATACTTAAGTACATGTGAACGTTTTTCCAATATTTTTTTATTATTGGTAGCTCAAGCCATAGCTTAAATTTGTATGTAGTAAGAATTTTAACGAACATTTATATTGCTATATTAAATTGAATTAAGATTCATAGGCTAATTGTTCGAAATTTGTTTTTTAAATCTCAGAAAGACATGATAAATATTCCAAGGCACAAAGCAAAGTCAACATCACTTTTATTCAACTTACACAGCAGACCAGAACAGCTGTTTTCGAAAGACGCAACCCTTTCATCATCAGTGCTCATGTGTATTGTGTTTGTCACCACTTATTAGGTGGCTTAGTTGAATTTGATAACAGTTCCTATTTACACAAATTTTATTGTGAAAAAGAATACGAGAACTGTATCAACCTGATGTTAACATGTTATTGTTATAATACCCGTGTTACCGTTTGATTATTTTTTCTTCATGTCCCATTTTTCTGAATTTTTTGTTCCATCATACCTAATTCAAACTTATTTGGTTTGAATTTTATACTTAAGTACATGTGAACGTTTTTCCAATATTTTTTTATTATTGGTAGCTCAAGCCATAGCTTAAATTTGTATGTAGTAAGAATTTTAGCGAACATTTATATTGCTATATTAAATTGAATTAAGATTCATAGGCTAATTGTTCGAAATTTGTTTTTTTAAATCTCAGAGAGACATGATAAATATTCCAAGGCACAAAGGAAAGTCAACATCAGTTTTATTCAACTTACACAGCAGAGCAGAACAGCTGTTTTCGAAAGACGCAACCCTTTCATCATCAGTGCTCATGTGTATTGTGTTTGTCACCACTTATTAGGTGGCTTAGTTGAATTTGATAACAGTTCCTATTTACACAAATTTTATTGTGAAAAAGAATACGAGAACTGTATCAACCTGATGTTAACATGTTATTGTTATAATACCCGTGTTACCGTTTGATTATGTTTTCTTCATGTCCCATTTTTCTGAATTTTTTGTTCCATCATACCTAAGTCAAACTTATTTGGTTTGAATTTTATACTTAAGTACATGTGAACGTTTTTCCAATATTTTTTATTATTGGTAGCTCAAGCCATAGCATAAATTTGTATGTAGTAAGAATTTTAACGAACATTTATATTGCTATATTAAATTGAATTAAGATTCATAGGCTAATTGTTCGAAATTTGTATTTTTAAATCTCAGAAAGACATGATAAATAGTCCAAGGCACAAAGGAAAGTCAACATCAGTTTTATTCAACTTACACAGCAGAGCAGAACAGCTGTTTTCGAAAGACGCAACCCTTTCATCATCAGTGCTCATGTGTATTGTGTTTGTCACCACTTATCAGGTGGCTTAGTTGAATTTGATAACAGTTCCTATTTACACAAATTTTATTGTGAAAAAGAATACGAGAACTGTATCAACCTGATGTTAACATGTTATTGTTATAATACCCGTGTTACCGTTTGATTATTTTTTCTTCATGTCCCATTTTTCTGAATTTTTTGTTCCATCATACCTAAGTCAAACTTATTTGGTTTGAATTTTATACTTAAGTACATGTGAACGTTTTTCCAATATTTTTTTATTATTGGTAGCTCAAGCCATAGCTTAAATTTGTATGTAGTAAGAATTTTAACGAACATTTATATTGCTATATTAAATTGAATTAAGATTCATAGGCTAATTGTTCGAAATTTATTTTTTAAATCTCAGAAAGACATGATAAATATTCCAAGGCACAAAGCAAAGTCAACATCAGTTTTATTCAACTTACACAGCAGAGCAGAACAGCTGTTTTCGAAAGACGCAACCCTTTCACATCAGTGCTCATGTGTATTGTGTTTGTCACCACTTATTAGGTGGCTTAGTTGAATTTGATAACAGTTCCTATTTACACAAATTTTATTGTGAAAAAGAATACGAGAACTGTATCAACCTGATGTTAACATGTTATTGTTATAATACCCGTGTTACCGTTTGATTATTTTTTCTTCATGTCCCATTTTTCTGAATTTTTTGTTCCATCATACCTAATTCAAACTTATTTGGTTTGAATTTTATACTTAAGTACATGTGAACGTTTTTCCAATATTTTTTTATTATTGGTAGCTCAAGCCATAGCTTAAATTTGTATGTAGTAAGAATTTTAGCGAACATTTATGTTGCTATATTAAATTGAATTAAGATTCATAGGCTAATTGTTCGAAATTTGTTTTTTTAAATCTCAGAGAGACATGATAAATATTCCAAGGCACAAAGGAAAGTCAACATCAGTTTTATTCAACTTACACAGCAGAGCAGAACAGCTGTTTTCGAAAGACGCAACCCTTTCATCATCAGTGCTCATGTGTATTGTGTTTGTCACCACTTATTAGGTGGCTTAGTTGAATTTGATAACAGTTCCTATTTACACAAATTTTATTGTGAAAAAGAATACGAGAACTGTATCAACCTGATGTTAACATGTTATTGTTATAATACCCGTGTTACCGTTTGATTATTTTTTCTTCATGTCCCATTTTTCTGAATTTTTTGTTTCATCATACCTAAGTCAAACTTATTTGGTTTGAATTTTATACTTAAGTACATGTGAACGTTTTTCCAATATTTTTTTTATTATTGGTAGCTCAAGCCATAGCTTAAATTTGTATGTAGTAAGAATTTTAACGAACATTTATATTGCTATATTAAATTGAATTAAGATTCATAGGCTAATTGTTCGAAATTTGTTTTTTAAATCTCAGAAAGACATGATAAATATTCCAAGGCACAAAGCAAAGTCAACATCTGTTTTATTCAACTTACACAGCAGAGCAGAACAGCTGTTTTCGAAAGACGCAACCCTTTCATCATCAGTGCTCATGTGTATTGTGTTTGTCACCACTTATTAGGTGGCTTAGTTGAATTTGATAACAGTTCCTATATACACAAATTTTATTGTGAAAAAGAATACGAGAACTGTATCAACCTGATGTCATGTCCCATTTTTCTGAATTTTTTGTTCCATCATACCTAATTCAAACTTATTTGGTTTGAATTTTATACTTAAGTACATGTGAACGTTTTTCCAATATTTTTTTATTATTGGTAGCTCAAGCCATAGCTTAAATTTGTATGTAGTAAGAATTTTAGCGAACATTTATATTGCTATATTAAATTGAATTAAGATTCATAGGCTAATTGTTCGAAATTTGTTTTTTTAAATCTCAGAAAGACATGATAAATATTCCAAGGCACAAAGGAAAGTCAACATCAGTTTTATTCAACTTACACATCAGAGCAGAACAGCTGTTTTCGAAAGACGCAACCCTTTCATCATCAGTGCTCATGTGTATTGTGTTTGTCAACACTTATTAGGTGGCTTAGTTGAATTTGATAACAGTTCCTACTTACACAAATTTTATTGTGAAAAAGAATACGAGAACTGTATCAACCTGATGTTAACATGTTATTGTTATAATACCCGTGTTACCGTTTGATTATTTTTCCTTCATGTCCCAATTTTCTGAATTTTTTGTTCCATCATACCTAAGTCAAACTTATTTGGTTTGAATTTTATACTTAAGTACATGTGAACGTTTTTCCAATATTTTTTTATTATTGGTAGCTCAAGCCATAGCTTAAATTTGTATGTAGTAAGAATTTTAACGAACATTTATATTGCTATATTAAATTGAATTAAGATTCATAGGCTAATTGTTCGAAATTTGTTTTTTTAAATCTCAGAAAGACATGATAAATATTCCAAGGTACAAAGGAAAGTCAACATCAGTTTTATTCAACTTACACAGCAGAGCAGAAAAGCTGTTTTCGAAAGACGCAACCCTTTCATCATCAGTGCTCATGTGTATTGTTTTATGTCATATTTAATTTTCCTATTGGGTTCAATTGCAAATTATTGAGCGCACAAAATAAAAAAACTTATTATGTTCCATTGGCTTGAGATACAATTTTTGTACACTATATCTCTTCCATCAGTGCTTCTATCATCCAGTCTGAGCTCAACATTTATTCCCTCGAACCGGAACGGAAGGAGGAAGACAGAATAGTTTTCTGAGATGTGCAATTTGATATTCGAAGCACACACACAAACGTTTAGCTCTTCATCGACTGTTACTAACAAGGTACGTCTTTATTTTGCTTTGTTCAGCCTTAGTAAGTGTAAATAAATACGGTTGAGTACTTTTTTAGTACTGCTTTATTTCAAAAATTTTTCTGCTTTATGTACTAGAAATCTTAAACTAATTACAATTAACAGTGTTTGTTTGTAAACACAGGCAATGTTCATACATAAGCATATTTAACAAATGTGAAACATATCATATCTACTGCCTAGACTTAATTGAGTATTTATTTAGGATTTATGTCTAGCTTAGTTTATTGGTTAATAAAAATAAGACATAAGCTATTAGACCTAAGTGATTATCTTATCTTTAGACTTATCATTAGTTGTCTGTATTTACGAACATTTCTCTCTTATTGTTACGCTTATCATTAGTTGTCTGTATTTAGTGTGCCAGTGTGTAAGTTCACTTGTATTTTTGTGCCACATGATGGTTTTAGGTGTAACATTCGTGTTCGAATTCAATTGTTTCGAAGCCTGTAAGAAGATTTGTGGGGAACTCGCTTTACATCAAGATTTGAGAGTCAAAATGCCCTGCGTTGGTAAATTTAACCAGTTTATTATACCCTTGCCACAATTTATTTCTAAGTCCATATCTTCATTTAATTTATACAGCCAGTTATTTTCTTTCCAGACTGTATACTAAATATTTTTAATTTCGATTTGCTTAAATTTGCAGTCGGCTTTACGTAAAGTTTTAAAGCTTATATTTCACATTTCTTATTTGTAGCGGGTATCCATGCCCAGTTTTCAAAACACATGTACTTCTCTAAAATTTGTTTGCAGCTATTTAGATCTGTCTGAGACATCATTGTATATACGTTATTTCCATTATTATATATAACTAGGTACACCCGGTGTGCTTCGCTACCCCCATCGTCATGAAATAAAATAAATATTTGTAAGATACAGTATGTATACACATAAGTATATTTCTGTATAATAACTTAAAACTGCAAATAAAAATAATAAACACGCAAAATATAACAGGCCATGCGAAAATCATGGATTTTCTAAATTCAGTCCGCACACCTGTAGTGGCTGTCCCTGCGACTTGTTGATTGTAAGTGAAAAAGCAAGGCGAATTGGGAACTTTAATCGCTTGAATGCGCGGAATAAGCACATATTCTCTTCTCGACTTCCCGTTACCCTAAGTCTAAGAATGTATTGGTAGAACATTTCTTATAAGTATATCATAAAACAAATAAAAAATTTAACTAAATAGAAAAAATGTTTGACTGTGCAAAAAAATACATTCTATCGGATTTTAAAGTGCAAACATTACGCTCGCTGACGTGTGTTGAGTTGCCTCTCTCAAGTTTGTTGAATATACAGGACGTATACGTTAACAGAGTTGTAATTTTTTTATTGACAGGCCGAGAGCTGGAAATCTACGTATTTATTTATGGCGTATGTCTCCTTCTAAACGAAGGGGTATCTATATTTTAAATTTCACCAAAATCAAGTTGAGACCTGGCCTATGTGATTTTATAGACACAGATCTATCTATGTTCTAAATTTCATTAAAATCGGTCTCGGAGGGTCAGAAATTTCCCCCTATCGCCCTCCTGGTTCTAATTTTAAAAATGTACTTAGCCTATGTGACTTCTTAGATACTGATCTATCTCTGTTCTAAATTTCATTTAAATCGGTTTGAACGTTTCGGAAGGGCGAAAAACTCCCCCCTATCGCCTTCCTCATTCTGGTTTTGAAAATATTAGTCTATGTGAATTTTTAGAAGCAGATCTATCTACGATCAAAATTTCATTAAAATCGGTTTGAAGGTTTCGGAGGGATAGAAATTTCCCCCGTATCGCCCTAGTTTTAAAAAAAGTAGTACCCTATAACCTTCCCGGAGTTGCACAGACTAAGTGCACCAAATTTCATTGCGATCGGTTGAGCGGTTTGACCGCGCATAAAATACGAACAAACAAACATTAATTTTTATATATTAGATTTATTTCATAGATCCCCGAAGTAGTGATTTACAAAAGCTAAGTATATAAATTAAATTAATGGTTTGACCAAAATTGAATTGTAATGAATTTAAAAAGGAATTGTATATTAATTTTTCACAATATTAACTCAAATATTTTCAAATATTTCCAAATGAATGCAGTGTTCACTAAAATGGCAATAACTCATCAACCAATACACATACAGACAGTTTATACATAAAAAGCTTGGTATTGACGTCACCTTTCAAAATCGGTTCACGTATTCCAGAGATTATCAATTACAAACACAATGCAACTTACTTTTATATATATAGATGTAGTCAGCTTCAATTATTGTTAATATCGTTGCATTTTCTTTACTTACAGGAATAGGAATTATTATATATATTTGACGATTCGGAAATTAAGAGAAGAATTTCCGTTTTTATTAATAATTTTCACTCAAGTATAATACCTTTAGCCATCAGTACACGGTATACTTCTTTTAAGGGCATTCCAGAAGACCCTGCTGGAAGACTAAGTTTTTCTGGTAAGTGTTCTTGAATTTTGGTTAATTCGTCCTGTAACTGATCGGGTTGTAGAAGTTGGGGATTGATATGACCATGATTAACATCGATAAGTAAATTAATAATGGACATGTGTGTGGTTTCGCATTCTTCAATCATCATGTACAGCCTCGTTAGGAATATTTGGAACGCAGATGTTTGCCCTTCCTTATCTTCCGTTTCTCATACCTTAATATAAAATTGTTGTATCTGTCTTGACATCATTTGAAAGTTATCATTGACTTCGTCTATTGTTTTCTTCACTACATTTACTGTAGAGTTTATTATAGGCGTTTGTTTTTTGGCTAGTTGCACCAAATCTTCGTGGTTATCCAAAAGATTTCTCATGTTCTCCTCTATTTGTGCTCTATCTTCAGCATCCATCATTTCAAAAAGTATATGGTAGAGCAATCCCACAAATTCAAATGGTGCTCTCTTTTTTCTTTCGCGGCTAAGTCATTATTTCGTTTTAAGGTATTGTATCTTTGATTCATCGCGTTTGTCATTTACATATTTCTTCATTATAATTTAGGTTTGGACATGTCTTCTCCAGGTCTCTCAATGAAGTTTGAATTCTAAAGTCGTAATATATAACTAGGTTCCATTTGGAGTTCACCATGTCTAGTTTCCCGATGTTATCAATATACATTGCCGTTTGATAGTTGTAGATATTGTTGCTCCAATGGTTCCATACAGTTTTTGAGGCGCTGCTTGTACTTGCGCTAGTAAAATAAACAATAGCAGGAAAAACCACTGTTTAAGTAGTATTGTGTTCTTTTCCTCCATAACATTCAATGCTGCGACCTTCGTAATATTAGTTTTAGACATCTCATTTTCCACAGAGTCGTAAACATTAGTGGGCACAGTTTGTGTATAGGACGTTTAATACTTCCATTCTGAACTTGTAATGAAACTACCCGTGCCTTGCTATCTTCTCCTTTGTGGACCTTTACTATTCTTCCCAAAGGCCATTTACAAGGATGAGTCGCCTCATTTTTTATCAACACTACCATACCCTCTTCTAAATTTTCTTGTGGGTGTTTCCATTTATATCGTTGTTGTAATGTTGTTAGATATTCTTCCTTCCATGGTTTCCAAAAGCCCTGTTTCATTTTTAGGATCAATTTCCATTTATTGAGAGAAGATACCGTTGATTCGGATATTGGTTCAGCGATGTCGATAATCTGATGCCCAATAAGAAAATGTTCTGGAGCTAATGTATTTACGTCTTCTGGGCTATTACCAATGGCATATAATGGTCTTGAATTCAGGACTGCTTCAACTTGTGCTAACAATGTAATTATTTCTTCGTATGTTAGCTTAACATCACCAATTACTCTGTTCAAGTGATGTTTCATAGACTTAAGGGAGGCTGGAGTCCCATATTCCTCCAAAGTAAGGAGCTGGCGGGGGAATAAATTCCCATTCTATCTTTTCAACTGCTAATACTGGCGCAACTCTGGATTATTTTTTTGAAATCTTTGTCATGATTTCTTGGTGCTCCAATAAAATTTGTACCATTATCAGAGTAAATGGCCTTACATTTTCCTCTTCTACTGAAAAATCGTCTTAGTGCTGCCAGGAAGCATTCCGTAGTCATATCTCATACCGCTTCCAAATGAATAGCCTTTGTGGATAGACAGACGAATATGGCTACGTATCGTTTAAATGTTTTTGATCTCCTCCCTTGGAACACTTTATTTTATAAGGCCCTAGGTAAACGACTCCAGTATAGGTAAATGGATGTGATTCTGTTACGCGATATTTTGGTAATATGCCCATTATTTGACCTTGCGTATGTTGATTGTATCGTGTACATTTAGTACAAAATCTGATAATGTTTTTGGCTCCAACAATCCAATAAAATCTTCTTAACGTGCACTCCATTAATCTAATACCATGTAAAGTTATTTTATGAATATGTTCAACCACTAATTTTGATTTATGAAGAACTATTGGATGTTTTTGGTTGTAGGTCAATGAAGATTGCTCTAATCTTCCTCCAACTCTTAGGATACCATCATTGTCTAAAAACACATTTAGCGTTGATAATTTACTTTTTCTATCAATTTGTTTGTTGTTTGTAATACTGTTAATCTCTTCTGAAAAATCTTGCTATTGGTGATATTTGATGATGGTTTTATGTGCCAAGTTCTTTCACTGCTACGTAAGGTTTTTTCTCGAATTCTTTTTGTTGTATAGCAAACCGTTGGACATATTTCGTATAGCTGGATATTTTGATTAGTAATGGTTTCATAAAATGGACTGGTTTTTCTTTGTTATAGCTGTAATAATTATGTTTTCTGATGGTTCTTTCCTCATAGTTTAAAAATCACTGTTTAATAGCCATAATGGTCCGTTCCACCACATTTTATGTTGTAGTAGTTTCTCTAGAGCAATGCCTCTTGAAGCGACATCAGCGGAATTGTCGTTGCTACTTATATGATTCCATTATGGTATAGGTAAGATTGCATTTATTTCGTTCACCTTATTCCTCACAATTTTTTATAACCTTCACAAAAAAGTGAAAGGGTATATATAGGTTTTTTATTCCGTGTGTAATTTCTTCGATATGCACATGGGACCCCATAAAGAATATATATTCTGGATCCTTATGAACAGCGATGACGATTGAGCGATGTCCGTCTGTCCGTCCGTCTGTACGTTTTCCCAAGCCCCCAGAAAATCTAGAAACTTCGTTCTTGGACCGTTGGATTGGAAATGGACTTAAATAGAGTGCTATTGATTCCGAAAGATCCGAAGTATGGTTCCATAGCTGGGAAGCTTACACCTATTTCTCGACGCAAAATTTATACCAAAAATCAATTATTTTTTTTACTGTTTGTAAATTAAACCTAAGTAATCAAACAGGCAACTGATGTTGTTGTTGTTGTTTTGTTTTGCTAACTAAAACTGTCTGATTGTTTAGGAAGAACAAATTGGTATAAAAAATTCAAAAATAGAAAATAAAATTTCGAACCCAGGGATGGACAAGTGCAATATTTAATAGTACATGAAAGGTGACCAAAATGGTTAAAAATTTGAAATTTTTCTTAAAAAAAATTACTTTATACCTCACGAAGCGTTGCAGTGATAAAAAAAACCAAAAAAATTAAAATTTCCCTTCCAGGGTTGGGAAAATTAAAGTTTTTTTTTTGGTACATGCAATATTTTGTAGTACATATAAAAACAAAAATGGTTGCAAAATTTTAGTTTTTCTAAAACAAACCTACTTTATACCTCATGTAGATTTGCATTGATAAAAAAATTTTAAAAATTAAAATTTCGCTTCCAGGGCTGTGAAATTGAAATTTTTTATACATACAAGTAACCAAAAAGGCAATTGACGTTGTTTTTTTTCGGCTAAAACTATTTTATATTTTAGGAAGAACAAAATTGGTATCAAAAATGGCAAAAAAAATCAAAATTTCGAATCCAGGGTTGGACAAGTGCAATATTTTATAGTTCATGAAAGTGACCAAAATAGTTAAAAATTTTAAATTTTTCTTAAATAATACTACTTTATACCTCATGAAGAGTTGCATTGGTAAAAAAAAAAAAAAAAAATTAAAGTTTCACTTCCAGGGTTGGGAAGTGTAAAGTTTTTTTGGTACATGCAACATATTGTAGTACATGAAAGTGAACAAAATGGTTGCAAATTTTAAGTTTTTCATAAATAAAACGACTTTATACCTAATGAAGACTAGGATTGGTAAAAAAAAATTAAAATTTCGCTTCCAGTGCTGGGAAATTTAAATATTTTTTTATACATAAAGACAACTAACGTCGGTTTTTTACTAATAAAAACTATTTTTTAGTTCAGTAAAAACAAAATTGGTATCAAAAATTTAAAAAAAAATCAAAAATTAGATTCCGGAGGTGGATAACTGCAATATTTAGTAGTACATGAAAGCAGAGCTCCGAAATCTTCGCTCGAATTCGAGTAGAGAGTAAAACTCGCTCCAATTCGAGCCCGAGTACTCCTGCGAGTGAAAAAAAAAATATCGAGTGTACTCTATTTTTCTATGCCACTCGAATAAGAGCGCATATGATTTGCTCGATTTCGAGTGCGAGTAAAATACGCTCGAAATCGAGCAGATTATACTCTTGCCGAGCACTCTTTCAGTCTTTCTTATACAGTGAAAAAATAGAAACTGTTTATTTTTGCCGATTTGTGTGTGTGCGTGTGTGTGTGTGTGTAGTAGCAAGTATAGTATTATTTATGTCTTTATTGTTCATTATAATATAGAAAATATAAGTAAACTTTTAAAAATATAATAAAACTTTTTTTATAAAACCAACTAATTGCTCCGCACACGCGCACTGTATGGAGAGACTGAAAGAGTACACAAAAACCACACGCACACACAAGTCAGCAGAGACAAACAGTTTCTATTTTTCCACTCGATTTTACTCTTAAGAGTAAACTCTCACTCTATTTCGAAGATTTTTACTCCCACTCTTACTTTTTAAAAAGGAGCACTCGCGAGTACTCCCATCTAAAACAAACGAGTGGAGAGTGAACTTTTTGTAACACTCGTAATCTTCGAGTACTCTTCTTCGCGAGTATTTTTCACTCGCGAGTAAAATCGAGTAAATCTGAGCTCTGCATGAAAGTGACCAAAATGGTTACAAATATTTAGTTTTTCTTAAATAAAACCATTTAATGCCTCATTAAGAGTTGCATTAGTAAAAAAATATTAAAATTTCGTTTCCAGGGTTGGGAAATTGAAACATTTTTTCTGCATAAAAGTAACCAAAAAGGGAATTGACGTTGTTTTTTTTTTTGCTAATTAAAACTGTTTTATAATTCGGGAAGAACAAAATTGGTATTAAAGTCTTAAAAAATCAAAATTTCGACTCCAGGGTTGGACAAATTACATATTTTATGGTATTCATGTGACCAAAAAGCTTAAAAATTGAATTTTTTTTGTCAAGTAAAACTATGTTACACCTCACTAAGAATTGCATTGGTAAAAAATGAAAATTCGCTCCCAGAGTTGGAAAATCGAAACATTTTTGGTACATAAAAGTACCCACAAAATTCCCAATTTTGTTTTTTTTGTAGCAAATTAAATATATTTTATACTTCGCTAAGAATTAAATTGGTATTAAAAATTTTAAAAACTAAAAATATAAAATTAGCCATATAAGTTCCTAATTTTGGTTTTTTGTGAATGAAATCTTTTTGATACTTCGGGAAGAGTTAAATTGGTATTAACAACAACAAAAATTTCAGGGTTGGAATACCGATATCTTCTGATTCATAAAAGTAACCATATTATTTGTTATTTTTGATTTTTATGATTATACCTACTTCATATATCAGGAAGAAATAAATTGGTATTAAAAACCAAAACAATCTAAAAGACGATTCTTCGGTTGGACAATTAGAACTTTTTGGGGTACATGAAACGGATTTTTTCTTGTTGTTTGTAAATTAAACATATATAATATTTTTGAAAGACGTTCAGAGGTATTAGAAATAAGAAAACCCAAACATTTAGCTTCGGAGCCGGAAAATTTGAACGAAAAGAATGACATCTGTGAAGGGTATTTAAGATTCGGCACAGCCGAATATAGCACTTTTACTTGTTTTTGTTGTTGTTGTGAATCCAACTTAATGTTACAGCTTGCTTAGTAGATGAGAAGCACATAGCTCTAGCTTGGGTAGAGTTTTTTGCTTTTTATTGGATTGATTTTAAAATACTGGATTTGATTAGAAAATACATCTGTTTAGCTAGTAGCTTAACAGATGTATTTTTTTATATGCTTTTTCAGAAGCATCTGAAAGTCCATGCATTTCTAGTTCATATTTGGGTGTTGTTTCTACCCATCTTGGAATACGAATTTTTTGAAGATCGATTACACCTTTGGCAAATTTATGCCATTCGTCCTGATACTCTTCTGATAATGCTTCGTCCCAAGGTGATTGCTGCAGCCGTAATTTTTGAATAAACAGTTTGATAGTACTCTTAGTGGAGACATCCAGCCCAAAGGACAGTTTTTTTTTTGGTACATCTGACAGGACCTTCCTTTTTGTTATTACATTAGTTTGTGTAAAGTTTGCCTTAAATTGGAAGTCATCATTGCAGACCTAAGATTTTTACAGTTTTGTTATCTTTAAATTGAATTATCATATTATTATCTTCTTCTTGCTCAAAATTTACAATTTCTTTTTCGTTTGACACCCATTTTCGTAAGTTAAATCCAAAATTATTTAGCAGGGATTGTATTTGACGCTGAATGATTTTACATTGCTGAATAGTATTTGCTCCTGTTATTAAGTCATCCATATAGAAGTCTTCTTTTATTATTTTCTTGATTAACTCGTTTTCAATTGAAGCATGATCACTAATGTAGAATAGAGATTTTACTGCTACAAATGGTGCATGCCGTATGTTACTGCTGTTAGCTTATATTATTTTAAAGATTCGTTTTTATTTGCTCTCCATAATACATATTGACATGTTTGATCGCTTTCTTCCAGTTTTATCTGGCGGTACATTTCCTCAATATCTGCGGTTATTACATATTTCCATAATCTCCACTTTATCATGATATCAAAAAGATATTTTTGGAGTCTAGGTCCTACGAACATGACGTCGCTTAAACTTTTACCATTTGTTGTTTTAGCAGAAGCGTCAAGCGCCACACGCAATTTTGTTGTTAAGCTGCTTTCTCTTATTGTAGGTTGATGTGGCTCCATTTTTTTCATTACTAAGAAATCCAGGTCGTACTTCCAAATATATCTTTGATTTTGATAAACCGACAATCGTATCTCCAAGACCTTACAGCTGTGCCTCTTCTTTTAATCTTGGTAGTTGTAATATTTGAGCTGCTTCTTCAGAAATTTTTGTTTTTTGTGATCCTTGATCTATTAGTTCCCTTAATGTGATATAGTTACCACTGCTGCTTTTACTCTTATTTGTGCCGTTGCTAGAAACACTGTTGAATTTTTTTCTTGTTCGGTCAGCATATTTATAACTGTTTCTGGACTCTTAGTTTCTTTTTTAAATTCATCAATATGGAGAAGAGTGTGATGATAATTTCCACACTATTTACAATTATCGGTGTTATTTCCACATTTTTTTCTATTTTATGACTCATACATCTATAACATAATTTATTTTTTCTTATAAAATTTCTTTTTTCTATAATTGTTGTTGCTTGAAATTTTTTGCAGTTTACCAGGGGGTTTATTTGAATTGCGATGCGAAAGGAATTGCTTTCGCATTTCAATGTTAATAGCATACAAATGCGTTCAGTTTTTCATTCGCATCGCAATTCAGAATAAGCCTCCAGCTCATGATTTGTTAGTTTACAATAATCACAATATTTTTGTGATATTTTATTTGCCTGCTTCTGATTTGTTTTGAAGTTGCTGTTGTGTTTTTTGCCTTTAAATGCTTCCAGAGTTTGATATTGTTGTACCAGGAAGAGACATATGTCTTTTAGTGTTTGTATATCTGTTTTTTTTTTTTTTTTGTTTTGTTTATACATACGTACCCCATCTCTGTCTAATTTTCGGACGATTATTCTGGCTATCAAAGGTTCAGCATCATCTATTTTTATATTTAGTCCTTTCAATGATTGAACACATTCATTTCTTGTGGCTAACAGTTGTTTTACACTAAAGGCTGATTCAGTATTTAGCATTTTGTGATCTAAGATCTTATCTGCTTGCTTGAAACTATGTTGGTTATGCACGAGATTTTTAAAAAGGTCATGGAAAGACGGCCATTCAGTTACATTTCCAAAAAATACTGGAATTTTTATGCCCTCCAATTTAATGGAATTAAAAACTATGTTTGCTTCATCTTTTTCTAATGCCACTACTATTTGTTTTAGAGTTATTCTGTACTCACGAGCAATACATAAAAATTTTATTTCTATTGTTTCATCGATTTCAATTTTGTCACTTATTTTTTCAAATTATTTTTTAGTTTCTTGGAAATTCTCCTCCATTACTGCTTTTGTTATGGCTAATTTAGCCTTTTTACTATTATGGATTTCCTCGTGTGCCTAGTCTATTATTTTCTTCTTACTTGATGCCTGATTACTAGTGCTTGGTTTTTCATGTTCGAGGTCATCTTCTATATTTTCGTGAGTAGCTGACGACTTTTTTAGATGTTCTTCACCTGAATCTTTTTGTTGTAGGCCTGTATACGCTTCTTCTATTATCGCATTTATGGCTTCAAAGTAATTATTCTTAAAATATTGCACGTCATTTGATTGAAACCCAATTACCTTGTTATTATTTGATATAAACTCAGCTTGTATTTTTTTCAATCGTTTTTTGGTCTTGTTTATTTGCGCTGACCAAATTTTTTCTTCGAAAATTTTGTCTCGAAGAATTATGGACTCTTCGCCAAGCTCCTTTTGTCTTTCAAATAGTTTATATTTTGTTATGTTGATTATTGTTATGATTTAATTTTATTTCCGATGTTTAAGCCCCGGATACGCTTTTTATATTTATATTCGACGTTTTAGCCTCGGATACGATTTTTTAAATTTATATCCGATGTTTTAGCCTCGGATACGCTTTTTTAATTATTTTCTGAAACACCTAAAGGTTGATTCAATTTCTCAGAGTCTCTTAGCCACAATGTAAATAATTACGGTTGAACACTTTTAGTACTGCTTTATTTCAATAATTTTTCTTCCTTATATACTACAAATCTTAAACTAATTGTAATTAACAGTGTTTGTTTGTAAACACAGACAATGTTCAGACATAAGCATATTTAACATATGTGAAACATATGTATTATATCTGCTGTATAGACTTAGTTTAACATATGTGAAACACATGTATTATATCTACTGTCTAGACCTAGTTGTGTGTTTATTTCGGATCTATGTTTATCTTAGTTTATTGGTTAATAAAAATAGAACATACGCTATTAGACCTAAGTGATTAGTGGAAACACATTTCATTCTTATCTTTCGACTTATCACTAGTTGTCTGTATTTACGAACATTTCTCTCTTACTGTTACGCTTATTATTAGTTGTCTGTATTTATGAACAAACAGTAAGTAAGTGCATTTCTAAAAGCCACGACAGTGCATATTTTTTGTATTGTCGCTATATCGTGGTAGCCTTCATGTATTAAAATTAGGATTAGGACAATTACCAATACTTAATAGAATATATTAACATGTGCATACAAATTCAAACAAAACACAGAATTAGTGAAGGTACGCATATTCATACATATAATACTGTGGAAGAAACGTTAAAGGAATAGAAAAAACTACGCAATCCCACACAGGCACAGCTTTCACCGGAATTAGTGCCTGTGAGTAAAATTGTTTTTTATGAGAGAGTTACCTATGTCCAAAAAATTTACATAACTTACAAAATATATTATATATGATTTAGTGCATGCGTGGGACACCCTACATCGTTCGTTATAAGTTCAGTGCTTATGTATCTACATATATTCCTATACATGTATGACATAATTTCTCCTTTTCAGGTTTTTCGTTTATATGTAAATTAATTTTTTTACACATTCGGATTTTCGAATATTTTCTCCTTTTTTGAATATTTGGTATTTAGTGTGTTCCTCGCTATACAAGAGTAAAAATTATAAATATATAGGGGAATATTTTAATTCTGATCATTTTTCCTTTTGTGATCTGGTCAATATAAAAATGAGGGGTTCTCTTCCTTACGACAGTAAGTGTAAAAGAGTTTTACATCCGCTGCTTAACGGTGTACTTTATATATGCATAAAGCTCACTGTATTAAATTTACATTGTATCTTTTCGCCTTCGTGATACTCTGCAGTTTACATTTCACACACAGTGACTCTCTAAATTGTAGATATTAATTGGGGTAATTGTGATCCCTTTTATTCACACATTCCAAAACATAACAAATATCTATATTTTTAATAATCCAATGTCAAGAGACAGGTCGCTCTTTTGTATAAAAAGTAGATAGGTGTGTTCGCTGTAGCTTTCTATGGAAGTAATTTGCGTACAGGAAAATAATTACCTTCATATTTTCAGCATTTTATTGATGATAATAACTAATTATTATAACCAAATTCAATTTATAATTATACATCCTTCTCCTTCGCTGTGATAATAGAAACTTCAAGTGCCGATTGAAAGTTATTCCATCTACTATAAGTATACGGATTTTTAACTTGGTGCAAAGAAACAACGAAATTCATATGTTGTAGCAAGAGTTTCATAGTTATTTGTCTTTTTGCTCATGCTAATTGGTTTGCTTATAAGCATACTAATAAAAAATACTAATGCAAGTAAATTTCTCGAAACGAAGTATCCTATTGTGTTATCACATTTCTAAAAAATTTACTTCCGTTTATAGTACAAAAAGTTCATTGATTTTTATCAGAATATCTTTTGTAGCAACAGCTGATTATTCACAATGCAATAAATAAATGCAGACAATAGTTTTACCGTTAGGTAAAAGATAAATTCATTTCTTCACTATTTTTTTTTTACATTTGACAGTTGAAAAAAAATTTGTTCTTTCATTGTCGCAGCGATTATGCAATATGATAAATTATTTTATAATATGTTTTACTTTTATTAAGATTAAAAGATCAATAAATATATAGATATAAACCTGTAACTTTCCAACTTTTTTGATTTGGGGACGCGTGACAGTTTTTTCTGATTGGCTCTTCTCTCGTATTTGTTAACTTTCATGAATCAATTATTATTTTTTTTCTTCTGAAGTCAAGCAAAGTAGTTGTTAGTTTCCAACATGTCATTAGAAGCGTTTATTCGCTTGGCCTAAAATTTTGTCGATTTGGAAGACCTTAATGGTATCGAATTTCTTATGCCAACAGCACATGCACTTGACTTCCGTCAGACTAAATCAGGCACGGGCGTTTCTTACCACAATTGTCCTGAGATTACTCACACGTATTTTTACCCTCTTTAATTTAGTCGCCGATGAGGAAAAAAAACAAAAATGATGATATGCGAAAAATATTTTGTCATAAACAATGCTTTCGAAGACATATAATGCCTTTTATATAATAACGGAATATACTAATTCTCCTAATTTACTTCACTTGGTCTTATTAATTAGTCTGTGCAAAATCTTATCAAAAATATTTTGAAAATGATCTTTCATGCCGACAAATATCAAAGCTTATTAAGTTTAATACATCCAACCGCGTTTTTTTTTTTGACGAATATTCAGTGTTATGTTCCAGCAAACAACCATTGTTTTATTTATTTTTTTTCTTGAATGGAAAACATAACAAATAATTGTCCTATCTATTTTAATTTAATTCATTTGACTGTTTACTTGGAAAAAGTTTTATTTTTAATTCATAATTTTACGTAATCAACGTTTTTTTCAACTTAGAAAATATTGTTACTTATGTATATATATGTATGTATGTATATATATATATATATATATATATATTTATATATATATATATATATATATATATATATATATATATATATATATAATGCACCATTATCTTTCAAACGCTTAACTTTGTGGTTGGTGGGTAGCTCGTAAGCTCAACACATCCACAATTTACCAATACATTGACGGTGCCTACCACTGGACTAAATTGAAGTCTGAATGGTTGCGGGTTAAACAAGCGTACCATAAAGTTCTCGATGAGTCGAAAAGATCCAGCTCCAGTAGTAAAAAAAACGGCGAAAAATACAAAGCTAAGTATAAGAGTGCACATGCAATTCATTGCAATTGTTTGGCGAAATTGCTATAAAAAAGGCATCTACGCTTTCTTTCAAAAAAGATTGAGTGAGCCCTAAGATATCCAACGTCCGCACCTTGCACTTGTCCTCGATTGAAATCGAACCCTTACCAGAGTGATTACGCCTCCTGACCGACCTTACGACATGCTTTCACAGGAGTTGCTGCCAACACTAAGCCCAATGGTGTTGAAAAATTGTTGTAAATGATAATATAAAAGACAAAGGGAGAGGTGAAAGAGATTGAAAAAAAATTACCTTTCACAAATCAAGGTTTCGAATAACATGGAAAGAACTATGTTCCCGATTCCAAAATCGAAGAGTCTTAGTTAATGGCCAAAGGAGACTCTTTTCAATCTGCGGACAATTGCATTTGAAACCCGTAAAGCGTTGAAACAGCTACAGCGGGATATTAATTTCTGCATATCCGCTTTGAAGCTATATGAAATTGACGTATAGAGCTGGGATCTAGTTTTTGTTTTCATTTGTACTAATCATCTTCCAGAAAATACACTGACCATATGGGAACAGGAATTAAAAGTTAAAACTTCTATTCTTAAATGGTCTTAGTTGGATGCATTTTTACCAAATCGATATGGAACTTTAGAATAGGTGTCAGGAGTTCGTAGTTCAATAGGAGCCAAAGGAAACAGCTCCACAAAATGTCAATTATGCCTCAAAGAGAATCATGCTATACGAAAATGCGCAAAATCTCATAGCATGGATTGTCATCAGAAGCTAAATGAAAAAAAAAACTGTTTAAACTGTTTCTCAAAAGGTTACAACGTGAAAAGCTGTAACAGAAACACAATTGCTTCAAGTGTAACAAAAGAAATCACTTTATAAGGAAAATTCGAGCTTCAGTAATGCTGTTCCAACTCCTAGTGCAAGCAAAAATTTGAGTATTAATGCTAGGGTGCCGCTGTGGCTGATTGGTAGCGATGCTAGCCTATTAGTACAAAGGTCATGGGTTCGATTCCCGAAAACATCACAAACACCCAACAACCTTGGGTGTTTGTGATGTTTTCGGGTAACATAAAGGGGTCTACTAGGACCCAAGTGTGTTGGATTTGTTAATCAAACAAACTGACAGCCTGTTAAAAAAAAATATGCTAGGTCAATGCCCTTTTACACAATCTAGTTCCAAGAATATACAGTCCACCACTCCTTCTAGGTCTCATTCTAAGGACGTCCTTCTATGAACGGCTATTGTAATCATAATACACATGGGCGTGAAATAAAGGGCACGAGTGCATATTGATTCAAGTTCTGAAGGCACTTTCATATCTGAACGTTTATTCCATTTACTTAAGCTTCCATTCGAGCGGACAAATAAGCAATTTCCGGCTTAAATAATTCTGTTGCAGCTAGACAGTGCTCATTCACAAGCAGCGTTTTCACACTAAAACCTGGTTTTAGCGTTAAAACCATAAATGGCTGATTTTGCGCTCACACTACAAATTGTGGTTTTAATATAAAGGCTTTATTATAAATTTGCTTAAAATAAATTAAATCGCTAATAGAAATGTGTGAATTTGTTGCTTGTTCTCTATGTTTACAGCACTTAATTGACAACCTGTACAACAGAAGTTCTTGTTTGAAGGAAAAAATAAAAATGCTTTTTAAAATACTGCCTCCAATATAATTTCATACTTTTGTATGAATATAATTTCATACTTTTGTGAAAGTTTCTTAGATAAAATAATATCACGCTTTTGGAAGGTGGATAATCTTCCTAAGAAGAACTTAATGTCTTCAGCTGATAAGGTTTGTGAAGAGCTATATGCTTGAACCACAAGAAGAGATTCCAACGGTCGGTACGTAGTATCGCTGCCTTTTAAGGAGGATTTTGCCGATTCTCTGAGTATAGGTAGATTAGGTTAGGTTGAAAAAAGGAGCGTAAGCAAGAGCTGTCCCAATCAGTTCAGTATTACATTTAGGCCTCATAGGCCTGTTGTGCGCTCTATTATAAGGAGTTCCCATTCTATTATAGGGAACCTCCATTAAAAACCATAGAAACCTTTGAATTTGCTTACGTTAAGAACCTAGTTTTTTCAATGTATTTTCTTAAGTTTCTCCAATTAGAACTCCTAAGAAATTCCATATCTTGTATAATTTCCTGATTAAATGTTTGTCTCCTGACTTGATTAAAAGCTGGACAGTAGCACAAGTGTTTCGTTATCCTCCTGATAGGCTTTGCATGTTATATTGTCAACTATACCCATGCGTACCAGGTGATTTCTTAACTCTATGTGTCCTGTTATTATATTAACCAATCTCCATAGTGCCGGTCTACTTAATCTTAGGATTTGCTTTGCCTTGTTACCATTTGGGTTTCCCCATTGAATTCTAGTCACTCTACCTACGGTAGAGTGGTGCCGATCTCTTGTATGCAATTCTATAGCCCATTGCATTAGTTCGTTTTTAAAAACTTGAAATAGCTTAGGATTTTCTAGTGCGATGTTTGTCATTAATGCTCCCATCTTTGCTAGCTTATCTGCCTCGATATTTGATGTCCTGGAATCAACATTATCTCGATGCTTTCGCAATGCGTACATGAGTTTATCCCATCCTTGCATTCTAATACACACTGAGATTGAACCGCATAATTTCCTCGATGACTTTGCTACTATCCGTGAATATACGAACTGGTAGTCTGTTATCAATTTCCTTTAACCATTTTATCCCTTCCGTAATACCGGCAACCTCAGTCTGAAATACTATATTGTGATCTGGCAGGCGGGAGTTACGACCTATGTCATAGAATCGTCCACCCGATCGGTTACCAATCTTCAACCCGTCTGTGTATAGGATAGTTATGGGGTTCGTTGTAATTGCATCTACCCATTGCATACCTTCTGATATTATCGTGGTGCAGTGTGACTGTACATACCTAATTGGGATTCTATCGCACGTAACCGTACGAGTGTTGTTCCTGGGTAAGACATGTATTATACTTTGATGGTTGGTTATGAGTTCTTTTGTCAACCATTCACCCATTACCATTAATCTTGTAGCAGCCAGAGCTGCTTCGTATTTAACCTGTATATCAATAGGTTGTATTAATAGAATATATTCCATCGCATTAGTTGATGTGGTTCTGATTGCGCCACAGATGCTGATACAGCACTGTGTTTGTATTTTTTTATTCCAGATCTAGTGCAATGGCACAATTCTTTCGTAATGTGACCAGCTTCATGCGGAATCCTGACTCGAAACTTTTGTATGACAGAGTCGTTCAAGAATACGAAGATCTTAGTCATAAGGTAAAAGTTGAACCTCCTTGTCAGTCCCAAATCCAAAAGCCGCACCAGAATTTTACTATTTTCCACATCATGCTGCCATATAGCCTGATAGTGCTACCACGAAAGTCCGTGTGGTGTTTAATGCTTCTTCGCATTCTACAAATGGACTAAGTTTGAATTCTTTATGATATACGTGCCCAGTTTTACAAAATGACCTGGAGTTATTGATTATAATATGGAGATTTTTTCCTTTTTGTATTCAGATATCCAGAAGATGTATAGGCAGATATTACTTGATCCAACCCTTACACCATACCAGAGAATATTACTTCGAGTTAGTCCTGATTTTCCTTTACTACAACTTGCAGATGATCTTCGAGAAATTTATCCATCAGCTAGTTTCATAATTCGTAATTTTATGCACATTGATTATGCTCCGGCTAGTGCTCATTCCAAAAGTAGCGCTATTCAAGCTAAATATAAGCTTATTCTAGCACTACAGTTAGCAGGGTTTGCACTAAGAAAGTGGACTGCCTTTTCCAAAACTATATTAGAAGACAATTCTCTTTCTAACCTTCTGCATGAAGACATTTTAATATTTGAAGATAATAGCTCGGTGAAAACTTTAGGCATTCGATGGAATGCTCCTTTGTTGCAAGCTAATTTGAATGTCCCATATACACAAAGAGCGAGGTGCTTTTCGAATAGCGAATTAGATCCTGTTGGATGGATCGCTAAGTGCATTATTTTAGCTAAAATACTGGTGTAAAGAACATTTAAGAATGGGACAAGATGATCCTATTTTAACCGAAACTCTTGAACAGTGGAAGTCCTTTGAATGCAATTATCCTGCAATCAATTTCATAACACATATTGTAGATGATTTAAAATAGAAACACGTGAGATTTAGACAGCCGTGGTCTATGACCTAGGGATCTAATTAATAATGATCTATGGTAGTTTGGGCCACATTGGCTTAATGCTTCACATCATCAATGGGTTCTTTACAAATGGGTTAGTGTTCCTAATACTGAGCTGAAAGTGAAAACTAATTTTTCTTACTTTACAGAATTCGAAGATCTACTTGAAAGGTTCTCTTCCTTCTCCAAGGCAATGCGTGTAATGGCATATTTCTACAGTTTCTTTCAAAGAACTCATTAAAATTTCCACTCTAGATTCTATAAGGATTCCAGTTCGTGATGTCATGATCTTCGACGGTCCTATAGCAAAAATTAGCCGGCGAAGTAAGAAGGTTTAAATAGCTACAAAAAATTCTCTGTCTTCTCATCATTCTTCACCTGTCCCCTTAATACTATTCCTTCCCTTCTAGTTCTCGCGCAAAGCACTGCATATGTAGGGGTCATCCCCTAAGTGCTGGTCCGAGATAAAAAAAATATCACTGTGTGTCAAAAGGTGGGCATATCCAGACGAATATAAAACTTTAACCTTCAAAAAACAGATCGCTATATAAAATTTTCTGCTCAATTTGCATCCATTTCTAGATCCAAAAGGAGGGAGACTTGAGCTAGCACCAGGGCTTTCGTACAATGAGCGACATCCTGTAATCATTCCCTACAACTGCCAGTATTCCCAGATCTTAGTAAAGTTCCTCCATATTATCAGCTTGCATGGTGGCAATCAACTAGTTCTCAGACTCCTACGACTGCAATACTGAACACCAAGGGCAAAAAGGTTTATAAACACAACTATTAGCAAGTTTAAGATATATACGATATACAATAGGAGATGCCAAAACCAGATGACGGTTTAGCCAACAAAGCGTAGAAAATACAGGACTAGACTTTGATGGGACTTTTGAAATAAACAGCCACTCTGGTAGAGCCTGCCGTATCATTAAAGGATGCGTATATGTATTCGTGTTCTTTTCCACAAAAGCGATGCATTTGGAAGCTCTCGAATAACGCTTTCCTGGCAGCCTTTAGTCGATTCGTTTCACGACGAGGTTGTCCGTTGAATCTGTATACTGACAATGGGACGATCCTTGTCGGCGCTTCAAGGACTATAGCTAAGAAGTTTATCCAAACCTCACAGCAACGTCTGGTATCCAATTATGTGCTCCAGTATGTCACCCGACATTTCATTCCAGCACTTTCAGTTGGATTCTCGAGGTGTACAGACGTGTTTTTTATAAGCGGAAGTTTACGGCGAGTTATTTAATAGTAAAAGTGCGAATAAAATTGACCAGTTTAAAGCCGGGAGTGTTACAATTTTTTAGGTGTAAAAATCCTTAAAATCGCTTGACAGGTTCCGGAGTTATTCGTGTGTGAATCGAAATCGGGTTATTATAAAGCAATCTTGCAAGCTGTTGTGTATGCAAGTGGACCTTTTTGTTGTTGAATAGCGGGACGTTTTACTTGTTTACAATTAAATTTGCTTTTTAGTAAGTTTGTCTGAAGGTGAAATTCCTGAACAAAGGGCACATTCCAACGTTCAGTCGGCATCGGTCTGTCGATTAGACGAAAAGTGTTGCCGTTGCGGGATTTCGGGAACAGTGTTGCCGTTCTTCCGGGGAAGTCTGGGATTTTGGGGTTTTTTGCAAATTTTTTGCAATTCCAAAAGTGGTTTGTTTCTCCACTAAATGGTTGGTGTCTATGAAAAGGTGGTTGGTGTCTCTGCTATCTACAGGTGTCCCCAAAGAGCTTTTTTTTTGTTTTTCAGGTACAATTGGCCCTGAAATAAGGTAATTATACTTATATATGTACATATATTGTCGTTTTTTGTTTTGGTTACTTGGGCTTATTGAGTGGCAATGCCACCGAGGCCAGTGACGCGGCAAAGCAGGATGCCGAGGGGGGACGGGGATACTTCCGATGTCGCTTCGATGTCGGAGGCGAAGAAGAAGTTGAGGCACAGCGAGACGGATAGTGAGGCTGAGCAGTTAATGGTGAAGGAGAAGAGGGTGAAGCCTAATTCGCCGAAAGGGCGCCAAAAGCTAGCCGATAGTGAGAACGCAGTAGTAGGTGTTGCTGCCAGCGGCGCGGTGATGCCTCCCTCTGTTCTCAGTCCAATTGGGAAGGAGGATGTGTCCAAGAGGGCTCAAGCGGTGTCAGAGGTGGAGATGCTAAGTTGGGAGGAGGATTTGGCGGCGGTGACTGATGCATCGAGGACCGCACATAAGACCAGGAGAGTGAGGAGGAAGGGAGGTTCTGGCATGGGCGCGACGCAGATAGGTAGTGGTGAGGCCATTGCCGATATTAAAGCCCTTACGACTTCTCTGATGGAAGTAGTGCTTGTGGAAGGAGTTGAGCGGAAGCTGGCTCTCGAGTGGCATCTATAGCCAACAAGTATGAGCTGTGCATGAAGGTGGTGGCAGAAAACGAGAGGTTGAAGGGAAGACTGGTGGTAGGTGGCTCGATACCGAAGGCGCAGGGTGTGGTGAAGGCAGTAGGCGGTACAGGAGCACCTGTAGCAGCACCTGTGGTGGCTGTGCCAAAGCCGGAGGAGACGTGGTCGGTGGTGGTGAGAGGTAAGGGTGGTGCCCCTACTTAACTGTCCGTGTCAGCGATGCAGGATGTCTCTTGTATAGGAGGTGTCCTTAAATAATAGCAGTCGTGAGCCTCCCCAGGTGGCTCCTATAGTGAGACGGAATACACCGCACCACTATAGGCTACCAAATGGCGTGGCCAGAGTACTTGGGAGAGGGGTTGGCACCTCTATTGCTAGGAAAAAAACGCCGGTTGCAATAGCGATCGCTGGGTTTTATCCTCTAGTGAAACGGAATACACCGCTTCGCTAGACAACACGACCCTTAGGTTAACCCTCCCAAATAATAAAGGCGACTACTACTATAAAAGAAAAACCCACCCACTACACACGGGATACCTACCTCTGAATGATGCTTCTATTAGTCCGGAATACACCGTCCCACTAGAAGAAATCATCCACGGCTTACAGTCCAGTCTCGTCTCTAGAGTGCCTCTATTGCCTGGAATACCACAAGTCAATAGCTACACTAGTTATGCTAATATTGTTCCGATATACACCGGAGCAATATCAACCTTACCGTTCAACAGTCAAACACCAACCTCCTCGTCTATTCATTGTGGTCCTGCTTTTATACACAAATTCTGTTGGTATATTCGTTACGTATGAATATCACTGCATGTACGTGTACGTATGTCGGTAGATGTGTATTGGCTTGTGTTGAGTGAGACAAGAAATAATTTTGTACATACACATAAGCTGAGTGCTGCTGATGAGCATTAACTGATCAAAACAGCAACCGACATCGTTATGTATTTAGCTCTGCTGCTGCGAGAGACAAAAACTGACTGTACGCGCACATATTAATTATATGCCAAATGTGTAGAGGAATGTGGCTACCGTTAATAATGCTAATAATAAGAATAATGATAATGATTCGAATAATGATAATAATAAGAATAATAATTACGTTTAGTCAAATAAAAATAATTCACAAAGAAAATAATAAAAATAGTTCAAAAATACTTCAAAATGAATGATAAGAATAATAATTACGTTTAGTCAAATAAAAATAATTCACAAATAAAATAATAAAAATAGTTCAAAAATACTTCAAAATGAATATAACTTAAAGTAAACTTATATCTAGATTAGCTGCCGTCTCTCTGGGGATGGTGTGGGCAAAAACGAAGCCGCTGACTTTTGCCGTCACAAGCGGCAAGACACACATAAAACTTTTGAACACAACGAACGAGACAATAACAATACAGGGCATTAAACTTCAAACAGATTCACTTAAAAATTACAGTATCTTGAATTACACCAGTGCCAACAACCCCAAACGTTTTGAAAAAATTCTAGCTGAATTGCAAATTAATAACAAAGACAATTATGCTCAAGCAGAACTAGTAAACATTTTCAAAAAATATCAAAATATATTTCACCTAGAAGATGAAAAATTAACCGTCAACAATTTTTATACCCAAGAACTCATGACCACAGACAATACACCAGTATATATAAAAAACTACAGACTACCACATTCACACACAAACATAATAAATGAACAAGTAAAAACAATGCTTGATGACGACATAATAGAATCATCAGTCAGCCCATATAATGCTCCACTTCTCTTGGTACCAAAGAAAAGCATGGAAGATAAAAAGAAATGGAGACTGGTGGTAGACTTTAGAAAACTGAACGACAAAATTGTAAACTACAAATTCCCTCCAACTAGATTAGAAGACATTTTGGACAAACTTGGCAGAGCCAAATTTGGTGAAATGACTAGCTCATTTCACCAAATAGAATTAAACAAACAATCCAGACCACTAACAGCTTTTTCCACACCACAAGGACATTATCAATTCAAAAGACTTCCATTCGGATTAAAAATATCATCAAACAGTTTTCAAAGAATGCTTACAATTGCATTATCCGGACTAGAATCCGAAGCATTTCTTTATGTAGACGATATTATCATATACGGATGTAGTTTGAATCACCACAATAGAAACCTAATAAAAGTATTAGACAGACTACAACAGTACAATTTGAAATTAAATCCAAAAAAATGTAAATTTTTAAGACCAGAAGTCACTTATCTTGGACATCTTATAGCTAAAGACGGAGTAAAAACAGACCCATTAATATACGACCTAATTAAGAATTATCCCACACCAAAAAATGCAGATGAAGTATGACGATTCGTTGCATTTTGCAATTACTATAGACGATTCATACCAAACTTTGCAGACACAGCTAAAGACTTAAACCAACTATTAAAGAAGAACACGAAATTCAAATGGACGGACAACTGCCAAAAAGCTTTTGATGACCTAAAGGGAAAACTGATAAGTCCCCCAGTATTGCAATACCCTGATTTTGACAAAACCTTTATATTAACAACAGATGCTTCAGATTACGCACTAGGAGCAGTGTTATCACAAGGCGAAATAGGTAAAGACCGACCAATTTCATATGCAAGTAAGGCATTGCAGAAACATGACATGAACAAACCAGTAATCGAAAAAGAACTGTTGGCAATTCACTGGAGCATTAACTATTTCAAACCATATTTATACGGTAGAAAATTTATGGTAGTAACTGACAATAGACCATTAGTATCACAATTTTCCCATAGAAATCCTTCTTCAAAAATGACAAGAATTAGACTTGACTTGTGTGACTACGACTTCGACATTGTTTATAAAAAGGGAAAGATGAATACAAACGCTGACGCACTATCTAGGATAGAAATCAATTCGGATATACTAAAACAGATGATACCAACAGAAGATGACGAACAGGCTAAGAAAGTATTAGTAACTACAAAGGCTATGAAAAATAAAGAAATTGAGGCAAATAAGAAATTAAATAATAATAAAGAGGCAAATAAAATAAAAGAAAATGACGACACGCGTGTAAGAAACGATGATTCTCAGAAGTCTGATCAACTTCGCATATGGGAATGTACATCAATAAATGATGTCAAGAATCTAAGAAGATTACAATTTAATAATATAGACGATATAAAAGAAGAAATTATATTTATAAAAGATAATATGGTGCACATAGGACGTGACGATAATTCTGCGGAACCAGTTTCGAATATGAAGAAATCACGCTCCAAAAATACATATGAAAAAGAAAATGATAAAAATAAACTAGCAGGATTCAGTGATAACTCAGCGAAACTAGATTCGATTCTGAGGAAACTGATATCCAAATTATTAAAAGAAAATATATATGAAGTAGCATTACGTAATGATGATAAAATATTTAAAATGTATACAAAAGAAGATATAAAAGAAGCATATGCAAAGATAAAAATAAACAACAAAAGTCCTCAACTAAAACTATTAATATACAACGCCTCAAAAAGAATATCAGATGACATATTAAAATACAAACTAATTGACGGGTTTCATAATACCACACACGCAGGCCACTTAGGAATAATAAAAACAATCAGTAAACTAAAACAAAGGTATATTTGGAAAAATATGAATAAGATGGTAAAAAAATTTGTTACATATTGTGACAGTTGTAACAAAAACAAACAAACTAAACACACAAAAGAACCACTTAAACTAACAGACACACCAAACAATAGTTTTGAAATGATTTCAATTGATACTGTAGGTCCTCTTAGTATTTCAAATGATTACCGATATATTTTGACAATGCAATGCGAGCTGACAAAATTTGTCATTGCACACCCAATGCCGACAAAAGATGCACTTACAACAGCAAAAACATTAGTTGAACAACTAATTCTAAAATATGGTCAATTTAAGGTAATTAAGTCCGACAGAGGAACAGAATTCACAAATGAAATTATGCGCAACATATGTGAACTATTAAAAATTAAACAGATCTATTCAACCCCTTATCACCATGAAATATTAGGTTCAAAAGAAAGAAACCACAGGGTTCTAAATGAATTTTTACTAACTACAGCAAATGACCACGAATGGGACAAGTGGATTCCATACTTTACTTTCGCGTATAACACAGCACTACACATAGACACAGGGTATACACCATTCGAATTGGTTTATGGAAAATTACCACACTTGCCATCCGATCGTTTAGATACTGAAAGAACATTTTACAATTATGAAGATTATGTACTAGAACTAAAAACCAAACTAAAATACTCTCTAAATAGAGCTAAAAATATGCTATCAAGAGCTAAAGAAAAAAGAATTAACAATACAAAATACCAAAATAAACTTAATTTAGATATAGGAGATTTAGTTTTAATCAAAGTAGAAAATAGAAAAAAGCACCAAAGTCCGTACAAGGGACCATATAGAATAATAAGAAGAAACAATGTAAACACCACTGTAGATTATAATGGTACAGAAAAGGAAATTCATAACAATAACCTAAAACCATATAAATCATTGCTAAATAACTCATAGAATTAACAAAAAAAAAAATCAAATTAAACATAAAATATATACATAAATAATTAATACATATAAGAAAACTTATTACAAAAAGTTAAGACATCCTAACATATTTTAAACAAAACCTATATAATTGTGTGCTACTTTATAAATAAACAAACCTAATTAAACCTATTACTAAGCAAAACATGTACATATATGAATATTCAACTATAATTGTAATTTAATATATTGTGAAGATTTAAGATGGAAGGAAAAATCACCTCCATAATTTTTCTCTTAAGGGTGAGGGTGTAGTGTGCTTCACTAATGTACAATGCATACCGCTGATTTGTAGTGTATTTTACAAAGTGTAACACACAAACACTATTCTTTCTCACCAATATCAAATTGGTAATGAAACTACAAAACGCTGATCAATCAGAATATTTTGAGTGACACTAATTCAAGTGTTTAAATAAATTGAGTGCATTCCAATGCAATGTTCTATTCGAATCCTTTCACATTTTCATATATGTGAAAGAGACGAATAATATATTTAATAATATTAAAATAAGTTAGAAGGGCTAAGTTAAATTTGTAAAACTAGTATATAAGCCAAAGAAAAATTTAAATAAAACAGACTTGATTTTTTAACGTAATCCGGCACACTCCTGCCTAGTTTTTTTAAGTCTCAAATATTTCGGCATTCCTTTGAACGCCTAGTGTCGAACTGGAACCCTTCAGCTGTATAAAATAAATAAAGGGCTACAGGGAAAACTCCAAACACAAAATAAAGACACACATTACACAGGGACCGCGGACACGAATCGTTCAATGCACCCGAGGGGTCTGTCTAACTCTTCGGAATGTGAATGCGGGGAGGGACCGGAGGACTGGAGGCATATACTGACGGAATGCCATCGCTATGACGACATTAGGGACCTATACGGTATGGGCATAACTCATACCGGTAGGATTTGGGATTTTAGTAGGGCTTTAGAGGACAATCGTACTGTTGGGCGTTTTCGCCTCTATGGCGATAAATAGAAGACGGAGACGGGAGTAGCGGAGGTAGACCTCTGTTCGGGCATTTGCGTGACCGACGTCCGCATGGTGTTGCCGTTTTTGTCCACAAGTTGTGGCCTGATGTGGTGTGGAGATGTAGGCGTATTTCCCTGCTGTTGGTGACTGGCGGTTGCTCGGCGGTCCTTGCTCTCGCTATGGGTCCCCTCACTCTCTCCCTTCGGGGATCTTTGGTGGGATTTGTAGCGGTGTATATGGACGCGTGACAACTGACTCAGGGTGAAGTTTGCTACCCTGGTTATAAGTACGATTTTGTCGACCATTTATTCACCCGTGAGGGGAACTGTTGATTGTTCTCTTTTATTGTGAGTTATGTACTGCTGGCCTCACACATGTGAGCAAAGTGTCGCCCGTGAGGGCGGCTGGTTATTGTCGGTGTGTGTTGTTTGTGCCATTTTATGTTGATGTTTGTTGCTTGCGGTGGTGGGCCACCAGTCCCAAACTGTTTGTAGTTCAACTGGAAGTAGTTTCGGCTACGGGGTCTGATCGGATACTTGTTTCTGGTACCACAGGTGTCGGGAGCCCCAGAACCCTGGTTTCTGCCCGGCAATCATTGCAGCCCCTCGGGGAGCATCGTGGTGGCTGTGTGTTGAAACCCAAATCGCGGGGAGATCGTTAGCTCAGTGTGGAGTTGCATTGCAACCGGGTGCCGTGACCCAAAGATCGGCAGGAGTTTTAGATGGGCTCCGCTCCATGTCCAAATACATTGTTTCAAATTGGTACTCATGCGTGACAGTTGTTGCTCATGGGGGCGTTGGTAGACGCATTGTATTCAACAGGTGCTAAGACCACCGTCAGGTTGGGCCGCAAGGCGGGAACTGATGTTAAATTAATGACATATTTCATTCCAGCAGGGGCACCACATATGGGTGGAATGTGGGAGGCTGGAGTAGTTTCAATGCTCAATTTCGCAAGATATCCGGGGACTATAAGTATAACTATGAAGAGCTATCAACATTATTGTCCGAAATTGAAGCATTATTAAACTCCAGACCCTTTTCTCCGATGTTCACTAACCTTGCTGACCTTTCTGTCCTAGGTCCTGGGCATTTTCTGGTTGGCTCACAGATTTTAGCACCCAGCGATCCCCAGACAAGTGAGTCCAATTCTATATCAAATCGGTGGCAAAGGTTGAGGCTTATTCACCAGAACTTTTGCAAGATAGAAAAATTAATACATCAAGAAACTCCATCAACGTGTAAAATCCCAACGCCCAGAAGAGGACCTCAAAGAAGGATCTCTCACCGAATGTGTGGCGAAAGGCTGGCGGACATTTTAACAAGACGTGATGTAATCAAACGACCAATAGTGACCAATATGTTCAGTGACCAGTGCAATGCCTGCTTTGCCGACGGTTCTGATAAATATAGCGTCCAAAACGTCATATGCTTGACTCTGGGTGCCACCAGTAAGCCAAGTGTATAAAAAATTGTCGACAACCTAGACTTAACTGCATTCACCTTACATCTTGAAACTGTTTGTCCTTTAATACTACGTTCAAGATATATGGTGTCGAAAATCGAAGGGATCTTTCGCGTTGACTGCAGAATAACTCTATGAACCCCGTCCGTGTCTCTTCGCCAAGCAAAACCAAAAGGAATTTTCCAAATTCATTTCTTGCAGATTCGAAGTTTTATGAATCGGCTTCAATAGATATAACACTAGGAGTGGATATGTATCCAAAGATTATTCGTGAAGGTGTCTTTTCTAGAACAGGCTTTCTATCTACCGGCTCAAAAACCTATTTTCAGGAGGACTTTTTTGGTTCTTGTTGTTTGTAATTTGAAATGCACTTTAGTATAAGGTGTTGCAAAACCTAAACGCATCCCTTATTATTGAATTTCTACTTTTATATAATTTATACTGAATATTATAAAATTATATGCTGAATTAATTTTGTTTAAGGCATACATCGCTTAATTGCAACATTACTGCATTTTTCTTTTAATACATATTCGTATCTTGAATATGTGTCGTACGCTGATTGGCTGTTACATTCAGCTATTAATTATTCTCAGCTTATCTTACTTATATATACTTTTTCTTATTCCTTACTTTTACCTTTTTTTAGATCTAACTTTTGTTAAATAAAGAACCCACACGTATTTTATTAAGGCAACAGGTTATGGGCCCAGGAAAGCTCAATTAAATAAAAGGCTAAAGTATTAAAATAAATCGTTGAACATGACTGAGGAATCCATCCATATTTTTCACCGGCTAAACTGTAGCAACTACAGGTTGTAGAAATTTAATGTAGATGCAGTACTAAAAGGCCATGGGATACTAGACATAGTACAAGGGAAGTCAATATGTGAAAGCTTGCTAAGCCAAGAGCAAAAGAATTTATGGATGAAGCATGATGGTAAAGCCATGGGAATACTTATATCTTCAATCGATAAAGATCAAGCAAATCATGTGTTGTCATATACTACATCAAACGAGTTGTACGAAAAGTTACAAAATGTCTATGACAAACAAAGTGTGGTGAAAAGCATGTGGTTATATGAAGAGTATTTTTCTTTAAAAATGCAAGAAAACGAGTCAGTTGCAGCATATGTATCAAAGGCATCATCGTTAGCTGCAGAAATAGAAGCGCAAGGTGAAAAGCTATCAGACAATATAAAAATGGTACGAATCATTAGCAGTTTACCGCAAAGGTATCAACATTTTAAAACCGTGTGGTACAATATAAAAGAGGGCCGAACTATAGAAAATTTAATGACAAAACTGCAACTAGAAGAAGATCAACTCAAAAAGAACAACGATGCAGAGGTGACAGAAGCAGTCTTTAATGTGAAATTTGAGAAGCAAAAAAAATCTATTTCAGAGAGAAAGAGAACATCAAAATGCAATATTTGCCACAAATTGGGACATTGGGAAAAATAATGTCGTGTAAAGAGAAAACAAATTAAGCAGAAACAAGAACGTTTTAGACACAAAACTGACGATGAGGTTGCATTTATTGCGTCTACTTCAGATATCATATCAGCCCCAGATAGAGATGTTTGGATTGCTGATTCCGGTGCTACCGAACATATGATTTCACGAAAGGAGTGTTGCTGTAATTAACGGCTTACAAATTCAAACCGATTTGTTTACATTGGTAATAATGAGAAACTACCCATTAAATTTCAACTGAGAAGTAATCATGTGGCGAGCTCAGCAAAACAAGACTCTCCCCAACAATGGCATCGCAGGTTTGGACACATAAATACCGGAACAATAAATAACATATGCGACAAAAATTTGTCTGATGAAATATGTATGACAGATAAAACTGATTTCTTTTGCGAAGACTGTAAGCGGGGTAAAATGCAAATGTTTCCACATGGACTTGTGTGGCCCAATGAGTGAAACGGGTTTTGGAGGATTTCGATATTTCATGTTTTTTTTTTTTTTTTTTTTTTTTTATTATTAGGACCGGCACTGAGGGGATGACCCCTACTTATGCGTACATTGTGCTGGAACTAGGAAAATTGGTTGTGGGAAGGAGGATAAAGGGAGTAGTGTCTATGGACATTCGTTTTGAATTTATCCATGCTATATACGGCAGGAAAGACTTCCGCAGGGAGTTTATTCCACATACGGGCAGTACGGGCAAAGAATGAATTTTCCCTATTATGCGTAGTGCGGTTCACTGATAAATCCACCACATATGGGTGTGATGGCACTGTAGAGCGTGTTGAGCGTAGAAAAGTGCGCGTTTCGGGAAAGAGATCCCTGACTTCGGTTGTTGAAGGACGAAAGCACATGCTTCAGGTATGTTTATTTTTTATCAAACAAATCTGAAGAATTTGAAAAACTTAAATGTTCCTTTCTTATGGTGCGCAATATGACTGGTGAACGGGTAAAATAGATACGGTGTGATAATGGTAAAGAGTTTATCAACAAAAATGTTATTGAGCTGCAATGGAATTATTCTGGAAAAAATATCGCCGTACACTCCAGAACCTACAGCAAAGAATTTTCGTCTGTATGACTATGAGACAAAAAGGATTATAATTAGCTGCGAAGTTGTTTTCAATGAGAAAACAATATACCTTGCATCATTTCCAAAAGAAGAAGACAAAAGTGACATAATTAGTGAACAGCAATCATCCAGTATACCAGATACTTCAATATAAAATGAAGATACATTAAATAATAAGACAACTCCTAAAAATTCGCCAGAGTCGGTTGATAACGTAATGGAACATAAACGTTATACCCTACGGGATAAAATTATACCCCCACAGCGACTTGAGATCGATTATATGAGCTGTTTGGCAACCATTTTGGAACCAGAAACATATGACGACGCTATGAATTCAGAACATGCCGAAAAATGGCGGTAAAAGATGAATTAGATTCCCTTGAGCTAAACCAAACATGGGATCTGGTGAAAAAGCCAGACAAAAAGAACATTATTGGATGTAGATGGGTGTTTAAAATTAAGTCAAATCCCAGTCAAGAATCCATATTTAAAGCGCGTTTAGTAGCCAAAGGTTATTCGCAGCAGGCAGGAATAGACTTTTAAGAAACATTGTCTCCAGTCGTGAGATATGATTCAGTGAGAGCAGCAATCGCGCTAACTGCAATCGAAGACATGGAAATGATACAGTTTGATGTAAAACACCGTTTTTATATGGCGAACTCAGCGAGGAGATATATATGGAAATTCCAAAAGGTATCAAATTGCCCGAGAAAAAAAGTTTAGTCTTCCGTCTCAAAAAGGGGCTTTATGCTCTTAAACAAGCCTCTCGAAATTAGAATAATAAATTTGTAAAATTTTTAAAATGAAACAATCGATTGCTGACCATTGTGTTTTTATGGAAATATTGAAAACGTTAAAATTATCCTGCTACTATATGTAGATGACGGGTTAATAATATCTTCCAGCGTGTCTGGAATAAGATTATTTATTAATGAATTGTCAAAACAATTTCGTATTACTTATGGCGAAAGCAATTATTATGTTGGGCTTGAAATTCATAGGGACAGATTAAATAAATCAATTAAAATAAACCAACATTCCTATATAAAAAAGTTCTTAAAAAATTTAATATGGAAGATGCAAATACAATTTCAACACCCGCTGATTGCAATGTATATTTATCTAAATCGAGTGTCGAAGATGTTCAGTATCCATTTAGACAAGCTGTCGGCTCTTTGATGTTTGCAGCTATTATATCCAGACCTGATATAGCGTATGCAGTTGGAGAAACAAGCAAGTATACTGAAAACCCGAAAAATGTTCATGTTCAAGCCTTAGAGCGGATATTTAGCTACTGAAAAGCAACTGTAAACTAATACATTAAGTCGAATAACTCAATGAAATTTGAAGGATATACTGATGCTGATTTTGCCCGAGATATCGATACAAGAAGATCCACAGCTGGCTACGTGTTTCTCATCAATGATAGTGCAGTCACTTGGAGAAGTCATCGTCAAAAAACAGTGGCTTTATCTACCACAGAAGCAGAATGTATGGCGGCATGTGAAGGTACAAAAGAAGCAATTTGGCTTCAACAGTTGTTAGCAGATATTGGTTTATTTTTCAAATTAAGCTATAACTCTTAATATCGATAACCAGGGAGCACTTCGTTTAATAGGAAATCCTGAACTACACCATAGTACAAAACATATTGACATAAGGCTACAGTTTATCAGAGATCTTCAGAAGAATAAAAGTATTGAAATAAAATATGTCAGTAGTGAATTACAGCGTGCTGACGTTTTCACAAAGCCTTAAACAAATCAACGTATCAAAAATAATTTAGGGCTTTAGCAATGAGTGAGAGTGTTGAAGGGATACAACGCTTAATTGCAACACTGTAAAACTGAATTTTTCTTTTAATGCATATTCGTATCTTAAATATGTGTCGTACGCTGATTGGCTGTTACATTCAGCTATTAATTATTCTCAGCTTATCTTACTTATATATACTTTTTCTTATTCCTTACTTTTACCTTTTTTTAGTTCTAACCTTTGTTAAATAAAGAACCCACACGTATTTTATTAAGACAACAAATTTTATGAATATCCAACTTAAATTACAATTTTCTTGCTCGTATATGTAACACTGAAGTAGTATTTTGACACGGTTAATATGACTTATCCTGGTTCTATTGCACGTATCCGGCAATGTTAAGGCCAGCATCCCTTAACACATATTCTTTAAACCCCGTAACTGATTTTATTGTATATACAAAAGCTGAATGATCTACAACTGGTGAAACAACTATGCACTTACGGGTTGTATAAGTGTCTATCTCCCTCTTCGTTAACGCCTAAACCTGTATGTCGAACTAGCCAAAAAGTCCTAAATAATACTTCCTTTTTTTGCATTATAATGCAAAACTGTAAAACTAGTAATTATTAGTCTTACAGTTGTTCCTGATGCACTATCATACGAAGGTAGTCTTCCGTTTCAGAAATAAATTCAATATTACACACAAATCCTAAAGTAGATTGTTTTATTTCATATTTCGTTTTCCTATTGGGTTCAATTGAAAATCCTTGAGCGAAACTTATTTTGTTCTATTGGCTCGAGATACAATCTTTGTACTCTCCATCTCTTCCATCACTACTTCTATTATCCGATCTTAGCTCAACAACTTGAAAGTGAGAAAAATTTTTATTCCCCATAATTTTCATGTGTTTTCGATAACATTTCTGATTCCGTTTCAAGGTGAATTGGGTTTGGATTTTTTAAAAACATAACGGCCATAAAACACTACCAGCACGAGCCCAGTTTTTCAGTCTTAAAATTGAACACGCCGTTTCTGATTTGGTGGTTCCAAGTCAAACAATTGGAGATGGATGCCCTTGTATGTAGCTGGATGCACAATATCCAAAACTTTTCCATACGTAAGAATAGTGAGACTAAATTTTTAAATAACGTATCAATTAAGTATGAGAAATTATCTGGTTATGAAATTCTTGATACAATTAATGTCGGCAAAATAAAACTAAAAATGATTTTAAGCAGATTCACGAAACATTTTCCTGAGATCGAAGTCGAAATTACTGAAATTGTGTTCAAAAGATATGAATACGTTTGCGTTGGAAAGTGATAAAATAAACACAGACAAATTCTGCATACGAAAAATAAGAGTGTCAGACCTCGATCCGGTGTACATAGAAACTATCGTACGCCACACTCCTAAAAGGAAGAAATTGCAAAACAAGTTAAAAAGCTTCAACTAGATGAAATTGTCGAAACATCCACGATGGCGTTTAGTGGTTGATTACCGGAAAATTAATAACAAGTTAATAGCAGATAAGCTGTCTATGTCCAGAATTGAGGATATTTTGGACTAGTTAATTAGAGTAAACTTTTTCTGTTGTTTAGACTTAATCTCTGGATTTGACCAGATAGGATTAGGTGAAAAATCAAGAGACATTATTTCCAATTCATTTCGTTTCACGCGTTTACCATATGGCTTGAAAGTGGCCCCAAATTGTTTGATGACACCTTCTCAGGCCTTTATTTACATGGATGATGTTATTGTGACAGGATGCTCAGTAAAGCATGTGATTTAGAGTTTAGAAATAGTTTCCGAAAGATGCAGGGACTGCCACTTAAAATTGCACTCGCATGAAGGTAGTTATTTCAGATCTGAAGTGACATATTTTGGTCATAGGTGTACTGATAAGGGTATTTTACCAGGCAGTAACAAGTACGATTACATTAGAAACTACCCACGACCAACGAATGGCAATGAGGTTTGTCGATTTGTCGCATTATGTAACTATTACAGACGTTTCGTATCAAATTTTGCATTTTATTCTGTAAATTTAACTAGAAAAAATTAGCCTTTCAAATGGACTGAAGATTGTGAACAGGCTTTTCAAAAGCTCAAGACAGCACTAACATATCCGCAGATTCTTCAATAGCCTATTTTTGAAAAAACTTTGTATATAACCACCAAGTTCCACCAGCCGGTTAACTATCTTGGCGTGATGTGGTGTCGGCTGTGTCTCCTACTTCAACCCAGGTATTGCACATGTCTCTGCATGTGTAGTGCCTGTTTGGAAGTAAGAAGAAACAAAGTCTTCATAACTAAAGGTTAACCACCCCCTTCTATTTCCCATTTCCCCACTATCCTATATCCACCCCTATTCTATTTCCCCTTCCCTCCTCCAATTGTAAGATCAAGGTGGTAGGCAGCTGTGCCGAGGATCTGAATGGCTAGTTAGTGGTAAAAGATGACTAGTCGCTAACAGCTCCCCTCCGGCGCCAAGACACGGGTCGGTTGTAATTTTTTCTTTGTCTAGTCTACGAACGCCGTCACTGCGTGCATGGTCCATCCCCTTATTGGCCTACTCGTGGGAACAACACATGGAAAAATTTAATAAAACAAAAATAAACAAACAACAAAACAGAAGGGAAGATATCTCTTCAGAGGACAAACTTCTTGCCTCCAGCCATGAGACAGTAGTCAGCCTCTCGGATGGTGCTGGTAAAAGCCAAAGTACCCCGCTATCCGCACAAACACTAGTCAACAAGAATATGCCCCAAACACCGGTAATCAAGGCTGATAATCGGTCCAAGGGAAAACCTAAAACAAGGAGCGAGAAAGAACTCCTTAAGACGAGGTACTCCAAGGACGTATTCATTCTTGAAAAGATAGCCAAGAATGCTGCGAACGGAATAACTCATCCGCATGATGCTGAGGACAAGGTGATATATCAGGCCGTGGTGGATGAATATCATAAACTTATGGATTCTCTACCAAGTACGTCTGGTACGACACTGACATCCCAACAAAAAGAAGGTGAAAAAGGTGCTAAGAGAAATCGATCTCAGACAGAGAGCGGTCAGGCATCAAAAAAGAGGAAGGTTCAGCAGAAGACGTCCACGCCTCTACCAGCATCATCGTCATCCACGAGAAGACCCTTTAACGAGGTAGTTAAAGGCTCTGACGAACAGTAAGAGTGGGAAGACTCTCCCTGTAATAACGGAGTGGGGGGCCATCGAATCCAAACTGGCTGAGCTCGTAATGGACTACATCCTCTCCAATAAGGATAAGCCTCGCTTCGACTCCGGTGAGATACACCGGGGGTACAGGGTGATCAAATGCTTAGACGCATTTTCAAAGCAATTCCTCAGCGACAGTATCGCTAAGATCAGTAGGATGGGTTAAGCCTAAAACTCATCCCTGCAGAGGAAATACCGATGAGGCCGCGTGCAAGGATTTGGTTACCCAAACTAAGCAACGACGGTGGCAAAATTCTGGAGTGTTTGAAGATCCAAAATTCCAGCATTCCAATGGATGACTGGCCGATTATCCGCACGGAGGATCATGGCAGCAGTGGTACCTGCCTAATCCTCTCCATTTCGGAGTCTGGAGCAGAGGCGCTCAAGAAAGCAGGCTCCAAACTCCATTTTTTGGGTTAGGGTGTCTCGCCCAAGCAAGTCAGAGGTCGACGTTATCGAGGATGCCAACAACTTCCTGGGAGGAATGCAGCTCCCGGAGAATTAAGTTTTCTACACTATGGCTATAAAGATCGCCCAAATATATCTGAAGCACTCGAAATATGTAACAGATAACCTAGTGGTTATCTCGGCCGAGGAAAACATCGACATATGTATGATTCAGGAACCATGGGTAGCAAACTCCGAGGTTAAGGGGTTCTCGAGGTCCACATACAACATACTATATGCTAGAAGTAATGGTAAGCCCAGATCATGTCTAATAGCCAACAAACACATAAACACCTTTCTCAGTATCCAGCAGTTTAGCACAGGGGACCTTACAGTTGCGAGGGTCGAGCTAACAGATGGTAGGAGCCTCCTAATCGCACCATGCTACATGGCATACGACAAAGCAGCACCCCCAGATGAAGTGAAAGCTTTCATGTCATCTACTGGTGCCGATGAAGATGTCATACTTTGTTGTGACGCCAACGCTAGACATACAATATGGGGCAGCAGTGAAATAACCGACAGAGGTGAGCATATCCTAGATTTCATAAACCTTAATAAACTTACCATATGTAACTGCGGTACTTCACCGACTTTCATCTTTCCGAGTTCGGACAGGTTTAGTGGGTGGGAAGAGGTTCTTGACATTACCCTTGTAAACGCCAAATTTAGGTTTTCGATTGACAAGTGTAGGGTATCCAATAAGAGATCCTTCTCTGATCATTGCTGGATACTCTTCGAAGTCACGACACCAAATGATGGGAAACAATGCTTTAGAAACCCGAGAAGGACAGATTGGGATAGATTTAACATGATTCTAAAGCAAAAACTAGGAAGAGTACCGGAATGCGATTGATAGACTTGAACAAAATGTAGCTTTGTACAACAAGACCAAGGCCTTCGATATCCTGCCCCTTAACAAAGCCTAAGAAGAGTTATCCTCCGTGGTGAAGCGCGGAACTCTCAAGGCTACCTAAGCAGGCACGTAGGGTCTTCAACGCTTGCTATGAAAGCAAAATATGGCAGCCTTATCGCGACAAGCTAGCTATATATAAAAAGGCTATAAAGGTCGCCAAGAGAAACTCGCGGAGGAATTTCTGTGAGTCAATAGATAAAACTAGAGTTTCGGTAAGGCTAAGTAGGGCTCTGACCATGAGCCACACCTGTCCGATCTTCAATAAGAGAGGGGATGGCTCATGGACAGATTCCTCGGCGGAATCCCTGACAAGGTCAGTGGAATCAGCTCAGTTGGTGGGAATAAAGACGCTGTCAATGGAGATTTCTTATCCCCAGAGAGGATCTCATAAGCAATCGACAGCTTCTCTCCCTTTAAATCGCCGAGTCCTGACGGCATCATTCCAAAGATGCTACAGAGTGCGAAGGGCTCTGTCATTCCCTGGCTTTTTAGGTTCTACAAACTTGACTACGTTCCGACCAGCTGGAGGAAAGCAAGGGTAGTTTTCATTTCGAAGATTGGAAGAAGTCACGAGGATGCGAAGGACTTCAGACCAATCAGACTTTCATCCTTCTTGGTTAAGACGCTGGAAAGATTAATAGACACCCGTATTAGGCTTCGACTAGAAGGATCGTCAATTCTCGCGGCTAGTCAGCATGCCTACCTTAGGGGACGCTCTACTGAAACAGCACTACATGAGGTGGTAAGATTCGTGGAGAGATCCCTTGTGAACAAACAATATACCCTGGCTGCCTTCCTAGACATAAAAGGTGCCTTTAACAATGTATCAGTGGCAGCCACAGATCAGTCTCTCCGGGATGTCGATGTTGAGGAATACATCAGCAACTGGATTATTACTATGTTGAAGGCAAGGAATGTCACTGTGAAACTGGGCACCAGCGAGATGTCACGATGGGCGTGTAGAGGAACCCCACAGGGCGGGGTGATCTCACCTCTGCTCTGGCTTCTCGTTATTAACACGATTCTTCACAGACTAGATGCTGCAGGAGTTAAAGTCGTGGCTTACGCGGACGATGTAGTAATAATGGTATCAGGGATGTTTACGGACGTTATTAGCGATATAATGTCCAATGCCTTGGGTATACTCAGTGAATGGGCTACAGGATGTGGTCTAGGAGTAAACCCTAGCAAAACAGAACTGGTACTATTTACTACAAAGACCAAAGTTCAAGGCTTTAGACTACCTCGGCTGAATAATCTGGAACTGTCCCTTTCGGACAATGCAAAATATCTAGGAGTTATCCCGGACGCAAAACTATCGTGGAAACCCAATGTGCTATATAGGGTTAAGAAGGCAACAGTTACCTATTACTCCTGCAGGAGGATGTTTGGTTCCAGATGGGGTTTAACACCCTCCATGCTTAAACGGATGTACACAGCTATTGTACGCCCTATATTGACTTATGGATCTTTGGTATGGTGGCCTGCGACGACTAAGAAATATGTGGTAGCTCAACAATACAGGATACAAAGATCTGCCTGCATCGGGATTACGGGTTGCCTACGTACTAGCCCCGCAGAGGCTCTGAATGCTATACTGAACCTAATTCCGATTGACCTTTATGTACTGGGTGCATCCTCGAGCAGTGCGGTGAGACTGGCGGCATCTGCGAAGTGGAGGTTAAGGGACTATGGCCACGCAAGGATCCTAGATCAGTTACCACCGACACTGAGGAAGCCCACTGACTATATGGTACCCCACTTGGACTACAATATTACTTACAAGGTCCTCATTCCACCCAGGCGGGTGTGGAGAGGGGGAAACATAGAGAAGGACTTCGACTGCAGGATGTATACTGATGGATCAAGAGTGATCTGTGGTGTAGGTTCAGGTTCTCAAGGGACCTTGGAACTTTCGCTCCAACTTCCTGATGAAGCTAGTGTATTTCTGGGTGAAATATTGGATATAAGGGAGGCAGCTAGGTTACTAATTGACAGGGGTGTTCAGGGTAGGGTCGGTATCTTCTTCGACAGCCAGGCAGCACTCCTGTCTCTGAGGTCGTTCACTATTTCTTCTACCTTGGTAACTCAATGCACGGAGCTTCTATCCAGATTGGGACATCAGACTGACACAACCCTCATCGGGATTCCCGCACATTGTAACTTCCCTGGAAACGAACGGGCGGACGAGCTAGCTAGGGCTGGATCTGCTATGGACGCTGTGTCGCTGGCCATCCCGTATGGCGCTATGAGATGCGGCATTCAGAGCCACTACCGGCAGAAGGCTGTAGACAGTTGGCGCAAGCTGGACACGTGTAGGGCGGCTAGAAGTATGTGGCCCTGCTACGACGACAGAAGGACAGCACAGCTGATCAACAGGAACCGTAGGGACATCTCAAGACTCGTCGCAGTAGTGATGGGGCACCCGTACTGGTGATACGGCTGATTAAATTTTTAACAGTTTATCAGATTTATATTTGGATCAAATTAATGGAACTTTGAATTTTTATGGAAAAATTTTGTACTTGGTATCTGTTAATGAGCCTAAGGAATGCATTGTAAGCCGAGCTTATCCCGTTAGTATGCCTGAGGACCGTTACCATCCCACAATTGAAATAAGCAGCAACATATCTACTATTTTTACAGCTAGAAACTATGTTAATAAAGAAAGAGTTTTCTGTTACCATAGAGCTAATTATAATGATCTTAATAATCACCTGGTAAATAAAAATTGGCTTCAATTGCTGTCAAGTACTACAGGATATATATGGATGAATGCATCCCTATGTATGTACCACGAAACAATTCTGGGCTACCCTGGAACTCCAAGCAACTTTCCACTCTAAAAAACTTGAAAAATAAATACTTAAAAATGTTTAAACAATATTAATAATTTTTTTCTACTCCAAGTATTCAGTTCTTCGTGCAGAATACAATCTGCTGAACACTCAAATTTACAATGATTACATCCGTGTTGTTAAGTGCAATCTTGTTCAAGATCCTAAAACGTTCTTTAAGTTTGTTAATACTAAAAGGAAATCAACTGGCTTTCCTAAGGTCATGAAATTTGTATGCTCTGAGACTAGTGATGATTTGGAAATTTGTTATATGTTTGGGGTTTTTTTTGCCTCCACATACTCTTATGCTGTATTCGATGCTAATACTATCTACCCTGTGGTCCCTTTCCCGATATTTGGAAAAGTCTTATATTATCCCATTGTTTAAAGCAGGAATTTAATCCAGCATAATAAATTATTATTAAAACCCATTATGTCTAATTTATTGAAAAGCAGCGCATGATTGATTTTGTGGGTGATGTTGGCTGAAGTAGTAGAACACGAAACTATGAAGCGGAGGGTCCTGAGTTCGAGCCCACGCTGAGTCATGAAATATTGTGTTGAATTCCTCTGATCAGCATTAGTGCATGGTTGTGTTAGTGTTTGTCAGCCTGTTTCAATGATGAAGGCATAGTCACTGGTCACTGAACACAATTGGTAACGACTGACAATATCATGTACTAAATGCAGAGTAACAGCACCACCCACCTTCGTCGGCCCTGTAGCAAAAATTAGCCGGCGAAGTAAAAAGTTGAAATAGCTACGAAAAAACTGTCTATCTTCTCATCTTTCCTAATCTGTCCCCTCAATACTATCCCCTTGTTTATATCACAAATAAGCAATTACAGAAGAATACCGAAACTGAGTGCAGCTCCAAAACTTTTTGAAAAATGTATGGTGGATAGTGTTAATCATCAAATTTCTTCCTTATTGTCACCACTTCAACATGATTTTCGTAAAGGTTTTTCTGCTATGACTAATATTCTCCAGTTAACAACTTTAGTGAATGCAGCTTTCGCGAAAGGTTATCAGACGGATGTCATCTACACCGATTTCAGCAAGGCATTTATTTTTTTATCTTGGACCAGCACTCAGGAGATGACCCCTATATATGCAATGCATTGCGCCGGAACTGAAAACAAGGGGATAGTATTGAGGGGACAGATTAGGAAAGATGAGAAGATAGACAGTTTTTTCGTAGCTATTTCAACTTTTTACTTCGCCGGCTAATTTTTGCTACAGGGCCGACGAAGGTGGGTGGTGCTGTTACTCTGCATTTAGTACATGATATTGTCAGTCGTTACCAATTGTGTTCAGTGACCAGTGACTATGCCTTCATCATTGAAACAGGCTGACAAACACTAACACAACCACGCACTAATGCTGATCAGAGGAATTCAACACAATATTTCATGACTCAGCGTGGGCTCGAACTCAGGACCCTCCGCTTCATAGTTTCGTGTTCTACTACTTCAGCCAACATCACCCACAAAATCAATCATGCGCTGCTTTTCAATAAATTAGACATAATGGGTTTTAATAATAATTTATTATGCTGGATTAAATCTTATTTAATCGGTAAAATTTAACGCTGCAGTTTCAAGGGACATTTCAGTAATATCTGGTGTTCCGCAGAGGAGTCACCTTGGTCCAATTCTTTTCCTTCTCTTCATCAATGACCTACCAGAAGCAATAAAATACTGTAATATATTGATGTATGCGGACGACGTAAAAATATGGTGCGACATAAAACATCCATCTGATCAACAGTTCTTGCAGAATGATTTAAATAATTTTTATATTTGGTGCAAACTCAACTTAATGCAATTAAACTGTAATGTAATCATATGCAATTTTCAAGATCACACAGCCCTGTTCACAATTATAACCTAGATGGTTATAATTTAAAAACGCTGCACGAAGTTATGGATTTGGGAATTTTACTCGATAGTAAACTTAATTTTGTCCAACACATTACTATGACTGTTAATAAATCCCGAAGTATCCTTGCATTCATTAAAAGATGGGCAAAACAGTTTAATGATCCTTATGTCACTAAAACATTGCATATTGCATTAGTTCGGCCAATTTTAGAATATGGTAGCATAATTTGGGATTCACTGTATAACATTCATATTGAACGTTTTGAATCCGTTCAAAAACAATTTCTAATTTTCTGTCTAAGAAACGTTTATAGAAATCGGATGGCACTTCAATCATACTCTACGAGATTAGCTGAAATTGATATTCCTTTAGAGAGCCGGAGAACAATGCTCAACGCCTGTTTTATGGTAAATCTTTTCAGTAGTAGCATCAACTTCGAATTTTTACTGAACAATGAAATGTCAGATCCTCTCATAAAACTATGTACTTGCTTTAATGAAATCTTTATCAACAAACGTAACGTCATATTTTTTTTAAATTATTAGGTTTTATTATGTTCTTTAAATAGCATAATTTGTATTGAATTATATACTATTCTGCTTAAATAGTCTGTAAGGAAATTGTAAATAGACTAATTTAAATAAATAAAATATCCGTCACGTGCATTAACCAAGGGAGAATTAAACAAAGCACCAATAGAACAGGAATTAATTGCGATCCAAAGGGCAATTAATCACTTTCCACCATACGTCTATGGTAATAAATTTATTGTGCGAAGTGATCATAAACCATTGACGTATTTATATTCTATGAAAAACCCATCCAGCAGATTAACGAAAATCTGTATGGAACAGAAGCACTGTTATAGAACACGTTACAGGCAAACGGAGGAGCGGATGCACTATCACTAATTGAATTAAGTGATATTAAAGCAATCCCTTTACGGAGAAAACTGTTGTGCATTATTTATGCACAAGCTGTTCATAACTATAAAATGTTTAGGTACATTTTTGAATATGCAACTTTGCGCATAAATTATGCCTAATAATCATAAATTCTGCACAATCTATTAAAATAGTGCACAATTTATACACAAAAAATGTGCACAGTTTGTGAACATTGTTCATAGCTTAATTATTTGAAAATTAAACACAATTGATCATAATATATGAACATTGTGCATGAACGACTATTAACACTTATTGTTCATGAGTTATGCCTACTTGTGCATAGATTTTGCCCAATATTTTGATATGTGTGTATCTTGTTCATATGTTGTGCCCATTTATGCATTGATTATGGACAACGCGTATACATATGGATAATGAGTAAGCATTAATTGCTAGTTAGTTTCACACGTTCTTTGTGTCAAGAGTGCCGGTCGTGTTTAGAAACGACAGTAATTGAAGTGTGCAATATATCATTTAATATTATTTAGAATTATATAATTGAGCAAATTAAGAAAACCAGAGGTAAGCATTGACTTCTTATTATATATTTATCACTGCAGTTATGAGAGTTAGGATATTTTTTTTTAAATTAATTTCGGCTTGTTTGATAATTTTGAATAAACTTTGACGAATTTCCGCCAAAAAGAGATCTTTTTGACCCATAGTGGGCGTGTCCGTGGACCGATTTTGTCCACCTCCGAACTTTTCCGTAAGTAGAATAAGATTCAGGCCTCGAAACCCTTGAAAACGATATCCATATCGACTTTTTACCCCCGGTCCCACTAGACTATGTTTTATGATAAGCATTTTATAGAAATGTAAAAAAATTAATGACTTTATAAATTATATAAAATAAACATGTTAATAATGAAGTATATGATTTATGGTATTTTAATATGTATATATATAATATTAGTTATTAAGCACCTGTACTTTGAAACAAAGACATTTGAAAATAAAATTTTGTTTCTTTAATATTTGCAAGAGGTGTAAAAATGTTTCCTATTTATTCACAATCTATGCCCAGTTGTTCATAACCTATGCACAGTTGTTCATAGTATTTTCCCAGTTGTTCAGAATCTATGAAAATTTTGTTCATAACCTATGCCCAGTTGTTCATAAAACATGCTCATAGTGCTGAAGTTATGAACAAGTGTGCATAGATTATGAACAACTGTTCTTAGCCATTTTTCGTGAACAATTTGTGCATAAACTGTGCCCATAGCGCATAATTTCTGCACACAATTCTCTTCGTGTAATGTTCCATATAAATGCGTCGTGGCCTCAGCCGCAATACCGTTCATCTACTGCGGGGATTTTTCAGTTCATAGTCACAAATCTGTATATAAATGTATGGTGCAGAAATCAGATTAGTTGTGTAACAAAAAAATAAATTAAAATAACATTGTACTCGTATTTTTACGATACTTACAATCATGCCATTCGTATTAAAATAACCTTTCCAGTTAAAATATAAATACTCATTACAGCTAGGCTTTATAATCCTTACGTGTGTCTCGTCGATGCAGTCAGTTATTGAGGGAATTCGATATTTGTTATAAAAATAATCTCTTGACCGTTACTTTTCGTTAGAGTCCATTTCACATTGCACCCACAGAATAGTTGATGCGGTACTTCTACCCAGACATGATAGAATCGTTTCCAACAGCTCTTTTATACGACCCTTCGGCTAAAAGTCTCAAAGAAGCTGCAAGTTGGAGCAACGGCGGGATCTTGGAACGTGAAAGGTGTTCTTTAATTGTGTCTAATACCATACAGAAAACGTCTTTCTTTAAATAGCAATAAGCTATTATTCTGCAAAGCAACTTTAAGAATGAACGCAGATTATTAAACATGTATTTACGCTGTCTCCGGGTTGCTGCAATCTCGCAAACGCTTTCATCGGACCTTTTCCGTGCGCTCTTCCTCAGCTTTATAGAAAATTAATTTTAAATAGTTTTTGCAACAATTGTATGTATGTATTTTGTAAATTCACTTAATATTTTCACAAAATTACACAAATGCAAATAGCGAAATAATAGAATTTATTTCCCACTTCTTATTTTCTTTTCCATAATTACTTTTTTTATGTAAAAAACATAGGTTTTAAAAAAAAAATTTAGCGCAAATACCACAATTTACTAAATTTTCAAACAAAAATCTTGCTTTAAACGTAGTAAACAAATCAGCAAAATATAAAACAGCTGATTCGAATATCAGTTTTACTTGCATTCGAAAACAATAAAACCGATATCGGTTTTAAAAACCGACAATCAGCAAATTCGACTTGGATATTGTGACATCTCTGATTATTACAATAATATGTGACTTAACCAAATACCTTGTAGCGGTGACAATAACTGATAAATGAGCTAAAACGATTGCAAAGGCATTAGTAGAAGATTTTATATTAACTTGTGGACCTATACATAAAATACTTAGTGACATGGGCTCTGAGTACAACAATCATACTTTCAGAACAGCTTACACTACTAAACATAAAAAAATCAATGTCAGCTCATCATCACCAAACACTGGGAACAGTTGAAAGACCCCACAGTACACTTAATGAAGAAATAAATACATTTTCTTTTATTGTATTTGTCATATATATTAATTACTTTTTTTTAATTCATTGTTAATCTCACATTACTATATGCGATTTAATATAAGTTTTATTAATAGTTATATATATTACTATATTGCCCAAACTATAAAAAAAAACCTTAAAAATATTATTAGTAAAAATATTGTTAACAATATTTTTAATATCTCATTGATTTGTTTAAAAGAATTGTTCAAGATACTTAAAAATATGATCAATGATATTTGCAAAGAAAGCTCTTGTCGACATCACTTGATCAATGATCTCTATAAGAGTTTTCTCTTTAACAAAGCAGGTGTAGGGAAAATGCCCAATGTATTAGTAAGGTGTCGATAACATATTTAAAATACAAATTATAATTTAATAATTATTAATGCAAATAATTAATCACACCGTAGATTCATATTACTTTTAATAATGTGTCGTTAACTTATGTACAGTACAGGTTATCCACCTGCAACCTGATGACACCGTGGAATCATGTTACTATTGGCACGTAATTGGGTAATGTTTCTTACCTACATATTTGCTTAGGTTTACGATTTATTGTTTAAGTAATAATTATAAGTAATTATATGGTAAAGAGCATTCGGCAGAAGACCAAGGAATAAATCAGATCTACAAAACAACTTAGCAATATATATATATATATATATATATATATATATATTATTATATTATGTCAATCAAATGGAAAGAAAAAACATATATATAATCATCGCACTGTAACGCTCGCCCTTCGTCGTCTTTAAAAAGATGCCTCCGGCATGTCCTCCACACCAAACAGTGCATTTTTGGTGATTAATTGGGAGTTCCTGCAATGCTTTTGGCTGCTCCTCACAAAATATAGCAATTTCGCTTGTTCGCGTATCTAGTCAACCAGTAATGAGCTTCGTCTCCAAACACAAGAACCGCACAATGAAATTCCTTAACCGAGCATGAATTTTGATAATAAAATTCAATAATCTGCAAGCGGTGTTCTTTTGTAAGTCACATGAACAGCTCAGCTTTCAAAATAGTGTTGTCAAAAGGAAAGTTGCTAAGAAAATTACTCTTTACTATCACAACTTTAAAGGTCAAGAAAGATTGTTTTGCATAAGCCCCTAATGGTGTAAATCGCGTACGTATAGTATAATTTGTTATCAAAATAGGGTAGGAAAAAAATCTGCTCGCGAGTACAATTTTATTTTTCATTCGGTTTAAAATTTCTTGTAGTAAGTTTAAAAATAGAATTCGAAAAAGAAATTTTATTTTTAGTTTTTTGTTTTATGTGTTTTCCTCGCAAACGACTTACCTCACTTTTTTACGCACAAACGAATTATATTTTATGGTTGTAAAAAAAATAATGCAAAAGAAAAACTCGCATAAATATTTATATGCTTAAACATGTTGAGTTGCTTTCTTTGGTGTTTGTGTATAGTTAATTATTTCAAGTTTTTTTTAGAAGAACCAACACTACATATGCAGTGAATTGCACCTGAACTAGGAAGGATGTAATAGTGTCTGCATAGATGACTGTTTCTATCGCAAAAATTTTTGTTTTTAAATTTGCGACAGACACTTATTTTACTTATTTTACTTTCTTCAATATTTTTTGTTTGTGAATTTCTTTTATAAAATTTGCGAATAGAAAAGAATAATTTTTAACAATATGAAAAATTATATTCCTTTGAATTAAATTCGCGAAAGATACAAATTTGACGTTCGGCATCCTCTGGTTAAATCATAGCTACACGACATATATACAGATATTAAAGGTGTTAACAGATTTTCAAAAACCAGTTATTACAAACTTTCGATGACTTGATTAAAATCACATTTATTAAAATCAAATCTAATAGCATCCCTTTACCTTTATCACCCAATTAATTACCTCATTTGGGGTTTATAAACGTGGGTACATAATATCAGGATAGACTTAGGTTATTTATGCTAGCAACATTAACGCATATGTATACATATACATATGTATGTATCTATAAATACTTACTTAGATTTGGCATGAGTAAGAATGTGAGACTTTAAATTTGTAGATTGGGCAAATTTCTTATTACAGCCATCAACAGGACAAACATATGGTCTATCACCGGTATGAATACGGACATGTGTTCTGCAAAAAAATACAACATATAATTAATCGTTTTAAATACAATGATTAATACACTTCTATACGACTAAAAAGCATATACAATTTTTTAAATGCTTTATAAATACTCTGTATTTACAGACGTTTGAGTATTCGATAACTGTTTTTAACGATATATAAGCTGAACAACAACTTTGCTCTCGTAGATTTTGCCATAATTTGATATTTCATTGCTTGAACGTATTATACCGCGTTACTCATCATGAGGTTTGATTTTTAATATTCACAGACACACCGCGCATGACTCATATCAAACTACTTTGTCAATTTTTCAGTATCATTTGACAAGTCAACATGAAAAGACTCACACAACAACATCGTCTTTAAATGTTCAACTGTATTACGAAAAACAGCGTTATATCATAAAATGTTTTTCGCGCGATTCGAGGAACTTACGGTGCGCATAATCAGCCAATAAAACCACTATTGCCAATACCAATCGCAAATTTGAGCCCCAGTTTACATTAGTGGATGATACTCAATCGGTTAGATCACATCCAAAATGTAGCGAAGAGAATGTAGTAGCTGTAGCTGATTGTGTACCCAAAGACCGTGGCGAATCGATTCGTTGTCGTTATCAGCAACTTGACTTGTCATATTCGACAACTTGGCATATTTTACGTAAGAATCTCGGTTTTAAAGCATACAAAATTCAACTTGTGCAAGACTTGACGCCAGGCTATTTAAATTCGCTTTTATTTTCAGTGAATGGACTCTGGAAAAACTCAATGAAAATTCAAACAATTAGCCTATAAAACTTAATTGTATTTAATATAACAATAAATTTAAGTTGTGGCTTAAGCTAACAATAAAAAATTAAAACGTTCACACGTACTTAAGTATAAAAGAATTCAAGCCAAAAAAATTTGGCTTGTGTGTAATGGAACAGAAAATTCATAGAAAGGGGACATGCCAAAAATAATCAAACAGCAACACGGGTATTAAATAAAAATGTGTTACCATCAGTTTCATACAATTCCCTTTTATAAACAAGAACTGTTATCATATTCAACGGTGGCATGACAGATTGTTCATGGACCTTATGTCACCCTAATAAGTGACATTATGTCACTTGGTGTGGTGTCATAATGTCCATGTATAATGTGTCGTAAAGTCCATGGACATTATGTCACTTTTAGAGTGACATAATGTCCATGATATTCAAAAATCAGTCGGCGCCGACTTTTTCAAAACTTTTCTTTTAAATCTTTGCATATTTCACATATTTTGTAAATATTGAATTTTGAATCTTCTCAACATCACAAAATTCTAATAATAACTAAGAATTATAGCAATCCTCTTATTTTTACTTTAAATTTACTAAGGTAAATTAACTTGATGGAAAATTAAAGTATAAATACCCAAAAATGATTTTTGAATATCATGGACATTATGTCACTCTAAAAGTGACAATGTCCATAGATGCTGTACGACACATTATACATGGACATTATGACACCACGCTGAGTGACACAATGTCCATGGACATAATGTCACTTATTAGGGTGATTAATGTCCATGGTCATTATGTCAATGAATATTATGTCATGCCACCGAATTTAATATAGCAATATGAATGTTCGATAAAAATACTTATATGAAAATTCAGTGCTTTATCGTGAAATTGTGTTCAGTGATGAAGCACATTTCCGGCTCAATGGATTCGATACTAAACAAGGCTTGAATCAATATACTTGTTGAGAAACTATTTTGGTCAGCACTTAATTTCACATTTCGCTACGGTCAATTACGCACGTAGAGGTTGTGACAGTGGGATATGCAGAGTCTGAGGTGTTCAGGAATGAGCTACGATTAACGATTTGGAGGCTAACATTATTCGTGTTATTCGCGAGTCACTGTGCTTGAACGAATCGCCCAAAATTGGACTCTGCGAATGGATTACCTCATACGTAGCCGTGTCCAACATTTACTCATTATTACTTTTAGACAGAAAATGGCATAAATTGTTCCTTTCCTTAACAGATATTAAACATTTTAAGTTCAATTTTAAATTTATGTGTTATTATATTCTGATATTTTTAAGCTTAAGGTCTCTTTATTTTAATTTAATTCTTAATTTCAATATTTCGTCCCTCCTTTGTGTGACTTCTTCAGGAAATTAATTATTTTATTTTATTGAAATTAAGAATTAAATTAAAGTAAAGAGTCCTTAACCTTAAAAATATCAGAATAAAATAATAACTAAAAGAGGTCAAGAAACCAGAAGAATTTAAATTTATCTGTTTTATTTTGCACTATAAATCAAACAAACAAAACAAAATTAATTATTGTTTTTAAGGCAAACAAAAAATAGTTTTTGAAATAAAACCATACACTTTAGTTTCAAAAATGTTTCGATTTAATTAAAATAATAATATTAATAACATAAAATGCAAATTAGAATACAATAAATATTTGATGCTTTTATTTGTATTTAAATTAAAATAAAAAGACTTTTTGGTTTTATTTGTATGCATTTAATTTTATTTATTCTCAAAAAATCACAAACCGTAACAACGTACGTACAAATTAATTGTCATTATCGCAAATAGTTTTTATTCCCAAAGATTATTACTATTATTTGAATATAATTAATTTTCATTTATTGGTAATAAAGTAAAGTATGTTATTGGAAGCGTTTCACCAACTCAAAGTTTATTATCGCTATGTGAGCTTGAGTGCCAAATTGAACTGCCACATTTTGTAATTACAAAGAGCTCCATAACTTCAATCAGCAAAATGGATTCACATTTCATGTGAACTGAATGTTAAATAAAATGCAAGGTAGCATTTGCTACAAATTTAATATTTTAGTGTAAGTAGTTTTAGCTAATTCCCCAAAATCTTGTAAATAAAAGTCCTTTTAGTTACAGTTTTTTCCAGACGTTTCGTAGATTTTTTCGTCTGCTTTTTCAGGGGATCGTCTATTTAAATTAATAAAAACCTTTTAACATACAATATTTATACACATTTTAATAAATTACTTACAATTTTATGTTTCAATAACAAGTTATTTATCATAATTTGGAATTTTTTAAAAGTATACATCAAAAAACCATTTAAACACATCTTAGAAAATATCACCATAGTTAAATTTTATTCGTTAAGAGCAGCCCTGTAATTTGCGTTGATATTATCGGTGTCTTCTTTTAAATTCATTGTTTTACTTATTTTCTGTTGTATGCGTAAACTTTCAATTGTGTATCTCTTTTTCGCAATGTTCTCTATGTCCAATATTTTTACATTATCAATGGCAGCTGCATCATATGTTGTGCGAGTGCCGTTGTCTTTTTTTCTCTGTGATGTCCATTTTATGTTCTTCCATTTTCGTCTCTAAACTTCTTTTTGTTGTGCCAATGTAAATGAGATCACAATTATCATTATTTCCACCGTTACATTGTATTTCGTACACAACATTACTATTTTGTTGTTTTGCTACTGGTGTTTTTATTTTTGAGAATATTGTGTTTATTGTTTGATTTGGTTTGTATGCAAAACATATGTTAGGTGATTTTATTGTTTTCTTTATTGTTATATTATCAATAACATTCGGTATATACGGTACGCTGTAATATTTTGTATTCTGTGTTGTAGACGTTGTGTTGTCATTGTGTAGGCTTATATAGGTTAGTTGGTTTTGTGATTTTTCGACGAGTGACCTACTGATATCTGTGGGAAAGCTATTTTTCTTTAATATTTTAAATATTATGTTCCTATTCTTCTTGTGAAATTGTTTATCACTAATTTGAAAGACTCTTCTAATAAAGTTTTTTTGCGGTATTCATTATTCTTCCAGAAGGCGTATATTTAGCAAACCAGTCGAAAACAATTTCATTTTGCTATCTGTGTAGAATTGTGTCTAAAGCTACGGTCACATTGGGCAAATATTTGGCTGCAAACATCAAATATTAGTTCTCTGTAATGTGACCATAAAACAATTACTATCAGCAAACAAAAAAATATCTGTTAGCATACAAACAAAATAGTTTTCCGGCGAACAAAAATGTGTCTAATGTGAACAAAGTGTGAACACACAGTGGCAAATATTTTCCTCTTTTTTCGGCAAACAATTATTTGCTCTTACAAAGTTTTTGTAAGAGCAAACAGTGGAAAATAAAAGCTGTTTTTGTTTTGGTTTATTATTATTTTAAGTATTTTACTATTCCAATTAAAAATTAAATTTTAAAATTTAAATTTGTTTCATTTTAACACAGAACAAAAAGATAATTGAATTTAAGAAGGTGAAGATTTTAGAAGGAGGTTAATTGAAAAGAAAATAATATATTTTCGAAATTTTTGGTCTTTGAAAGATCGAATTTGAAAAATTTTTGAGTTGATATCAATTTTATATATGTTTATACTGAAAAGGTACTTCGCCTTCTTCCACGAAATATTTCGAAAACTCTTCTCTTATATTTGAATTATTCTGTGATAAATATTGATCGAGTGAAGATTCAAAAATTTTTGACTGTTTTCTTCACTTCTCCACTCACCAAGAATAAGGGTCCCATCAGAAATACAATGGTCAACAAGGTTGTGTTAAAGTAAACAGAACTTTTACGTTGCATTAAATAATTGTGTAATACACAACAAGGCAGGGTTACTAGTTTCGCTTTTGTTGGTTCGAGCTTTATTAGACTACGCATTACTCTAAACCGTGATGGCATTATACCAAAAGCGTTTTCAATTACACGCCTTGCCCTTGATAGGAGATAATTGAAGATTCTTTGAACAGCGTTCATATTACGAGCACTGAAAGGTTTTAGTATGTTCGGTGATAAAGCGAAAGCATCGTCGGCCACAAGAACAAACGGAACAGGCAAATTTCTCGATGGCAGCGCTTTATGCAAAGACAGATTAAGCTTGTTGTTTGTTAAAGCATTGCCAAATGAGTACTTTCGAAAAACGCCTCGATCGGAAATGCGTTCATTCGACCCAACATCGATATACAGAAACCTGTAGTTTGCATCTGCGATTCCAATGAGAACAATACTCGGAAACATTTAACCATCCCCACTCGCTTGATGGTACCTAATTTAAAACTAATTAACTGCAATGGAATGATTTTCATATTTTGTACCTTTAAATTTTCCGGCTGCAACACTTTGTAAATAGCTTCACGTACACACGGAATGATTTTTGAAATTGTGTTGTGGGGAATGCGAAAAATGTATTGAAGGGATCTGAAGCTTTCGCCAGTCGCGAGGTACCTGCATGTAACTATTAAACGTTCAGTGGAAAAAGCGGTTTCCCAAGCCTAGTTGTTTTCTTTTATAATTAGTGGCTCTACCAATTCTAGCTCCAAAAATTGTAAAATTTCGAATTTTATGGCATTTTTCTGAGATATCTTTTACCAAGTAATCGAAATTCGTTGAGTTCATCCGCAAAAAGTTTTTATAGAACTCTGGATTTTCTAAACGGAGCTCACGTACCAGTTTTCAACAACATCCCATCTCCTCCCGCCGTTGTAGCCATTCTCTTTTGTTCTTCTTTTTAATTGATTCCTGACCTTCCAAAACCAAAACTGATCCCGCTGCGCAGCTTAGCAAAAGGAAATCTTCAATATCTTCCATAATTTAAAATTTGCTTTAAGCAAAAAAATTTTTGTTTTTTCACTGTTTGAGTAAATAATTTTGAACGTCAAACAAACTATTCAATGTGACCATGGGGAAAACATTTGCTGTCAAATAAAAAATTTCTATTGTTTGACTGATGTCTGAACTAACAAAAGAGGCAAACAAATGTGGCTAATGTGACCACAAAACAAAATTAAAATGAATTTTAATATTGTTTTCCCAAAAATGAGCAAACATATTTTACACAAATATTAGCCCAATGTGACCGCACCTTAAGTATGGAATTTTTTGTTATTTTAAATATCCATGGTAAATTGAATTTTGTGGTGGTAATTATTAAGTGCTGTCAGATGGCAGCCTTGTTTTCGCGTTTTATGACTGCTAGAAAATCATCTACATATTTAACTATATATTTAATATTAATGTCATTTAAACAAAATTTAAGTATATTTAAAAAATTCGTGCGTGTAATTTTCGTAATTTGTTTGATTTGGTCCCACTTGCTCATTATGTTTTTAATTGTTATATGTGTAGGGATATTAGTAAAAAGAGAAAAAACATCAAAAGAAACCAAGATATCATTTTCTTTCAATTTAAAGTTTTCCATTTGTTCTTTAAGTTGCATTGCATTGGTGATGTTATATTTATCAGAAACGGGTTTCCTTAAAATGTTTCCAGCGTATTTTGATAATTCATAGCAAGGTACTTGCATTGATGATACTATTGGCCCCTGGGGTGTATCGGTTTATTTATTTTTGGTAATCCGTATATCCTAGGAGCTGTAGCCGCTGAGGTAGCTAATTTTGACTTTTGCCAACTATCAATGGAGTCATTTTTGAATAATTCTGCTACTATTTTGTTTTTCTCTCTTTGTAGTTTATTTGTTGGATCAGCTCTATATGTATCTTTGTCGTTTAGTACTTTAGACATTTTTGTTTCATACTCCTCTTTGTACATTATCACTGTTTTGTTGCCTTTATCCGCTTGGGTAATAATGATGTTATAATGTCTTTCTATAAAATCTCATGTTGCTTTGAAGGCGGACAAAATGAATTTTTCATGTTCCGTGTTCCGAATGTTTTTCTTAAATGAACTGAGTCTATTGGCTAATTTTATTCTAGCGAAATCTTTTTGTCTGTTTTCTTCTTGCGATTGTGTGCATTGCTCTACATCTGCTATAACGTGTACGGTTGAAAAATGTTTTGCGATAATTGGTAATGCGAATTTTTTCCCTAACGATAGTATCCACTTACATTGACATGGTATATTTAATTCAGTTTTATATACAAACCAGTCTTCGTTATATACAAACCCTAGTTTTTTAAACTGATTTTCTTTAAGTGCTTTTATATGTTTTTCCTTTCTTTTTGTTTATTTATGAAAGTTGTGGAGTCACTGGTGGTTAACAAATATGGTGTTCGTTTGTGATATTTCTAACTTTAGAGGCTTTTTGTGGAAATTACTTTCAATATTTTTAGTTTGTTCATTATTGTTATGGACGGGAAGAGAAATTTAACTTGTTTTTTATCTTGGACCAGCACTCAGGGGTCCTATATATGCAATGCATTGCATTGTTTGGTTGTGTTAAACGTATGTGTTTGAATTATACCATTTCTTCGACATGTCAATAAGAAGTTTAGTCTCTCATATTGTTGAGTTTTTAAAACTTCATGTTTAAAAGTGAAGCATATTAAAAACTAGAACGTAAATTTTATGCTTTAATATTGTTTTTTTTGTCTAGTTTAGCTACACATAAAAAATTTACGACAAAATATTTTAGCGATATATTTTATATAATTTCAGAATCTGAAGTGAAAGTACCTTAGCAGTATTCAAGTGTTTCATTAATTTCACTATTGAAATAGAACACGATTTAAAACTTTCGTATTTAGATACTTTAGTTATAAGGAAAGGGAACAACTTAGTAACAGACTATATAAGTGATAAAGAATTCCATAAGGATAATGAGAAAAGAATTATAATATATTTACATTTTAAATAAAATTTATTTGTTGATGATTAAGCAATGTATATATGTATTTAATTGGTACTTTACCAAATCATAAGACTTCAACCATATTTTTGAAAAGCTACAAACGTCTATGCTATGCTTTTCAGATATATGTATACTTGATAATAATGGGTCGGACGAATCGAGGGCCCTAGCAAAAACATCCATTATATTATGCTCCCTAGAATCCTTTCGAGCGTGCTCAATGCGGTCCTTTTTATAAATTTTTTTTTTTTAAAGCAAGGTGGCTGACATTGGGTACCATTCGTAGTTTTTAATGTATATACCTGCAGTTTCGTAGCAATATTTTTTCAAGTGGTCGACATTTATTTCAAATTCAGAGTTAATTGCAATAAGAATTATATGTAAATGTTTTATACCTAAGTTAAATATGAATGTTGGTTGTAGAAAAAAATAATTCCGGATTAGAAAATGCTTTCCGTGCCGAATTACCATCGTTCGTGGAGCCGCTCCCATTATTTTTCGGCTTATTTTTTTTTTTTTAGGAGTAGGACCAGCACTCAGGGAATGACCCCTACATATGCAATGCATTGCGCCGGAACTGAAAACGAGGGGATAGTATTGAGAGGACAAATTAGGAAAGATGAGACGATAGACAGATTTTTGTAGCTATTTCAACTTTTTTTTACTTCGCTGGCTAATTTTTGCGACAGGGCCGAAGAAGGTGGGTGCTGTTACTGTGCTTTTAGTCAGAAGTTTTAGTGTCAGTCGCTACCAATTATGTTCAGTGACCAGTGAATATGCCTTCATCATTGAAACAGGCTGGCAACAACTAACACCATCACGCACTGATGCTGATCAGAAGAATTAAACACAATATTTCATGACTCAACGCGGGCTCGAACTCAGGACCCGCTTCATAGTCTCGTGTTCTACTACTTCAGCCAACAGCACCCACTAACACCCATTTTTTCAGAATTGTTCTTGAATTTCAACCGTTCTTTTCAGCATAAGAATTTTATCAGATTTCCGACTTTGCTTTTAATACTAAGTCTAAACGAAAAGATTAAGGATAAATTCAAAACATCGAATCCAGGCGTGTAATGGGCTTATACCATATTTTAATGCACTTGATTTTGGCTTAAATCTTTTACCGACAAAAATTCCTTCGGATTTCCACCACATATCGGACACGACTGAGTGCTCTTAGCTTCCGTCAGTACGTTCAACACTTTTCCGTTAATTAAACTCGTAATAAGCTCGTACTTTACTATAATTTTTCTGACGTTTACCATACAATATTCCAAAGGCTTAACATTTGATATTTGCACATCCAGATTTGTTTTTTCTTTCAATATATGCTCTTTGGTTTCCTTTACAAATTCAATTTTAAGTGGTCGGCAAAAACGGGCGGATTGCGGAGTACGGCTAAATCAAACGAAACCGTAACTTAGAATAAAATTTACTTCATTGACCTCATCCATTAGCATCACCTGGTATGACAAAAATTTTTTTGCTGTTTGATTGACCACACTTTGGAGGTGAGTATGAGCTGATACATCCGTTACCGCTAGTCCAACATTCCAACTTGCACTTTTGAGTTTTTTTGTAACTGGGGAAAATATCACAGTTTTTGACTTACACATATCTCTTATGTTAGCTGTCTTGTTAAATTATTCTCGAGCAAAAAGCTAATGCTTCTTCAGGGGAGAGCGGTAATGGCATTTCCTCCTTAAAAGTTATTTTTTTCTCATGGTTATTGGTTCAAATGGAGACGAAACAGCTTTCTTTAAAATAAAATTCAAATCATTTTCTTTTGATAAAGTAGCTGAAATAGAAGCAGCATGAATCAATAGCTTCGTCGGCCCTGTAGCAAAAATTAGCCGGCGAAGTAAAAGGTTGAAATCGCTACAATAAAAAGAAAACCGTCTATCTTCTCATCTTTTCTAATCTGTCCCCTCAATACTATCCTTCCGTTTTCAGTTCCGGCGCAATGCATTGCATATATGTATAGGGGGAGTCATCCCCTGAGTGCTGGTCCAAGATAAAAAAATGCCTTGTTCGGACAACACTTCCGAAGCCATTTTTCTTTTTTGTCGTTCACTTCCCTTACTATAGTTTACATAAGAACGGCTTTTTTTCTACATCACTTTCCAACAGTTCGAATACAGTTTCACGAGATAACCACATCCTCTCTTTTTCTAGAAAACGTTTCGTGCTTCTCCGGGTTTTTAACCACTTTTGGTTAGCATGTGCAGAGAAATTATTAATTTGATTTTTCGCCGACATGCAGTTTTCACTGATTGTTCTATTAAATTTCGCGCAAATCTAGTTGATAACGTTAATAGTTTCATTTTCCAACCAAAAGTTGAAAATATCCGAATTTTTAAGTTTTATGCTATCTGGAAATTGATTTTTTTTAAATACGGCGGATTGAAGCAGATCGTTTTTCCAAAAAGAAATTTTGTACACATCATTACCTTTACCCACACATAAATTTTTTTACGGATACACTCAGATAAACAAAGTTCTACTCCAAAGAACATATCGACGACAACAAAAACTTCACAAAAAAGACAACGCACTTTAACACGAAAAAATATTTACGTCTGACTTTTTTTAAACAATTTTAATATCATTTTAATTTACATACCTTTACACGTGTTTTCTATTTTACGAAATTTTTATGCCCTTAAAAGTTTTTCTTTGACGACCGAAATTCTTTTGTTATTTGTTTATGATAGAATGTCAGAAAATGTAGCAAAACAAAATATGATAGCTTTGACAGCTCGGCATGTCGTGACGAGTTGCCACCTGACTTTAGTATTTGAGTATTTCAAAGCGTTAAATATAAAATTCTGTTATTTTGTTTTTAAATAGTTGACTTGAAAAATTTACTTTTTGCCTCAAAAACCTGTCATTGGCCCCATAGTGCACTGGTCATGCGTAAATCGATTCATCTCATTCAGTGGAGATAATATACTGAGTTTTGTGACAGAATAGAATGACATAAGTATTGCCAGATTCGAAGTAACCGGTGGTTAAAATTTAAACCGATATGTTAGAAATGCTACGAAATTATCAGTACACACCCTTAGAAAATAGAATAAGCTATAAAACTGATAGTGTTGCGCAGGTACTCTGTCAAAAGTAATACCAGTTAATCGTATGTTGATTACTGTAGTAATAAAATTTACAACTCCTAGAATAGAGGAAATTCCAGCTAAATGTAAAAAATATGTAAATCAACAGAGGTTTCTCCTTGAGCGATATTAGATGATGAAGGAGGGCAAACAATTTATCCTCTACCATATCTATTTAATTTAACAAAATTTTGTAATAATAATAGTAATAATAATAAAAATAGATAACATGTTTTTCAAAGTATTGTTTTTTAAAATTAAGCATTACGTCATGTGTTGAAAAATGAATTTGTTAAAAATATTTTCTCTTTTCAAAAAATATTTTCTTTGACAATATTGTTAAAGCATTTTATCAATTAACTCATTTAAATCATTTCCCTGAAAAAGTTACACAACAAATTGGAAATAAAGTAATTTTAATTTAAAAAAACTGACCTAATTATATTTTTATGTATTAGACTCTTCAAGTTTTATGTATGTTCTACCGTTAAATGCTGTAAAGCATTGATGTCCATTTCACCAAACATATTTTTTAGAAGTCTCAGCTCATGTTGTTCTTATGTTCTTGTATTTAAGGAGCCACAATAGTAAATACTCAATAGTTTTGTTGGTATTTTTTTAATTACAATGCATAAAATATATGATGGAACTAAGTTGAGTCATCAAATATTTAAAAGTGATTGGGTAAGAGGCATTGATTATTTTCACAGTAATATCAGTATGTATAATAATGACGAAAAGAAAGTGATTTTTAATAGAAACACAGATACATATTTCTGGAAAATTATAGGGAATGGTTAAATGAGGAAAAAGTAATGAAAATAATGCTAGATTGTTTTTGGATACAACTCTTAATTTTAATTTGCAAACAGCTCACATTGAATTCAATATTCGCTTACTTGATAAAATCAGAAAATTTACAATACATTTTGATGTTTAAAATATTTAAAGAATCACCACACCCACCTCTAACGGAACTGATTATCGTCTTGCATAGTCCTAGCTACACTATCGCCGGCCCACACTTTCCCATCCAATACATATAAAAATTTTTCGTTATTGTATTTAAGGAAAATCTTTGCGTTTAATTTTTCGTGTCACTATACTATAAAATCCTTTTACCAATACAGCTGCGAAACATTTTTGAGCATAACTCAACTATTAAATAATATATGAGTAATACACCGGTGTTTATAAAACATAGTCTAGAAAAACGTATTATGTATGTTCCAGTTGAATATGTGACCACGACCAATTGCAATAGAATTTATCTCTATTCTACGATAATTTTTTTTTTGGAAAAGGAGACAGTGCTAGTGCCACTGAAATTTCTTGGTTTAATTCCAATGCAGCTCGGAGGGTCGTGGCATAACCTGGCTCCATACACATGTTAAAATAATTGACATCTCACCGACTAGGGCGTATTCTGCCAGTTTCCGAAGATGTATGTTATGAATGGACCCACGGCGATGCACTGTGAACGAAGTAGTGAGAAAGGAAGCTATCCAACATGATCGATTTTCTCTAGAATGAGTTTGTGTTGAATGGCACCACTTACAGGTCAAAGTGGGTAGCATGATACATTAACAGATGGTCATTTTCTGCAAATTTAATGAAAATTTCTCGCTTCCAAAAGTTGTCAAACAAAATAAGCCAAGGTTTCTCGAAAAGTGGAAAAGCTATGAAATAAGATTACGTCACTACGATAGAAATGTCAAAAAATATTAGTCGAAGCCAAAATACAATTAAAGTCCTTATTCTGGTGATATAAAGGGTGGGCAGAATTGAGGTTAGGAAGTAAATTGGCTTAAAATACACTTTTTTGATAAATTCGTAAGTATTTCATACAGAAATTGGCCAAGATTTTGTATAAAAATCCCTCACTCTGAGTAACACCGGAAGAATTATGTTCAATTTCTGTAAGTCTTTCGGAAGAAAAAAGAGTTAAGGTTACTTTTCTATATTAGATTACACTACTTAAGTATGTTATAATCTTATCAAAACAGTAAGAGTTTATACCAGACTTGAAGGAACTATTCTCTGACATAAGCATTAAGAACTATTCTTAGACAGTTTACCTAGGATATTTTTCCTCTAACCGGTGTTTATAAAACCACAACTCGCAATGGTACTTCTTAATTATGTCAATTAACCCTCTGTAATACCAACGACATGTAAACGTTTGCGGTACCATTCATTCGAACTTCGGAAATTTTAACCGTGCTCTGTGAACCGTGAAGTATCGTGTGACAGGTTGTTTCTGTTTTATGGATATATAAGCCGTTCAGTTATGTCGTAGAACTAGATGGGAATTTAGAAAGCTAGCTAATGTCGAAATGAATAAATTTTTCCCTAACTAGGGGATATGGCATAAATAGTAAATTTCAGCAACGTAAGCCACTGAAGAAAATTAGAAGTCATTTTTGGGAAACTACCTTATCTCTTCTTCCAAAGTACCAACAATATTCAGATTATTGATTAAGAAATTATTTTACTTCCACAAAATCGGAAGTTATTAATAGTCTTCGCAAATATATTATTTTTATTTATAAAAATATCATTTTTTTAAAAAAATGTATTAATATTTTTATAAAATGAACCGATATATATAAATTAAGCGACTTTTCTTAACTCCATAGAAGTAGTGAAAAAAAATTTTTTTTAACTCATTAAAAGCGACGTACACAAATCAAATTAACTTTAGATCAAGAACATGACTTCGGATCCACTGAAAAGACATCAACAAAGAGAACTTCGTCGCGTTTCATCTGAAACCACGTAAATCCAAGATATTAATTTTTCAGAAAACGAAAAAAACTTAATAACTTTTTAAATATGAGTTATAAAACAATTTTTTTCCAAAAAATATAACTGGCTAACTTGTCGCTTACGTGTCACTACAACCAATCTTAAAATTGTGTCGCTTACGAGTTTTTGAAAAATTAATGAGATATTTTAGAGTAAATTAACATTTATTTCCTTATTTATTTAAAAAACAAAGTTTATTCTTATTAAAAAGTTAACAAATAATGCGATAAAAAAAACAAAAAAGAAAACATTTCATTGGTATATAATAAAAAATTCTATAAGTACAATAAATAATCTTAAAACATACTTCAAAATTTTATTTCTTGTTGTTAAAAGAGAGTTGTTGAAAAAAGCGCAATTATTTTGCGGCATTACTTCCTTCAAACTTATTAAATCTTCATATTTTTGTTTTTTGATACCAATAGAGTTTTCGTAAAGTGGAGGCAAATTCATGCCGAGATCAACATAATTTTTTTTATGGGGAGACAAAATATACTCATTTTCAGCATTCAATTTGTAGAACATGCCATGTTCATTATATTTGAAACACTTTATGTTAATTAATTGCGGATCACCCGTTTTTATACCATGTTTTACGGATTGATAAAATTTGACTTTTCTTAAGTCTTTGAAAAAACTGTGTTCTATATAGTGAACCTTGTAAGGCGATGGATACACTCTGACATTTTCTATTATATGAACAAAATCTGTTGGAAGAAAAAGTTCTTTCTTTTCTTCCTTTCGGTAAATACAAAGAAATATGTATTTTGAAAGTAAACGTCATTTTGTATGGCGCTTACAATGTTTTCAGAGTTACTAACTTTGAGAGACTATCGCCCCAACAAAAATGCTCAGATTGACTTGAAATTTTTCTTATATTTTCTCTATCTCTAGAATAAAAAAATTGTGCGTGAGAGTTTAATATTTCCAACAATTAATATAAACAAATTCAATTTTCAAAGCAATTTTTTGTATGGCGCTGGTTTTCGAAATGGGCCTAGCTTTTTTTTCAAACAAAGTTGTCAAGGTGAAATTGCAGACAGATGGCAAAGGTTATTTTCTACCATAATCCCCAAAAAAGCCAATTTGGGAAAAATTGCGCTTTCGTAGTTTGAGAAGAAATTTTATCAATCCATAAGATCTGGAATAAAAACGGGTGATCCGCAAGTAATTGACATAAAGTGTTTAAAATATAATGAACATGGCATGTTCTACATATTGAATGCTGAAAATGAGTATATTTTGTCTCCCAATAAAAAAAATCATGTTGATCTCGGCATAAATTTGCCTCCTCTTTATAAAAACTCTATAGGTTGATACCTATAAAAACAAAAATATGAAGATTTAATAAGTTCGAAGAAGCTAATGCCGCAAATTAATTGGACATTTTTTCAACAACTCTCTTTTTACAACAAGAAATACAATTTTGAAGTATTTTTTAAGATTATGTATTGTACTTTTAGAATTTTTTATAATTTACCAATGAAATGTTTCCTTTTTTGTTTTTCTTTATCGCATTATTTGTTAACTTTTTAATAAGAATAAACTTTTCTTTAAATAAATAAGGAAATAAATGTTAATTTACTCTCTAAAATATTTATTTTCAAAACCTCGTAAGCGACACAATTTTAAGATTGTTTTTAGTGACGAAAACATGTAAGCGACAAATTTGGTCACAGTTACTATTTAATAACTAATGTTTTCAATATATGTTTCTACACCCTTCAGAAAATCGTAAAGCTATATTTTTTGGAAAAAAATTGTTGTATAACTCAAATTTAAAAAGGTATTGTTTTTTTTCGGTTTTTCTGAAAAATGAGTATCTTGGACTTACGTGGTTTGAGAAGAAACGCGACGATATGTACCACAAATGTCCTACATGATAGTTAATATTATCTTATATACAAATGGCAAAACAAACAAAAATGTAAAAGCATTTTTCAAGTATTTAGAAACATATGCTATGGTTTTATCCTCAATATCAACAATTTTCCCTCATTTCTTTATCCTTCGAGAATAACTGATGCATCAAATAACTTACAGTTCGCTAATATTAATTTTAACAAAAGCAAAGAGACCTGTTAATACAGTAGAAAACTAAAGTCTATATGCATTCCCATACGAGTATACCACCATTCCGAAGAAAATATTTATATAATCTTATCTTATTTATTCATAAAAAACAAGAGATAAAAATTCATTTGAATTTTAAGAAAATAAGCAGAAAATATGAAAACTGTGGTATGAAAAAAGTGTACAAGCAGTTCAATTTAAAAAAACTTGCCTGTGACATTTACATAAATTTAATTATTTTATTAATTTTAGTAGTCGCGATGCTCCATGCCTCCTTTAACACTTCTTTAAACGATCTGACAGTTGTAATTTGGGTTCGTCGAAGTTGTCATTCTAGAAGCTCCCAGAAATGCTCTATTGGATTTAGATCTGTACTTTTGGGGGGGCATATTTAGTTCTCTGGCTGCGTAATATAGGACGATTACTACAGTACTTTTGGGGTCTTTACATTGTCGGATGATCCAACCTTATCCAAGATGCACTCGTATTGGTTTCCATTACACTTTTATAATGGTATCGGTCCTAAACTTATTTTAACCAAAAAAGTTTGGCTTAGGTATGATGGAACAAAAAATTCAGAAAAATGGGACATGAAGAAAATAATCAAATGGTAACACGGGTATTAAAACAATAATGTTATATCAGGTTAGTTCTCGCACTGATGATGAAAGCATTGCGGCTTTCAAAAACAGGTGTTCTGTTCTGCTGTGTAAGTTGAATAACGAAAAGCTGATGTTGACTTTCCTTTGTGCATTGGAATATTTATCATGTCTTTCTGAATTTAAAACAAAAACATTCGACCAATTAGCCTATGAATCTTAATTCAACTTAATATAGCAATATAAATGTTCGTTAAAATACTTACTACATACAAATTAATTTTTGTTTTCCGCTGAAGTAATTGTAAGTACTTCTAAGCAACTAAACGCAAGTAATGATTAGGGAATATAATTAAGTTGCAAAAATACTTATATATAGTATATATATATATATATATATATATATATATATATATATATATATATATATACATATATATATATATATATATACATATATATATATATATACATATATATATGGGCATTTCCATTTTGGCGTTACGTTACTTTTGTACGACGATATGTTGAAAAAAAACGTTAAAAACCAGAATTTAAAAAAGTTTTTTTTTCTCACATTAGAGAAGTGATTGGATATCTCTATATTCAGCCAAAAAATGGAAATAGTTGAGCCTAAGAATTTCAAGATATACTCCAAAAAGTGACCTGGCGTTACGTTACAAAAAACGGAACTGCGATTTGACTTTGATAACAAAATTGTTGAACTCTGCGAATTGGGCAAGTATTTTTAATCAAATTTTTTTTGATAGGTTTTGGACCAATATACATTTATTTTCCAAGTTATAAATTGAACAAATCTTTTTTCCTTTTTTTTTCTTTTATGAAAATTGGTCTGGCGTTACGTTACTGGCGTTACATTACTAAAATTTCCACTTTATTTTATTATGTTAAAAAAATTCGAAAAAGACATAAATATTAGAAAATTATATAAAATCTACAAAATACTAAATTTATTTTTTGCATTTGTTTTATGATTAAATATGTTTGTAGCAGCAGTTTTGCATTAAGAGTATTATTATGAAATTGCTTTTAGGAATGTTAATTATAAAGAGAAAATGCCCTTGAAGTTAAGAAACACTTACAAAAACGGGAACTTCAAACTTGTAGCTCAGTATTTCACCATCCCAACAAAAGAAAGCTTTGAGCTCCTAAATTTAATTTATTTTAGAAGTTTCTCTTTTATAATACATTAGGAAAAAATATGTTTGTTAACTTTTAATTTTTCGATCAAGGTGGACTTTTTTCTGGAAATGCCCATATATATATATATATATATATATATATATATATATATATATATATATATGTATATATATATATATTTTTTTTTTTTTTAAATCGTTTATTCGACATATTGTTTGAATTAAATTAGTGCTTTTTGTTTGTTATGTGGTTAAGTATGTCTATATGCCTCCATTTCATTGGTTCTTACACCAAATCATCAGTAGACTTTAACCTAATTCCAAAATAACAAAACCTTTTAGCTTATACAAAAACCTCCAAAAATTAATTGAGAATTACACAAGCAAAACCATATATATAAATAGATATACATACACACATACATATATATATATATATATACATATATAAATGGACATAAGAGAGAGTGTAGACCAATTTAATAAAAATATACTTATACACTGCGGATCATCAGGTTAGCGCCCCCAAAGTACTCATTTACTTTGTACCTTTTCTATTTTAATATTGCGCTCAACTTTTTATTTTTTGTTTTGTTTGTGCAGTCATCATATACGATCTCTCTGACAAAAAAATTAAGCTCAATTAAAGAACTGTTATATATTATTTTATATTTTGTTTTATTTTCGACAAAATACTTTGCAGTTATTCTGCTTCATCAGATTAGCGCCCCCAAATAGAATTTATGTTATCTAGTTTGCCTTTGCAATTACTGTCATCAAATTTTTTGTGCAGCTTAAAATATTCAATAGCTTCAAACAATTGCAAAATATGGGAAGAGGAACAGTTTTATCTTTGGAGGAAAAATCGAAAATTGAAGCCTACTTTGACACAGTACTATCTTTCCATAAAATTGTCGAAAAAACTGGAAGACACAGGAAAACAATATCCAATTTTCTTAAAAATAAGCTATGGAAAAAACTTTAAAGGCGGTAACAATCGAGTGGTTTCTAAAGCAGGTAGGAGAGCTATACTGAGAGAAGCATCAAATTCGCACGACTCGTCAGCCAAAATTAAGGAAAAAACTGGTGTTAATGCGAGGTTATCAACGGTGCAAAGAGTAATAAGAAAAGCAGTACATATACGGAGACAGAAATTGCAAAAGAGACCACCACTTAATACGCTAAGAAAAGAAATGCGCTTAGATTTTGCTCGAACACACATGACATGGTCTGCTCAGTGGAAATACATAGTCTTTTCAGATGAAAAGAAATTCAATTTGGAGGGGCCCGATGGGTACAATTATTACTTCCATGATCTACGTAAAGAGGAGCATCTCTTGAAGCGCTTCCACAGCCGAGAGGGAGAAGTGATGGTGTGGGGAGCTATATCCTACTATGGCACCTGCGAATTGCAGTTTTTAACATCACGTATGAATTCGGAAAACTATAAAAACGTTTTAAAAATTGCTTTTCCTCACTTCCAAAACATGTTCGGGAGTCTAGAGTGGCATTTCCAACACGACAATGCCCCAATTCATACAGCCAGATCCGTAAAAGCCTGGATTCAAAGCCAAAAAGTCGCCGTCCTTGAGTGGCCACCATACTCGCCCGACCTAAATATAATCGAGAACGTCTGGGGATGGTTGGCTAGGAAAGTGTATGAGTCCGGAAAGCAATACAGTACAAAAACAGAACTAATCGAAGGCATCAAACACGCTTGGTTCACCATTTCTTTGGATTACATTGCAAGTCTATACAATTCCATTCCCAATCGAACCACACATTACTAATTTTATTTACAAGTTTTTAAAATAACACAAACTAGCAATAAAATGCACTGTTTTTGCTTAAAAATACTAAAAATACAGATATTATCGCAAATGGCGCTTTCCTGATGACCAATTTTTTTTACATTTTTAAATATGATTTTTCTAAAAATTAAAGATAAAATATTAACTTTAACGTTACAGTAGCCATTGTAGTTTTATTGTAAGAATAATTTATAGGCGTCAAATAGATAAAAGTTGTAAGTGCATAGCACAAATAGATTATGTAGTATATAACATTAACGGAGAGTGTAAATAGGGGCGCTAACCTGATGACGCGCAGTGTATATACATATATATATATATATATATATATATATATATTTATATATATATATATATATATATATATATATATTTATATACATATATATATATATATATACATATATAAAATATATATATATATATATATATATATATATATGTATATATATATATATATATATATATATATATATATATATATATATATATATACATTAGGGCGTCTCGAAAAAAAAAAGTTCGCCGTACACTACAGAATATAAAGTATGGTTACAAGGCAGTTTTGAAAAAAAAAATTTTTATTTTTTTTGCCGAAAGTAGGGGTCGCCAAACCACATTTTGCGTTATATCTTCGACATTTATAGTCCTATCTCAAAGTGTGATATACCGATGTTTTCGTCTTGAGGAGGCCAATATTTTGATTTAATAGTCATTAACCTCAAATATCTCATTCTAGTATTTACCTACCAGATCTCAGTTTCTACCACCCTAATGTACCACATTCTTGTCAGAAAATTAAAGCCCGCAAAAAATCATTAAACTTTTGTTAAAGAAGTTTTTCGATATTTCCAACAGAACTGTTAAAAAATACAATTTATGTTTTTTGCCGAATGTAAGGGTTACCTTTTTGAGTATTTTTGTCAGATTTTCTGTATTTACTGTCGGATCTCACAGTGCGATATATCGATGTTTTTGTCTCGAGGAGGCCAATGGTCATCTTTAATATTCATTGACCTCAATATAACCGTTCTAATAGTTAAGGCTGTTCTTATGAAATATTTCCATAATTCCGGTAGATCTATAAGAAAAAAATTCATGTTTTTTGTCGATCCTAGGAAATGTGATTTTAAATTGATTTGAAATTAATTTGAAATTTTTCGTACAAAATTTTATACCCGGAAATCCATCTTTCGGTTAGACGTTAACGGGAGATTAAGTAAATTCGAGTTAGTTTAAATCCTCTAATAATGGAAGTAGTACCGTTATTACTCTCATAGTTTATTTATTTTTGTATTATCCACATGAAATATCTGTTATTTAATCGTGTCGTGTCAAGAATTAATTTAAATAAACTAAAAAATGTCTTTTACTATCAGTGAATTAAACAACACTAAATTACCAACTAAGGGTGATTTTATTAATTTCTTTTTACATCTTCGGCATAACGCTGGTAGAATTCGAAAGCTGGGTGCTTTTAAACAAGAAGTTTTGAGAGGTATCATCATTTTGTGGCAGCGCGCAGGCATTCCAGTAATGTCGGTAAGTGGTGTTCGTAAAAGTTTGGATAAGCTTCTGAATGATTACTACAAAATGGTAAAATATAAATTCGAATACAATGTAAATGAGTGGAATAGATTGTTCTTAATTTCGCGTTGTAAGTGCGGTATTGAAAGAAATATTGCATGCAATTGCACAGCCTCTGATAAAATTCCAGACCACGCAAAAGAGTTTTTTTTTGTTTGATAGTTTTGTTGACTAACCTTAATTAATTTCACAGAATATCCGTGCCATTCTCAAAACACCGCGCGTTTTGTTCATGTAGTACATGAGTCTGCCATGGCTGTTACCGATGAGCAACGCCTAGGCCACATTTTTTCCAAGCTCGAAAGCCGTGAAAAGTATAGCCAACTTGGGTCATTTCAAAATATGATTAAATAAAATTGTTTTAATATACACAGATCTTTGAATTTTTATTGTATTGGTACAGATATTATGGTAAGTTCGAAAAGAGTGTATCACTATTTAAAAAAGAAGATACTAGGCAAAAACATCGATATATAATACTATAAAATCCGACTGTGAATACCGAATATATGATAACTGTTTAAAAAGTCAACCCCTACATTCGGCAAAAAACATATATTATATTTTTTTAACACTTCTGTTGGAACTATCGAAAAACTTCTTTAACAAAAGTTTAATGATTTTTTGCGGGCTTTAATTTTCTGCTATTAGGGTGGTACATTAGGGTGGTAGAAAATGAGATCTGGTGGGTAAATACTAGAACGGGATACAAAATACCATTGACTATTAAAGCAAAACATTGGTCTCTTTGAGACAAAAACATCGATATATCACACTTTGAGATCCGACTGTAAATGCCGAAGATATAACGAAAAATGTATTTTGGCGACCCCTACTTTCGGCAAAAAAAATTAAAAAATTTTTTTTTGAAAATGTCTTACAACATTACTTCGTATTCGGTGGTGTACGGCGAACTTTTTTTTTCTTGCCTATATGGCGAGACGCTCTAATATACATATATATATATATATATATATATATATATATATATATACATATATATAAATATATATATATATATATATACATATATGTATATATATATATATATATATATATATATATACATATATATATATATATATATATATGTATATATATATATATATATATATATATATATATGTATATATATATATATATATATATATATATATATATGTATATATATATATATATATATATATATATATATATATATATGTATACATAGATATGTGCACTTATTGTATGCATGTATCTTCGTATGTGTGTATATACATATGTATTTGATCACGGCAAATATAATATATGAAGATATGTACAATCAGTAATGACATTTTAAGTTTAACATACAACGAGATTTCTGAGATTTAAGAGGGAAATGCGATTATACGTTAGCATTTAAATACAGTAAATTATTCTTGTTGTAACCTGCTGCGCGGCGGCAATATTCCCCCACCCCTAAGCGAGTCCGGGTTATGAGCTTACACGCCTTCCGGCTTCAAACTGCGTTTTGACTGTTACTCTTCGTACTTGACCATCTTTTGCGACTACCTATAATCTTACCTTTCGGCCAACATCTTCTTAGTAGGTTTTCCTTTACAACAACAACAAAGTGCGGAACTTTATTGAACGATTAATCTTACGGGATATAACCGGAACATATTCTTTCAGCCATCGTTTCTGGAAGAGGCCGGCAAATAACTTTCATCTTCATGTTCCACTGAGACGAAGGTCAAAGGCAGGAGTTAATAACTGACTATTAGAGTTTTTTTTCCCGCACTTTTTTGTTTCCCGGGAAAGCGGGAAATTCTTTTAAAAATCCCGGGATCCCGCTCCATAGAAATAATAAAAACTAAAATTGCTAGGCATTAACCAAAATTTTATTAGGAAGCTTAAAACACAAACTAAAACATACTTTATGTTTTAATAATACATAAATATGTTAATTTAAATTGGGTATTAAAAGAACTTTATCTTTTTAACTTTTAGTTTTTAAATACCTTAAAGGTTTTTTCCAACAAGAAAAACGTAGATTCTTGTTATATGAGATCAAAAAAGTAATCTTACAAATATAATTGAACATAAACAATTCAGTTGATAAAGACAAACACAAAATATTATAAAATAAATAATACAGAGGAAATACGAAAGAAATTATTTTAACAATTCAAATCATATTTTTCGGTTTAGGAAATAATTCTTTAAAACGCTTAAAGCGTTTATAGACTCGTCAGAAAGCCTATTTCTAATTTTGTTAGCAAATTGCCCTGCTACCGGAAACGCCCGCTCACTTTCTACCGAAGTTGGACGAATGGTTAGAAGGGCATTAAACAAAAATTCAACATTTTGCGTCTTTTGACCACTTCCTTCCAAAAATTTCAAGTCTTTCTTTATTGAACAATTTAAAGTACTTTTGGAGTAAGATTGAGTACATACATTAGCCTTATTAATAGCTGCATTTAAAACTTCTTCAAATGTTTTCTCTTTAACAGCATCACATTCTTCAACATCATCATTACTTTCTTCAATATCATTAGGGTTGGCAAAAAGACGATTTAAAAGATTTTGAGCATATCCAATTACTGAGTACTTAGAAGCATAGGAAAATAAACAATTTTCGTGGTTACGGCTGAAGAAATCAGGCTCTTTTAAATATTTTACCAAAGTGTAGATTTTTTTATCCCTCCTTTCATCAATACGTAGATGTAGAGCATGAAACATTTTTTCCCCAAGAATAAAAGGAATCGATTGGATTTCTTGACATAATGTGTTAACTATGGCATCAGCACTTAGTATATTTGTATCACGGCTTTAGTATATTTGTATTCAAGACTTTAAGCATATTGTTTAGTGTAACTATATTTTCCTCACTCCATAGATCACCCATTTCGAAATCAATAAGGCTTTTTTTTATTGAATTTTTTAAAAGCAAAAACTTTTCTAGCATTGGCACTATCGAATTCCAACGAGTTACAATATCTAATTCAAGAGCCAATTCTTTTTTATGTTCTTCAACTACGTATTTTTGAAGTATAGTGTTTTTTGTTGGACTTTTTTTAAATATTTTTATAATGCGGCGTGTCTGATTTAATACCTCTTTGTAATTACTGTTTACAACTACATTAACTGCAGAATCTTGAAAATCATTTTCAAAGTCATCACTGTCTTGTGTCGATTCTGATTCACTGTTAGAACAAATTATTTCTTGTTTATAAAAAACGTCAACGACTGCCAAATGTATGGCATGATTGAGACAAAATATCCCATCAGCTGCGCTATCTTTAACAAACTTCTTCATCACATTAAGTTCATAGGTCATTGGTTCTTACACCAAATCATCAGTAGACTTTAACCTAATTCCAAAATAACAAAACCTTTTACCTTATACAAAAACCTCCAAAAATTAATTGAGAATTACACAAGCAAAACCATATATATAAATAGATATACATACACACATACATACATATATATATATATATATATATATATATATATATATATATATATATATATATATAAATGGACATAAGAGAGAGTGTAGACCAATTTAATAAAAATATACTTATACACTGCGGATCATCAGGTTAGCGCCCCCAAAGTACTCATTTACTTTGTACCTTTTCTATTTTAATATTGCGCTCAACTTTTTATTTTTTGTTTTGTTTGTGCAGTCATCATATACGATCTCTCTGACAAAAAAATTTAGCTCAATTAAAGAACTGTTATATATTATTTTATATTTTGTTTTATTTTCGACAAAATACTTTGCAGTTATTCTGCTTCATCAGATTAGCGCCCCCAAATAGAATTTATGTTATCTAGTTTGCCTTTGCAATTACTGTCATAAAATTTTTTGTGCAGCTTAAAATATTCAATAGCTTCAAACAATTGCAAAATATGGGAAGAGGAACAGTTTTATCTTTGGAGGAAAAATCGAAAATTGAAGCCTACTTTGACACAGTACTATCTTTCCATAAAATTGTCGAAAAAACTGGAAGACACAGGAAAACAATATCCAATTTTCTTAAAAATAAGCTATGGAAAAAACTTTAAAGGCGGTAACAATCGAGTGGTTTCTAAAGCAGGTAGGAGAGCTATACTGAGGGAAGCATCAAATTCGCACGACTCGTCAGCCAAAATTAAGGAAAAAACTGGTGTTAATGCGAGGTTATCAACGGTGCAAAGAGTAATAAGAAAAGCAGTACATATACGGAGACAGAAATTGCAAAAGAGACCACCACTTAATACGCTAAGAAAAGAAATGCGCTTAGATTTTGCTCGAACACACATGACATGGTCTGCTCAGTGGAAATACATAGTCTTTTCAGATGAAAAGAAATTCAATTTGGAGGGGCCCGATGGGTACAATTATTACTTCCATGATCTACGTAAAGAGGAGCATCTCTTGAAGCGCTTCCACAGCCGAGAGGGAGAAGTGATGGTGTGGGGAGCTATATCCTACTATGGCACCTGCGAATTGCAGTTTTTAACATCACGTATGAATTCGGAAAACTATAAAAACGTTTTAAAAATTGCTTTTCCTCACTTCCAAAACATGTTCGGGAGGCTAGAGTGGCATTTCCAACACGACAATGCCCCAATTCATACAGCCAGATCCGTAAAAGCCTGGATTCAAAGCCAAAAAGTCGCCGTCCTTGAGTGGCCACCATACTCGCCCGACCTAAATATAATCAAGAACGTCTGGGGATGGTTGGCTAGGAAAGTGTATGAGTCCGGAAAGCAATACAGTACAAAAACAGAACTAATCGAAGGCATCAAACACGCTTGGTTCACCATTTCTTTGGATTACATTGCAAGTCTATACAATTCCATTCCCAATCGAACCACACATTACTAATTTTATTTACAAGTTTTTAAAATAACACAAACTAGCAATAAAATGCACTGTTTTTGCTTAAAAATACTAAAAATACAGATATTATCGCAAATGGCGCTTTCCTGATGACCAATTTTTTTTACATTTTTAAATATGATTTTTCTAAAAATTAAAGATAAAATATTAACTTTAACGTTACAGTAGCCATTGTAGTTTTATTTTAAGAATAATTTATAGGCGTCAAATAGATAAAAGTTGTAAGTGCATAGCACAAATAGATTATGTAGTATATAACATTAACGGAGAGTGTAAATAGGGGCGCTAACCTGATGACGCGCAGTGTATATACATATATATATATATATATATATATATATATATATATATATATATATACATATATATATATATATATATATATATATATATATATATATATATATTTAAATACATATATATATATATATATATATATACATATATAAAAATATATATATATATATATATATATATATATGTATATATATATATATATATATATACATATATATATATATATATATATATATACATATATATATATATATATATATATATATATATATATATATATATATACATATATATAAATATATATATATATGTATATATATATACATATATATATATATATATATATATATATATATATATGTATATATATATATATATATATATATATATGTATATATATATATATATATATATATATATATATATATATATATATATATATATGTATATATATATATATATATATATATATATATATATATATGTATATATATATATATATATATATATATATATATATATATGTATATATATATATATATATATATATATATATATATGTATATATATATATATATATATATATATATGTATATACATATATATATATATATCTATATATATATATATATATATATATATATATATATATATATATATGTATACATAGATATGTGCACTTATTGTATGCATGTATCTTCGTATGTGTGTATATACATATGTATTTGATCACGGCAAATATAATATATGAAGATATGTACAATCAGTAATGACATTTTAAGTTTAACATACAACGAGATTTCTGAGATTTAAGAGGGAAATGCGATTATACGTTAGCATTTAAATACAGTAAATTATTCTTGTTGTAACCTGCTGCGCGGCGGCAATATTCCCCCACCCCTAAGCGAGTCCGGGTTATGAGCTTACACGCCTTCCGGCTTCAAACTGCGTTTTGACTGTTACTCTTCGTACTTGACCATCTTTTGCGACTACCTATAATCTTACCTTTCGGCCAACATCTTCTTAGTAGGTTTTCCTTTACAACAACAACAAAGTGCGGAACTTTATTGAACCATTAATCTTACGGGATATAATCGGAACATATTCTTTCAGCCATCGTTTCTGGAAGAGGCCGGCAAATAACTTTCATCTGCATGTTCCACTGAGACGAAGGTCAAAGGCAGGAGTTAATAACTGACTATTAGAGTTTTTTTTCCCGCACTTTTTTGTTTCCCGGGAAAGCGGGAAATTCTTTTAAAAATCCCGGGATCCCGCTCCATAGAAATAATAAAAACTAAAATTGCTAGGCATTAACCAAAATTTTATTAGGAAGCTTAAAACACAAACTAAAACATACTTTATGTTTTAATAATACATAAATATGTTAATTTAAATTGGGTATTAAAAGAACTTTATCTTTTTAACTTTTAGTTTTTAAATACCTTAAAGGTTTTTTCCAACAAGAAAAACGTAGATTCTTGTTATATGAGATCAAAAAAGTAATCTTACAAATATAATTGAACATAAACAATTCAGTTGATAAAGACAAACACAAAATATTATAAAATAAATAATACAGAGGAAATACGAAAGAAATTATTTTAACAATTCAAATCATATTTTTCGGTTTAGGAAATAATTCTTTAAAACGCTTAAAGCGTTTATAGACTCGTCAGAAAGCCTATTTCTAATTTTGTTAGTAAATTGCCCTTCTACCGAAAACGCCCGCTCACTTTCTACCGAAGTTGGACGAATGGTTAGAAGGGCATTAAACAAAAATTCAACATTTTGCGTCTTTTGACCACTTCCTTCCAAAAATTTCAAGTCTTTCTTTATTGAACAATTTAAAGTACTTTTGGAGTAAGATTGAGTACATACATTAGCCTTATTAATAGCTGCATTTAAAACTTCTTCAAATGTTTTCTCTTTAACAGCATCACATTCTTCAACATCATCATTACTTTCTTCAATATCATTAGGGTTGGCAAAAAGACGATTTAAAAGATTTTGAGCATATCCAATTACTGAGTACTTAGAAGCATAGGAAAATAAACAATTTTCGTGGTTACGGCTGAAGAAATCAGGCTCTTTTAAATATTTTACCAAAGTGTAGATTTTTTTATCCCTCCTTTCATCAATACGTAGATGTAGAGCATGAAACATTTTTTCCCCAAGAATAAAAGGAATCGATTGGATTTCTTGACATAATGTGTTAACTATGGCATCAGCACTTAGTATATTTGTATCACGGCTTTAGTATATTTGTATTCAAGACTTTAAGCATATTGTTTAGTGTAACTATATTTTCCTCACTCCATAGATCACCCATTTCGAATTCAATAAGGCTTTTTTTTATTGAATTTTTTAAAAGCAAAAACTTTTCTAGCATTGGCACTATCGAATTCCAACGAGTTACAATATCTAATTCAAGAGCCAATTCTTTTTTATGTTCTTCAACTACGTATTTTTGAAGTATAGTGTTTTTTGTTGGACTTTTTTTAAATATTTTTATAATGCGGCGTGTCTGATTTAATACCTCTTTGTAATTACTGTTTACAACTACATTAACTGCAGAATCTTGAAAATCATTTTCAAAGTCATCACTGTCTTGTGTCGATTCTGATTCACTGTTAGAACAAATTATTTCTTGTTTATAAAAAACGTCAACGACTGCCAAATGTATGACATGATTGAGACAAAATATCCCATCAGCTGCGCTATCTTTAACAAACTTCTTCATCACATTAGGTCCATCTGTAATGGTGGAGACTATATGACTTTCAAATTGTATATTGTACTCTCTTCAACGAGTTTCCACTAAGGTTTTTATTTCGGCGGCTCCACACCTTCCGGATATATAGACCATACCTAAATTGTAAAATATTTGTTTATTACCTAATAAACATATGTTAAAGTATCTCCTATTTTTCATACTAGTCCATTCATCCATAGTCAACGAAAATCTACCACCCTCAGTTAATATTAAATTTATATTATTTATGTATTCATCCTTTACTTCCAGGAATTTTTTTATTATCAACTGTTGCACTCCCCATTCTGCTTTTGGTAGATTAAACCCATCACGATCCATGCATTTACGTATGTACCCACTTCTTGTAATCGATCTTATTGAAAACCCATCAACAGATGCTAATTTTGCAACAGTAGTACACAAATTATTTTTGTTTTGAAACGAAACTAATGTAGGCTGAATTTTTCTTGTTTTCAGACGAAATTGTTCCTGACGTTCGCGTTCGTGTACTTCCTTCTCCCAAGCTATCGGGTGTAAAGATTTCAAATGACGCAACAATCCGCTGGTACTTCCTCCTTTACATGAGATTATTTTTGCACATAAGGAGCATATCGCAGTTTCAGTAGATTTTTTCTTAAAAAACGTCCATACAATTGAGTTTTCCATCTAAACGAATTTCATTTGCTTTTATTAAAAACAAAAAAGAAAGAGAATAATGATTTCAATAAATTACCTTAAATAATCAATCTATTTGGCAAAATATCTTTAAATGTAAATTTTTTTAGAAAAACTGCCGCTCACAATAAATTTCCAGAAATGCCAAAGTAAAAGCTGTTTTCTAAACGTAAAGTTGCCAATTATTTTTTTTATTTGGAACAAATGCCAAAGTAAAAGCAGCTGTTTTCTAAACGTGAAGTTGTCAATCATTTTTTTTATTATTTCCCGGGATCTCGCATAAATAATCCCGGGAAAGCGGGAAATTTTAAGAATGGAATTCCCGGGAATTACCGAGACGGGAATTCTCGGGAAAAAACCCTACTGACTATATTTCACACATTGCGTTTTTAAAGGTGTCTTCATTGAAATTCGAGCTAGAGTACAATGAATATAGAACATCTTTTATGGATCTTATTAGCCTCTCTCATATCCGGCTCATATGTGGTGTAGATCGTGGGTTGAGTAGCCATTTTGTCTTGTCAAACTTTGAAGATTAGTTCGAGAAATTTATTTTCTTTACTTCGTCGTTTAATATTTTCTCAGTTCCTTTGAAATTTGTGCCGTTATCTGCTGTTTCAACCTTTTTTACTTCCCCGGCTAATTTTTGCTACAGGGCCGAAGAAGGTGGGTCCTGTTACTCTGCTTTTAGTACATGATAGTGTCAGCCACTGCCAATTATGTTCAATGACCAGTGACTATGCATTCTATGCCGCCTGAAATTCCATTCTAGGTATTGACATGAGTTTAAGCGGTGCAACTTTAATTTTTGCGATAACAATATTAATATTTTGGTTCCTTTTTACAAGAGGGTAACAGGCAGAGTAAACATGTTCGCCTGTGTCAGCGAATGTGTGCAACTCTGCTTTATCTGCGACACAGAGCTCAAGAGAATAGCATCGTTTAATTTCAACGTCTTTTATGAAGGAAATCATTTATTTCCACAGACGACATTTTGCATATAGGGTTTCGTTGAGCTTACCGTCCCAACCATTACTTGATCGTCAGACATCTTGCAGCAGCATTTCAAGGCCGGTGGTGTGGCAAGATAAAATCCCTAAGGGGTCACAAATAGACACCAGGACTTGTATGCAGTCCCGTTTAGTTGGTACAATATCTTCCTCAATTACATTACGATGGAGACGTACGAATCTGCAAACGTATTTAAAAACCTCATTCATGGGGTTCCAATACATACCCAATATTTTTTTGTAGTTCCCCATTGTTTCGCACATTGGGACTCTGTTGAGGTGTCGGACAAACAACTGGTTTAAAACACTTGCGGAGTTTGACGCCAAGTTGTGTTTGTGGAAACCAGTAGCAGCGTGAACCTTTGAGACCTGTTTTGCTAAAGTGATGGCTCCCTCTTCCGTGTCTTCGCTGGCAATAACGTCGTTGACATAATGGTGTTTTTGAATCGATTCGACTGCACGGGGGTAGTGAGTACTAAACTTTTCTGCACTGACATCTCACACGTAGTGAGCGAAGCAAGGTGCACAATTGAATCCAAACGTAAGTGCACTCATCTCTGCGATGATGTCTCCACAGTTTGAAATTTAGCCTATGCGGAAGGCAAAATGTCCCCTTATAGAAGAATATCTATAAGGGGAGTGAGCAAATCAGGGCCACTTAGCATGCAATTATTCAGAGAAGCACCACCTAACTGCGTCCCATACTAAACGGATTTTATCTGGCTTGTGTGGATTTAACGCTAAGAAAATTGGTAGGTATATAGATATGATATCTTATTTATTGCGATCGACGTAGCTTCTGCAGAAATTTTGGTGGCGTACCGTTTTTGCAGTAATTGTCTATTTGCGACTGCATTTTCTGCTCAAGCGATGGGTCTTTTTCGATTTTCTTGCGCAACCACATTAATCTACGTAATGCGTTATCGTAACTTTCAGGCAGTTGCACATTCGCATTTTTTTAAATTATACCAACTTCATATCGCCAGCCCGTCTGTCTGCATGTTGATTTCAGTGTTTTAATTGCATCTGAATCATTTTTTTTATCTATATTGCCTGATTTAGGTTTCTCTACGTTGAAGCAATTTTTTACCATCTCGTGAAGATCTTCGTCACGCTTGTGACATATACACGTATGGATGTTTAGCATATGTTGTTCTGAATTGCCTGACTTACCACCTTGTATTGCCCATCCGATTCAAGTTTTAGTAGCGATTAGGTTTTGCCAGTCACTTTCATTTAAAGGAACCACCAGTTTCCTGTTGTTCGCGCCAAGTAAAAATAATAGCTTTGCTCTTTCATAGGACTTTATTGGTAAATTTTTTAGAAGTGGGTATCTTCTAACCATCACGGAGATCTCGAGTGACTGACGTGGTAAATCAAAATTTTTTTTTACCATATAGATAAACATTTGAAGGTACAAGTTTTGTGTTGTTGTTAACGCCGGAAACAGTCAAGGATGCTTTGACTGATCCATTTTCCGTCACTAGGGTGTCGGATGACCTTTCGTCTAAAAAGGCAAATCTATTAACAGCAGTGTTAGCCATATGAGCCCGTATTGTCAGGATACGGAAAAAATGTTGTGATCGCTATGGTGGGCGTTTATTTGTACGTTTAGCTGTGTATTGCTGAATTCATTTGTACCTACCGTTTGTGAGTTCAGTTTATCTCTTACCGCTTTACGTGGTAACTGATGATGTTCAAACTTATATCGAAATATTCCGCATACCTGACTCCTGTAGCATCCTCCCTTGTTCTGATTTAGACAATGAGGGCATAGATGTTAAGACTTTGCGATATCCTATTTTTGGTTCAGTTGCAGGTCTTTAATTTCTCACACTGATGAACATTATGACTGGCTGTTTTGCAGACAACACACATTTTGCTTCCATTTTGGTTTAACTTGTATGTTAAACGTGCCGCGTTGTCTCTGTTAAAACGCGGCGTTACAACTTGACTAGTCACTTCAGCAATTTGTTAAAGCCATGTAAAGAATAGTTTTATGTTGAGGACTCTCCTGTCTTTTTGGCACATTATCCAACTAAGTTTGTGCTGGTTCGGAAGGTTATCGCCGAGCTCTTTTACTAACATCAGATTATTAAGGTGTGAGTCCAATCAACACGACCCTATGGTTGCACATATGTTTTCCACATTTATGGCAAGCCTGTCCCTAGCAGCTGGCATAGTCTTTGCCTTATTTATTGCCCGCTCCAGGATGTGTTCTGGTTGGCCAAAACAGAGTCTTATAGTGCGTATAATGTCCGGTACGAGTGCAGGTAGCAACAACTTACTTTTAACCAGTTCTCTCGCCTTACCTTCTGAGCAATGTTGGAGTCACATAACGTTTTTGGCGTTGGAAAAAGATGTTGCATCTTAGCCGGCTTTGTCGTTTGCAGTGTTGTATAAAGGTACGAAGTGACTGAGCCCATTGCGCTTGACAGCGCCAATAATGCGTTTGCGGCAGCGTAACTATGCCGTTGGAAGCTGTCGATGTGTAAAAATGCTGTAGTGGTTGCATATACTGCGAGTGTAGAGCTAGGGAGGCTATTGCCTGTTGACGTAGTTGATCATGAAGTTGAGTTCGAACGAGCACCTAGGCCAGCTACATCAACTGCCGCAGTTTTGACTGATGGTATGGGTTCGCATAAATCGTAGTTCCAATTATAATCAGCAATATTGCTGTAGACTCTAACATAAGTGAAGTGAAACCATTTGTCACATCTGTCGCACATTACCTTTTGACTATTGTCGGAATTCTTGCATTTTCTACATTTTCAGATTAATTATATTTTAAAGAGCAGCTGGCTGTCCTTAGCGACAAAGGTAAATTTTAAGAGCTATTCGTTTCTTTCCACTAAATAGATTTATTGATTTGGTTTTCTTTATTTTACAAATGTAAGTGGGTAGAAAGTAAAATATCTTTAAAATTTTATTAATGTTTTTGCCGTGGTCCCAGTTCGATGAAGTGCTGTTCGACTTATGAACACATTATTTTTTTTACAAAATTTCTTCTGTATCCACTGGTTAGACTGCATACATATTGTTTACGCACACAGTGTGAACGCCCACTGATTACTGTTCAGTGGACGACTCTATGTTTTTATTTGTCATATTGTTGTGTTGTGTTTTTATGTATAGAAATCACTTACTTTGTGAACCCATTCGAGTACGGTACGTACATAAAAAACACAGAGAAAAAAAGAACTTGCAATAAATTATTTTTTTATATATCTAATCCCATTTTGGTTTTTCTATATTATCGAGAAAATATTTCAGGGAAACATTTTGGTCCTTCGAGCCGGATATGAACCCACGGAGTCCTTGAAATATTTTTTGAAAAAAACATCTTTATTTTGCAGAAGCCTTTCTGGAGTAATTTATTACATTCAAGTGGAATACCACAAAGGATAACAACCCCATTATTTTTTATTCTTCCCTACTCTTATTTAATTTTTTTTTAATTTATTTATTTAGTAGTATTAAAAATACTTTCTTGTTAACTAAATGATATTAAATTGTCAATTATTTCAATTGCTCTGATATAAGTTACTTCTTACAAAATGCACACAGTTTCTTTTAAATATATTAATATTTCTTTCATTTTTTACATTTATAGGTAGTAGATTAAATAACTGCAATCCTTTATATAATAGACATCTTTTCATTGCACTATTAATTGCTCTATGTATCCTAAAATCATTTGCATTCCGAAGACTGTAAGGTTGACATTCGTTCACGTATCTCAATTGCTCTGTTAAATATTCAGGTGCGTTCCCTATTTTCATTTTATAGATGAAAATAAAAGTATTTAGTTGAAGTCTTTGTCTAATATTCAGCCATTTTAATGTATGCAGCATGTGTTGTATTGGAGTATATCTATTGCATTTAATTATCGATCTCATAGCCCGGTTTTGCAGCTTTTGAAGTCTCTCTATTTGTATGCATCATGTATATAATATTGTTGAACCGAATTCGAAATGTGGTTTAATTATGGTGTTATATATATTTATTGCAGTAATTGTTGATACTTTATTTCTTATTCTTTTAAAAAAGCCAATTTTTTCCCCAATTTTCTTGTATATGTAATCTACATGATCTTTAAGCTTCAAGTTACTGTCTATTACGAATCCTAAATATTTTATGTTTTCAACTTTCTCAATTATTTTGTTATTAATTTTAAAGGCTATTTCACTAGTCATGTTTATTTCTAATATTTTTGTTTTATTTTCATTTAGTTTTATCTTATTCATTTTTAACCAATTATTTACATTTACGATGTCATACATTAAGTTTCTGTGGCAATGTTTTCAGATTCACTAAATATTAGGGTATCATCCGCGTATAGCACTATTTCACATTTCTCTAGTATGGTAGGTACGTCATTTATATATATGATAAACAAAAGAGCGCCCAGAATTGATCCCTGATGTACTCCTTATTCATTGTTCACAGTGGCAGAAATAATATAATCTACTTTGGTTATTTGTTTTCTATTTTTAAGGTATGATCTAAACCAGTACAATTCTTTATTTTGGATTCCATATTTATAAAGTTTGGACAATAATATATCTCTCTCGATAGTTTCATAAGCTCTTTTAAGGTCAAGAAAAATTGCCAAAATTTTTCTATTTTTATTGATATTTTTCCATCTATTAATTACATAGTTCACTGCTGTTTCACACGAAAAGTTTTTTCGAAAACCAGACTGATATTTCGATAATATATTGTTTGTTTCTTTATAGTCTTCTAATTGCTGTTTAACGATTTTTTCTAGAATTTTTTCACATAGTTCTAGAGTGTTTATCGGGCGAAATTCTTCACATTTATTAGTTTTTGCTATTTTCTCAATTGGGGTAATCATTGTCGTTTTCCAATTTTCTGGAAAATTTCCCGTATCTAAAGACGTATTAATTATTCTCAATATTATATTTCCAAGCAAATCCCAATTATCTAAGATTAACCATATATTCACATTATTATAATCTGGTTTCTTCTTCATAGCTTTACATACTTCTTTAAGTTCAGCAATACTTATTGTACGAAACATAAATCTGCTGTTTATCACACTTAATTGATTACTACATTGCACATGTTCTATATTATCTCTTATTTCTTTAATACTATTTACAAAATATTCATTAAATTGGTTCGCTATATCGACGCTGTTATTATATTCTATGTTGTTAAATATCACATTTTTTATCACAGGTTTGTCCTTTTTTAGTACTAGATCTTTCATATTCTTCCACATTTGTTTTAGATCATTTGTATTGCTTATTTATCTATTAATATATGCATTTTTCTCATTTTCTAGTTTTGTTTTATATATATTTCTTGCTTGATTATAATTATTCCATGGTGCACCAGTATTTTCGATTTTCGCTTTATTGTACTTTACAATTTTGTCCTTTTTTAGCGTTTGCAAATGCCTACTTATTTCCATCCCGTTTTCCACTAGGAGTTTTTGTAACAGTAAGTTTCTTGATCGTATTTTCAATGCATTTATCAAAATTCTTTACGTTATTATTTAGTTCAGATCTCTCATCAAAATTTAATGATGTAGTAATTTCCCTTCTAAATTTGCATTTTTCATATCTAAAAAATTGTATTCGTTTTTGCTTTCACAATCTTTTTCCACTTTATTTTCAATACAAATTTCTATTGTTTCATGATCAGATATTTTATTTATTCTGCTATTAGTTACTTTAACATTAAAATTATTTGTTATCACATAATCGATTAATGTTCTTGATTCTCGTTTAACTCTTGTGTAATCGGTAATCATTTGCTTGAGTCCATTGTCATTTATGATCTGTTCCATCTTGTTTTTGTAAAAACTTTCCTTCGCCCAATCAACGTTAAAATCTCCCGCCAGAATTATGTCTATGTTTTTATCACAAATTTCTTCAATGGCTTGTTCAAAAATTTCATAGTATTCAGCATCCTGGCTGCTTGGTGATCGATAAACTGCCGCAACTATCATTGACGTATTTCTGGTTCTGACTATATAAGCACTAATCCAATATTTAAAGTCTTGCACCCTTTGACAAATCAAATTCACTTGCCATTTCTCATCAAAATATATAATTATGCCACCTGTTCTTGTAGAGTTTGATAATGTTATGTATGCATTGTATCCTTCCAGTTGTATTTCAGATTCATCTACTCTATCGGTTAAATGTGTCTCGGAAAATATAAAAAAATCTGGCTTAATACTGTCTGTAATTGCCTCAATCTGGTTAAAGTTATTAATTAATCCTTGTATATTTGTGTAGATACCATTTACATTCTTTAATTGTTAATCTACTTAACCCATTGTTCTCCTCCTTAGCTTTAATTTATATTGATATACTGGACAGTCTCTGCTTGTTGTGGTATGATTCACACCAAGACCTAAATTTAGCCTTTTATTAGAATCTATACAGTTTATGCACTTGTTTAGGTATTCTTTATCACAGTCTTTTGTTGCATGATTTTCATGGCATTTAAGGCATACTTCATTATTTTTACAGTCCCTAGCTCTATGGTTGAAACCTCTACATTTAAAACATTGTAATATTTCTGTGCCATCAAACACTCTGCATTTCTCCCAACCGATATTTATCTTTTGTGCGGCCAATACTTTTGGGTACGTTTCATTATCAATTAAAAGTTTTGCATTATAGATTTTTCTGTTCAAACTTTTATTAACTTAATTGCACTATTTTCCAAAATCTGATTTTGTTTTTTAATTTTTTCGATTATTTCTCTATCATCGTATTTAAAAGACATATCGGTTAAAACAATAGACATTTCAATTTTATTTGGTACCTTAACTTCGTATCCCTCACTCATTTTATTTTCTATAGCCAATTTTATTGTTTCTCTTTCGTTAGTATTTTCACTTTCCATAATTACGGTGCCAATTTTTCTGTTTTCAACGTTTGTTATTCGAAAATTAACTGGCTCCACTTTTTTATTCAAATCATCTTTTGTTTTTTCAATGTTTTGCTTTTCCTTTGGTCTTATTATTAAGGGAACCTGATTTTTCACCTCTGGCAACACTGTTTTATTTTTCAATGCATCCGAGAATGACATATTATTTGTATTAACATTTGACTCCTTTATCACTTTCTTTATTTCGTTGCACATTTTGACATTGGTTTTTTCTATGTTATTGCACATATCTATATTTTTGTTTTCTTGTTCTTTAACAGTGCCGAAAAGTTTATTTACTTCATCAACATTTTTTTCACACGCTTTTTGAGTTTTGTCTAAAATTTGTAAACGTTCCTCATATCGTTTTTCTATGGCCTCTAATAACTGCTTAATTTCGTTTTCATTTTGCCTCAGCGATGTTTCAAATTCACGTTTGTATTCTTTTAAATTTTGTCTATTGACACGGACGCCATCTTGAATTTGACCCAACACCAAATCTATATTTTGTATATACTCCATACAATCATTGCACATAAATCTTATAAAATTACTTGAGTCGATCATTCCAATAGAATATTGGTCAACACCCGAACATTTTTTTGCAGTGTGACACACCTTATCGCAGACACCATGGCATCTAATGCCCGTTTCGCCCCTAATCGCTGACTTGCAAGCACTGCAATCAGTCATTGTTTAGGGGAGTTATATTATTTCAAAATATTGCTTTAACGTTCTTCAAATTTATAAAATCTTCAGTATCCACGGATACGCCACTGTTTATTTCAGAAGATCAAAACGCTCTTTTTATTTTCCGAATCGCTTTAATATTTTATTTTATTATACCTTATCAGAGCTTAATTTTTTTGCTTTTTCTTAGTGTTTCAATTCCACTGTTATATAACTTGTGTGATTTTTATTTAATAAAGTGTAATAAAAAGTGTGTGACAATCAGAAACAATTTAAATATAAAAGCATACAAGTTTTTATCATTTGCCGTCGGCAAAACAAAAACTAAAAAGTGAAGTGCATACATATATTTTTTATGTTAATCAACCCTTTTCTAAAGTGTATTATGCACTAAGTGTTTATGTTTGTATGTATGTATGTAAGAGTTTTTTGATGTGTTAACATCTATACGCGCGCTTCTAGGGCAGTAAACTATCAGTTTCAATACATACGAAAGTGTAAGTGTAAGAGTTTGTTTGTTTGTTGTTGTTGCTTGGCAGTCGGTATTGAAAGTGATTATTGGGCAATTTTCATATAATTTTCCCACGCGATTTTCTCCGGAAATTCATAGCCGATTTTATTAATTTTTGGATTAAAATGCTAGTGCGGGTTTCGACGAAGAGTTTAGGCCAAAAATTAAGGCGATCCGATATCGGCGAGCGGAGATTTAAGTGTTTTAATTCGGAGTATTAATTTGGAGTAATATTAAAAAAGTGTTTTATCTTCGGTTTTGTCTTATGCATAGCAAAGAGAATAGTGACGTGGTTATACGTACATATATAAAAATGATTGCATTCTCTTTGTTTTTTGTGGGTTTAATATAAAATAAATAAACAAAAAGGTGTTAACACATCGCCCGTGAGTTCGAACACTCATTGATTTTTTTTTCAGTGATATATGCCCGTACATATGTATATTAATAAAGAAAAATTTTAAAGAGAACTGCATTTTTCCCCCCAACTACATACATATGTACATAAATACACAAATTGTTTAAAATTAAAAGAGTTCAATGTTTTTGTTATTTTTCCAAGCACGTTTTTAATTCTTGTGCATATTACCCGTTCGCGCTTGAAAGAGAAGGAAAAAAGTGCACTCGTTATTTGTTCTGATTAAAAGAAAAATAACAAAAGAAAAATCCGAAGGGCAATAATCATTTGATTTGTTCAATTAATTTTTTTATAATTAAATAATTTAAAACCCGATAGTGAACTTGGTGTTTGGTGAGTGTAATAGATTTTTATTTTTTCGTGTTTACAAAAATCAACCACCAAATTATTGTACACTTGTTGCTTTTCTTTTGTTTGTCTCTCAAGTTTTAACATTGTCACACACACACACAACCCAACACACATTAGTGCTGGAACTTTGTAATCGTCGCAAACTCGGTTACTGTTTGAAAGAATTGAAAAAATTTGTTTATTTCTTTTTAATTATTTATTGGATTCACGCGAATAAAGTACAATATTTGCTGAATTTAATGATTAATATATTAGATTAGTATATTTTTTCTAATTAAATAAATTTATTCGATTAACCCATTGAAAGTACCAGTAACTGAAGCGAGACAGTACTAGTGCTCAACATATTTTTTTTAAATTTCTTATAACAGAGTGTTTTCTTTTTGTACACTTGAAAAACTTAGATATTAGTTTATTAGTCAGATTTTTTCAAAATTTTTAAAACTTTTAACCCGATTGTTATCCGTTTTTTTTTTTTGTTGACAAAATTGTTCGATCTCAGCTCCTTGTGTAAAAAAGTCACTGTTATTAGATTTTATTTATTTTAATATTTGTTTTTATACATTTATCATTTTTAAACCCTTTTAATTGGAATTCAATAGTAAAAGAACTCATTGAGTCTTTCCACTTATTCGGCTTATCACAGTTTTTTTTTAATAATACGACAACATTTTCAAAATTTCTCCATACAATTTGAGATCTTTCAATGGATCTTTCCCATTTGATTCGGGCTGCCGATAGGTTGGCAGATTTTGAGGCGTATGTTGCCTGTATACCGGTGTCTGAAAATCAGACTGGATCGTTGGGTATGCACGAAAAGGAACTGAACCGTTTATGGGAAGATGTTCGTTCGTCATACGACTCTTTGTTATTGCAGCTCATGAAGCTAAGGATCCAAAGATTAAGGAGCTAAAGTCCAAGTACTTTGCTTCTTATGGCACTTTTACAAAAGGTATATCTTATATAAAACGACTGAAATTGGCGGCGTCGGCCGAACGGAAAAATGCGCAATCCCCTCCTATGATTATTTTACCTCCTTGCGATACCCCTGTCTTCTATGGTGACTATAAAAGTTGGCCTTCATTTCGAGATATGTTCTCCGCCTTATATGGTAATAATCACCGTCTGACCCTCGTACAAAAATTGTACTATCTTTTGCAGAAAACTGCTGAAAATGCACATAATACCATTCACACTGTGCCGTTGACCAACGATGGTTATGAGGTAGCGTGGAAAAATTTGGTTGACACTTATGAGAACAAGGATGCTCTTATAAATGAACAGCTTCGGGCCCTATTGAATATTAAACCCTTTTCGCGGGAGTCAGGCGCGAGTATTAAATATTTGCAACGTACGATGAATGATGTCATCACAAATCTTTCTTTGCTAGAGGTAACGCCCGAGGTGTTTTATCACGTAATACTGGTATATATTTGTGCCACGAAGCTGCCCGAAAACACTCTTAGTTTGTGGGAGCAATCTAAGAAACCTTGTAAGACTCCCCCTAAATGGGATGACATGGATGCTTTCTTGACAGCACATTTTAAGACGCCCGAATCAATTTCAGACATAAGGCAGTCTCATGTTAACCCCGTTCAAAACCCGAACAAATACCCAACATCTACTAATGTCCGAAGTCCTAATTTTAATGCCGTCAAGAAACCATCAAATGACACTAAGAAAATTCAAAGTTTTTCGATAAAAGCTAATTCTACTTCAACAGTTTGTCGTTGTTTTCTTTGTTAAGGTTCTCACCCGATTAGATTGTGTCCTCGTTTTTTGGGTCAGAGTGTTGATGAAAGGATGTCAACAGTGAAGAGACTTAAGTGCTGTTCAAACTGCTTGGCAACCTCCTATGGGTTCAAATCTTGCAAAAGTGTTCATGTGTGTTCGCTTTGTAAGCAGAAGCATCATTCACTGCTTCATAGGCGTGAGGGCAAATGCTGCAGGCACGAGTTCACTTACGACTCACCTAACTCTTGAATCAGCAAGCAGCCAGTCTCAACCCCCGCTTGATTTTAGCCCTTCAACGTCTACGGCAACTCATAATTTACAAACTTATTTCGCGCATTTCGAATCAAGAACCAATTCAGCCATCCTTTTAGGGTCAACTGTTTGTATAGTTCATATAAACGGGGTTCGATGCGCGACCAGAGCCCTAGTTGACCCCGGTTCGCAGGGTACCTTTATTTCAAAAAGGTTACAGAGGAAGTTGGCTATTCCTACTTTCTCCGTGCCATCTACTAGTGTTACTGGTATGATGGACAGTTTGGCTGGCAAATCACTGATTCCGTATTCATATTTGACATTTCGGCGTACGTTGTAGAGAGGATTACCGGTCGGTTGCCTGCATGTGATATTTTTGATATTGTTTCTTCAGACTTTCCCGACATTACACTGACCGAAGTCAGGTGTACCCGTATGGATATACTTTTTGTGGGAAATGTGTATCCTAAAATTTTAACTACGGATGTTAGAATACATCCAAATGGCAACCTGATCGCCCAGCGAACCGTATTCGGGTGGATAGTCACAGGTGAAGTTTTTCATCCTCAACCCATACATTCGGTAGCTTCGTTTTGTACCCATCTTGAGTTGAACACTCAGATTTCTCGGTTTTGGGAATTGGAAGAAGTCCCTCAGGCGACACAAGTGGCTGAGGACGATGACTATTGTGAGAAACTGTACCAGTCTACTACCTATCGAAACCCCGATGGCCGTTATGTCGTTTCTCTCCCATTCCGGCGGGAATTTTTAGATGAATTGTCACTAGGAAATTCTCGAAATAGTGCTTTTTCCCAATTTGTGCGAAATGAGACACGGTTATTAAGGGAACCCGAGCTCAAACCACAGTATGATACTGTCGTTCGTGAATACTTCGAAATGGGACATATAAAACCCGTTAGAACCCTCGATTATTGTGCTGATTTACCCCATCATGCAGTATTTAAACCCGATAGTGTAACCACGAAATTGAGAGTAGCATTTAATGCTTCGAACCCTTCATCTAATGGCTTGAGCTTGAATAGTGTGTTATGCCCTGATCCTGTCTTACAGACAGACCTTACCGTTCTGCTGCTGCGATGGCGTTTTTTCCGGTACGTTTTTAATGCTGACATTGAGAAAATGTATCATCAGATACTAGTTCATCCCAAACAAACCCCATTTCAAAGAATCTTATTCCGTTATAGTCCTGATGCTGAAGTTAAGGACTATGAGCTTAGTACGGTCACGTTCGGAGTGGACTATGCGCCGTATCTAGCGATTCGAACCCTTTTACAATTGGCTGCCGATTGTGAATCCCTGAGTCCTCCGGCGTCCGAAATATTGAAGACTCAAATGTATTTTGATGATGTACTTGCTGACTCACATGAGCTAGAAGACGCTTTTAAGAGAAGTAATGGATTAACCCAAGTTCTTGGCTCAGCTGGTTTCGTTTTACGAAAGTGGACAGCCAATAATTTAGGACTCTTAAAAGATTTACCCCCGGAGAATCTGCTTAATGCAGACTTCTTGAAATTTTCGGATGCCAGTACTACAAAAACCCTAGGCTTGCGATGGGATGCTAGTAAGGATAGCTTCTACTTTAAACTCGCATCTCCGCCACGCCAGGATATCGTCACGAAACGTGCTGTCTTGTCCGAAATAGCAAAATTTGTTTGACCTGGCAGGATGGTTTTCACCAAAAATTTTTGTGGCGAAGACCATAATGCAACAGATTTGGAAGGACAAGACAGACTGGGATGAAAGTTTGCACCCCCTGACCCTATCTCAGTGGCATTTTTAAATGATTACCCTAATATTGAGAAAATTTATATTCCAAGATGGGTTAATTTTCTCCCTGAGAACGAAACTGAGCTTCATGCGTTTTGTGATGCCTCTGAGAAGGCGTATGGCGCTGCTCTGTACATTCGAACTATGACTACGAGTTCAATTACGACGCATATATTGGCGTCAAAAACAAAGGTCGCTCCAGTGAAAAGTGAGACATTGCCCCGGTTGGAACTTTGTGGGGCAGTCTTAATGGCGACGATGGTAGAGACATTCTGTACTCAGTTATGTTTGAACATGAAAAATGTATACCTATGGACTGATTCTATTATTGTTTTATCGTGGCTTAGAAAACCCCTGTGAAATTGGCCGTCCTTTGTTAGGAACAGAGTATCGTTAATAGTGGATAAAGTTGGTAATGAAAACTGGGCGCATGTATATTCCAAAGACAACAACGCCGATTTGGCAAGTCGAGGAACTCTCGCTAGAAATTTAATAGATAATTCTCTTTGGTGGCACGGCCCTCTGTGGTTGAGGCAACCACGTGAGCGTTGGCCGCACCATACCCCTATTGACCACCAACATTTTGAAATGAACCCCCCTATTGTCCACCACAACCTTAAAGTTCAATTGTTTTCTGTTAATATCGAACTTCCGTATGACATTCTTGAACGTTTTTCAGATTTACCTCGTGCGATGCGAATTATTTCATATTGTTTCAGATGTCTACATTATTTAAGAACCCAGACATGTTTGTATAACACTGTAGAGTTGAGCCAATCAAAGATTAAATCTACTCAAAATCGCTTGATTCTTTTATGTCAGATGAATTTTATACCGGAGTATGGCAATTTGTCAAAAGGTATGCCCTTGTCTTCAAAGAATAATTTGCTCACTCTGAATCGCTTTATGACTCTAATGGTGTTCTTAGAATAAACGGTCGTTTAGCTAAGTCATCTGATTTAATGTACGACGGACGGTACCGTAGAATTCTATCCTATTCTGCCCGATTTAGTAGGTTGTTCGTTGAACATGTGCACAAATGCTCTGTGCACGGCGGCACTCGTTAATGCTTCGTTTGATTAGAAGTGAGTTTTGGGTTCCCAAGCTGAAGAATCTAATTCGTACAGTGGTCCATAATTGTAAGGAATGTACTATTTACCGAAAGAAATTCGGTCAGCAAATTACGGCTGCGTTAACCTCAGAGCGGTGCTCTATGTAGAGATCTTTTACTCACACCGGTTTGGACTTTGCAGGTCCGTTCGACATCAAGTCTTATGCGGGTAGAGGTTGCCGAATGACGAAAGGTTATGTTTTGGTTTTTGTCTGTTTTGCAACAAAGGCAATACACTTGGAGGCAAGTGGTGACATGTCGATGGAAGCATTTCTTGCAGCTTTTACTCGTTTTTTCTCCCGTCGTGGTTGTCCTTCCCATTTATATTCTGATAATGTGACTTCTTTTGTCGGTGCTGCGAACGTACTCGAAGTTGACCGCAAGCAGTTTCTAGCTGACGTTAAACGGAAGGTAGTGGTACGAAATAGTTTTCAACCTGTGGGATGGCATTTTATTCCCCCCGGTGCTCCTCATATGGGCGGTTTATGGGAAGCCGGCGTAAAGAGTGTAAAAATTAATTTGCGGAAGATTTCTGGTGTTCAGACATTTACTTTTGAGGAGTTTGCTACGATGTTAGCCCGCATCGAGGCGTGCTTGAACTCAAGACCATTGACTGCTATGTCTGATGATTCATCCGATCTAGTCCCTTTGATACTAGGCCACTTTCTGATCGATGCACATCTTTTGTCACCCTCTGAGCCCGATCATTCTGAACTTCCTTTGAGTACTGCCAATAGGAGGCAAAAACTAAAGGTACTTCTCCATCACTTTGCTCAGCGGTGGAAGGAAGAGTACCCCAAAGAACTTCATCGTCGAGTAAAATGGAAATATCCCCTTAAGGACTTCGAAGTAGGTGACTTAGTAGTTGTTCGTCAGGATAATCTACCCCCTAACGAGTGGCTACTCGGACGAATAGAAAAGACCTACGTAGGGCACGACTCAAAGGTCCGCACCGCGATCTGTTGTGAAGCTTGTTCTCTTACCCAATCCAGAAACTCACTAATTTTATCTTTTTTTTTCTGTTCGTTTTCCCATTTTTAGCATAATGTTGAGCGCTTTACGTCGGCTTCAAGTCCACCGCACTCCCGTTGAAGGCCCCTCAAATTCTTCCGGCGAAAATAAAATCGTGGAAAAAAAAAGCCTGACTGCCGCCTCTGTAATAGCGACCACGCACTGCGGAAGTGCCTGAAGTTCCGAAAGATGGCTGTGAAGGAGCGGTGGGAGACGGTGAAACGTTTTAAATATTGTTTTAATTGTCTTGCCCACTCCCACATCCGGGACAAGTGTACGAGCCGTGAGAGTTGACTCGAGTGCAAAGGAGAGCATCACACCTTCCTTCATCGATCCCCGAAAACCTAAGGCTTCAAAAAAGAAGAAAGGGAAGAAGAGTGTCGCGCATCTGTGTTGTCGACACAAACCACAACAACAACAACGACCAAATCAGCCCACACAAGGTGCAATGCCATCATTCCCTGGCGCCAACCAACTTGCAACGATAATCATCAATGTGATGTCCGGGCGCATCGTTTAAATAGTATTATTTTTATTTTTTTCTCTTTTTTTATAAATCTTATTAATATTATATATTTTTTTTCTTTTATAATGTTTTATATAAATTTTTTAAATTAAACATGTACCTTTAATGTATTTTAAATGAATTTTATATCCAATACCATTGAGTTATTATTTATTCGATATATATATATATATATATATATATATATATATATATATATATATATCCCGCGTTATCCTCAGCCCTCGTTGTTGCAGTATAGCAATGGGGGCGGGATGTTTACGCGCATAGTGTGAACGCTCACTGATTACTGTTCAGTGGAAGATTCTATGTTGTTATTTGTCATATTGTTGTGTTGTGTTTTTATGTATAGAAATCACTTACTTTGTGAACCCATTCGAGTACGGTACGTACATAAAAAAACCCAGAGAAAAAAGAACTTGAAATAAATTATTTTTTTATATATTAAATCCCATTTTGTTATTTTTATATTCTCGAGAAAATATTTCAGGGAAAAACATATTTCTTTGCGACCGTTACCTCCACGCCGGGTGGTCATCTTGTCGCGATGTGGAGGCTTAGGTCTAGTTGACTGGTCTGTACTGGCGGGGGCAGCTGATATCAGTAGCCCCTGGTAGGGTCACCCATGCCAGAGTGGCCAACAACTAAGTACCGTCCAAGAATCACCCTTCCCGGACTCGATAGCGTCTGTTTTTCCCCATGGGGCGGCTATCGAGTCAGTCCGTTTTTCGGTCCAAGGGACCATGTCCAAATCCATCAGCGTCTGTATCCCAATTGGGGCGGCTGATGGTCTGCGTCTGTATCCAGGTGGGTCGGCAGCTTTTTAACCTGGCAGTAGGTATAAAATGCAACCTTAAACCCACCAAGAAATGAAAAAGAAAAAGCCAAGCCCCACGTACCCGGTTAGGGGCTTAACAATCTCCGGGGACCCTATTCCCGCGGCGCAAGTAGCAGGCCGCGGTGAATCGAAAGCTACTGCCGCTCAGGCTGGCCGGGTGTCCACATCAGGCCCGACCAGTCTGCGGACTACTGACGTGGTGGGCAATCAGCCTGGATTAACCGGGCTGATTGCTGTTGAAAAAGGGGCAAAACACCCGGCAACGGGTGGCTGCCCTAGCACTAGCAGCGAGGTACCTCTGTCTTTCGCTCCAAGTACCTCAAAAGCTGCTCAGGTCCTTACCGGTAAAACGGTAAAAACCCCTTCTTCTGGTGCGAAGGGAATGGAAAGGCCTAAGCCGTCCAAACCCGTCGCCTCCAAAGCGCACATTGCGCAGGAAAAGGCAAAGAGGATTACCTCTAGCCACAGTACTGCGTCACCCACTGCCAATCCCGGCAATAACAGTAATCCTTCGCGCAAAAATTCTACACGCAGGGCCAATGATGCGAGGCGCTCCGCCTTAAAAACCATTTCGCACCTCGGTGCGATCCCGGCTGACCAGCTTTCTGAAAAGCAGGCAGCCTCTCTAAAGTGGGCACAGGCTCATATGTCGAGGCTGCAAATAAACTCCTCCCCCGCACCTGCCACGGTTGCGGCGCCTAAACGGCAACGTTCGGAAGAGGAGAACGATGCAGCTAGGGCTTCTAGGGCAAAACGTTCTAAGAACATCCCTTCGAAAGGCACCTTTAGTGAGATCGCCAAAGGCAAGCTCATAAGGGCCATAATCGATAGGGATGCATCAGACGGTGCCATTTCCCATGCCAGATGGGACTTGGTCAACCAAAAACTGGCGGGAGTGTTCTGGAAGATCCGCAAGGAGAATCCGGGACCGCCGCCTCAATGCGTCGATGCTGGCTGGCACCAGCACGGCGTTAAATTGATGGCCTGCACGGATGAACGCTCAGCGTCTCTGTTAAAGAAGGCCATCGAAGCTATTGGCGAGGTGTGGGAAGGCTCTAAGCTGGATGTGGTTTCCGTGGAAGACATACCCAGAAGACCAAGAGCCTTGACCATAATTCCTGCTGAACCTTCTTCCCCGAAGGAGATCCTTGAGATCCTTAAGGACTGTAACCCGGATCTACCCACCCATGACTGGAGGGTAGCTAAGGTGAATGCACCCGAGAGGTCTAGAAGGGAGGTGGTTCTGATTCTTAACAAAGAATCTCTGGCACCGATCCGTAAGAGGGGCAACAAAATCTTTTACTGTTTCAGTACGATTCTGTTGCGCCTCTACCGGACCGATGTCAGGAAGAACCGCAACCGAAGGGATGACGCTGCCAACGGCGCTGTTGACTGCGCTGCTGCTGGTGTGTCGGACGCAGCTTCATGCGGGCAAGAGGACACCCACTCAGTCTCAGACATGGTGGGTGGCTTCTTTGAACGGATGGCAGTCGCGGATGAGGACACTGACGCCCTCTTGGAATCCAGCCAAGAGGACGCCAACACCACCATAATTGCGCTACATGATGGTGAAGGTGACGCAGATAAACCTTCACCACTCTAAAGCAGCATCTGCTGCGATGCTCCTCCGGGTGGTTGAGAGGAAGGAGGAGCTGGTTATGGTCCAGGAACCCTGGGTCCACCAAGGACGGGTTCATGGACTGACACTAAAGGGCTACAAGCTATTGTTTGCCAAAGGCACAGGTAATATTAGATCTTGTATCTTGGCTAAAAACTCTTTGCGTATCTTTATCCTATCTGATTTCAGTGATGGGGATACTGTAGCAGCTGCTCTGGAGACCCCGTCCGGTACGGTTTGGGTGGTCTCGAGCTATATGGCGCATGACCATGAGGGCAGTCCACCAAATGGCAAGGTGCGTGGCATTGTGTCAAGGGCGATAAGCACGAGGACACCTATAATAATAAGTGCTGACGCCAACTCACACCACATCTCCTGGGGTAGTAGCGATACTAACGAGCGGGGTGAGTGTCTCTTCGATTTCATTTTAAATAATAATCTTGAAATTGTCAACAGGAGTTCAGAACCCACTTTTATTGTGTCTAACCGTAGAGAGGTTTTAGATGTAACATTGGTTAGTGCAGAGCACACCAATCTGGTTAGCGGTTGGAGGGTTGCGGATGACTGCTCCCTATCCGATCATCGCTATATTGACTTCAGCATAGGGTTAGGTGTAAGTAGATTAAATCCTATAGTTAACAGAAAGAATACTGACTGGGAGCTACAGAACAGTGTACTCTGCAACTCCTTATCGACGTCTCCAACTATTAGAAATATTGGGGACATCGACTCTGCTGTGGAGATTCTAAGTGAATCGTTCCGCTGTGCTACTAATGTGGCTTGCAAACCAGCGGTTTGCAGGGGAAGGGCCAGACCACCATGGTGGAGCCCGGAAATTGCACATTCACGAAAGGAATGTCGTAGGCTATTCAACGAGGCTAAACGATCAGGCGACTGGTCGGCATACAAAACCTCCGTGAATCGCTTCAAGAATCTTGTCAGGAACGCAAAAAGGAGGTCTTGGAGGGCTTTCTGCAGTAATGTGGAGGGTTCATCTGAAACCAACAGGCTGCGTAAGATGCTATCAACCGCACCGGTTGTACCCAGCTACATACAGAAACCCTGTGGTAACTGGACCATGAGTAGTCAAGAGACGCTAAGCGTACTACTCGACACTCATTTTCCTGGCAGCCAGGCGGCACCTTTAACAGGCACTGCCGATGGCAGCTTGGCGACAGGCGCAGTCACAACTCCATTGGATATGGATAGGCTCCGCTGGGCTGTACACAGCTTCGATCCGTTCAAGTCTCCGGGACCAGATGGAATAATTCCAGCGGATCTACAGAGAAATGCGGACATTGTCCTACCTTGGCTCACGGTAATTTACAGTGAATGTCTTAGGAGGGCTTATATACCTATATTTTGGCGTACGTGCAAGGTTGTCTTTATCCCGAAAGGGAGTAAGACGTCACACACTAAGCCTAAAGACTTCAGACCGATAAGTCTTACTTCTTTTTTTACTCAAAACTTTAGAAAGAGTAATTGATATTCATCTGAGAATGACCATTCCGAATGAGCTTCTCTCCAAATCACAGCACGCCTACACTAAAGGCAAATCTGTGGAAACGGCACTACATTCTCTAGTGGGCCACATAGAAAAATCTCTTGAGTATAAGGAATTTACTATGGGGGCTTTTCTGGACATAGAGGGTGCTTTCAACTATGTCAACCCCGATTCCATTATCAATGGGATGGCAGCGGTAGGGATTGATGACAATTTATGCCGGTTTGTTAGAAACTTACTAACTTTCAGGGTAGTCAGGGCCTCGATTGGGGATGTCACTGAGTATAGGGCAGTCTATCGGGGCACTCCACAGGGAGGTGTTCTGTCACCTCTGTTGTGGAACCTGACCATTAATTCGCTTTTGCTAAGTCTAGAACGCAGACAGATTATGACTGTCGCGTACGCGGATGACGTAGCGGTGGCGATATCGGGTAAGCACTTGGATACCATATCTCAGTGTATGGAGTCTGCGCTGGCTCTGCTGAGTAGGTGGAGCGTCAGCTGTGGGCTCGGCATCAACCCAGCCAAGACTGAGTTGGTGCTCTTCACTAGGAGGTACAAGACCGATAGCTTTATACACCCAAAGCTTAACGGCACCTCCTTGGAACTATCTAAAACCGCCAAGTACCTGGGTGTGATTCTGGATAGTAAGCTATCATGGAATCAGAACATACAGGCGAGAGCGGAAAGGGCCTTAGTGGCTATTTATACATGCAAAAGAGCAGTAGGCCTCAAATGGGGTATCAACCCTAAGGGGATCAATTGGATCCTTGAGGCTGTTATTAAACCAGTACTCTTTTACGGGGTATTGGTTTGGTGGAATGCGATGGACAAGCAGGCTCATCGCAGGACCTTTGAAAAAGTCTTTCGGGTCGTAGCGAGACTGATGACAGGCGCACTACGATCTACACCAACGGGAGCAATTTTTGCAATGCTAAACTGGCTCCCGGTTGACATTCTGGCCAGACAATTGGCTCTTTTCTCAGCGGTCAGGTTGAATACAGTATGTCCATGGACTAGGACTGACTATGGGCATGCTAGGATTTTAAGAGAGCACTCGGAAATCCATGCCAACATTGACTACTGTGTACCAAGACCCTTCTTTGGTGGACTTTTCCGTTCCATTGTCGTTGACAGGGAACAGGTGGACAGGCTTACCTTTCCCGAGGATTCAGTTAGAGTTTTCACTGACGGATCCAAAAGGGGAATAAGAACGGGCGGAGGCTTCTATGTGGAGAACTTCAATGTTAGATCTCCATTCCGGCTCCAGGACGGTTGTACTGTCTTACAGGCCGAAATCTCTGCTATTACTCGGGCAGCGAGGTGGCTAAGGTACTATAGGATATCGAATGATATCTTCATTGTTACCGATAGCAAGGCAGCCATCTCTGCTATTAGTGGTGTGTACAGTACATCAAAAACTGTGGTCGAATGCCGACTGTCTATCAACGAGATAGCGAGACATTCGAGGGTGACACTGGTTTGGGTGCCAGGGCATTCTGGATGTCCAGGCAACCATACTGCGGATGAGATTGCCAGACAAGGGACTGAATTGAACAGTTCAATGATCAGTCACTTCACTGGCATTCCATTAGCGCGATGTAAGTCTCTGATTCAAAGCGAATCATACAAACTAGCTCAACTTAGGTGGGATAGTGTGGCTAACTGCCTCGTGGCAAGAGCCACGTGGCCCCATTACGATTTGCGCAAAACGCGCGACCTTCTCAAATTTGACAAGGCGCGCATGCGTCAACTGGTGACTGTTCTGACAGGACACTGTAGCTTTGGGACTCATGCTAGGAGGATGGGTCTAATATACAACGACTATTGCAGAAGCTGCAATGATGAGGAGGAGGAAGAAACTGTCCTCCATCTTCTGTGTCAGTGTCCTGCCCTCGCTAATGCAAGGGTAGCGGCGCTGGGCTCCCGATTCCTGTCAGACTTAGACAGCCTGGCAAACATGGAGCTTTCAGGGATATCATCCTTCCTCAGGGGTACAGGATGGTTTGAAACGGCGGAGGACATCCCTTAAGAGGTCCTCTGCTTAAGGGCATCACAAAGGGACCGAATTGACGGACCCAAGTGGATTGTCCCGCCAGGGACAACGGCCCTCTAACCTAACCTTGCGACCGTTATATTATATATATATAATATATATATATATATATATATATATATATATATATATATATATATATATATATATAGATGTATATGTATATATATATATATATATATATATATATATATATATATAGATGTATATATATATATATATATATATATATATATATATATATATATATATAGATGGCTTAATTCCAGAATATGCTAAGTCGACTTAGCATGTTTTGAAGGAGTTGGTTTATTTGAATTTGGATTGATGTAACTTGAGTCCTGTCAAAAGCTCGAATTTATCGGACAACCCTATTAAAAGGCATGCGCCACAATTGTACTTAGCCTACGACTAAAGTTTTAAAAAACTTCCATTCCAAAAAGGGCTAAGTACAGTCAGTATTGTTTGGAAGAGACCTGCAAATTTAAAACTAAGTAAACATAGCATTCTTCAGAAGGGGCATTTATTGTTATGCTTTCTAAGCTTATTTAGCACTATGTGTACAAAAACAGTTCGAGCGTGTAAGTATACATAGAACAGTTTAGTTTGGACAAAGTCGTCAGCGTATAAAGTGTTGGTTATTGTGAATTTATATAAATCTGATAACTTTGAGTATTGTAATATTTGTGAAATTGAGTTTAAATAATGTAAAGGTATTCTCTTCTCGTATCTAATTCTAAAAAGTGTAATTAAATTGGTTTAAGTGCAAAGTAATAGCATGGAAATCTATGGTAAGTAATTTAAAAAAAAAGGTGAGCATGTAAAGATTATATACAAGGAAATATTTTTATAGAGCCCGACATGGACGAAATTGTTTCAACTGTGTCGCTGAAATTTTAATTGGTATTTTACATGGAATATAAACTAATGTAGATTGTGATGATACTTCTCTCGGTATGTAAAATGGTATTTTTTTTACAAAACACTGTGCAAGTGAACGATTTTTTGGTTTGATTTCAGAACCATGCCCCGGCAGTTCGACCGCATTTGAACCAAATGATAGTTCGTCTGACTCATCTGCTGACTCAGCTCCAGCATATATCCCTATCACACCAAAAGTGTCAAACAGAACGTTGAACAAACATCCCTTAAAACTCAAGGTAAGGAATATGCTAATCGATCTGGCGATGTTAAAAATGCAAAAGAGACAAAAAAAGTTGTGGAGAATCGTGCAGAATTAAATGTACAGAAAGGGTATCCGAAAAATCCAGAATGCAGATTTTCAATTACTTTTACAATATTCGTAATCAAGATCTTGAATGGGCATACATCTCGAATTTAATAACATTATGCGAGAAAAGTTTTGAAAAATATTGTAAATTCACGCAGAACAGAACCACGAATGTACTTTCTTAAATTTGTACGAAAAATGCATTCCAATGGAGTTTCCATATCACCTGACAGAAGAGGAACGCTTAATAAGAAAACTGAAAAAGTGGCTACAATACGAGAAATAATAAAACAGCACATTAACACATTCCCATTGGTAGATTCTCACTATTGTCGTCAACATTCAAGAAAGATGTACATAGATGGTGATATAAGATCAGTAGCACACATGCACTGCTTGTGCGAAGAATGGTTTTACGAAAATGCTTATGAGTCAGACCATAAGGCAACATTAAGGCAATATCGCGATACATTCCACAAGTCATTTAATTTATCATTTTATATTCCAAAAAAGGATCAGTGTGATATATGCGAGAAGAATAAAAACTCGAATGAACATGAAAAGAAAATCATTGAATCTGACTTTAATCATCATTTATTTTGCAAACAGAAATATAGAGAGCTTAAAGATATTGGCAAAAATGAAAGTCTTAACAACCCAAGTGTTTCCACTATATGCTTTGATTCTCAGAAAATCCTATGGTCGCCCTGCGCTGAAGTAAGCACATTTTATTATAAATGAAAGCTACATGCGTATAATTTCACCACCTTTGAACTTAATACCCAAGAAGCCTGTTGTTTTGTATAGGATGAAACAACTGCAAAGAAAGGATCAATAGAAGTTGCAAGTTGTCTGTTCCGATTTATGTCAACCAAAACTGAAAAGAGCGGCACAACCAAATACAATTTTTGGTCCGATAATTGTTTCGGGCAAAACAAGAATGAAATTGTCTTCTCATTTTATGTGTGGATTTCACAAAAGCTTAGAATTGATGTAAGTCACAAGTTTCTTGAAAAAGGGCATACCCAGAATGAGGGCGATACCGTACATGCGTTAATTGAGAAGACCAAATAACACAAACGTATATACACGCCAATGGTGTGGTTCTCAGTAATTAGAAATGCTAAGAAAACATAACCAATGTATAATGTAATAGAAACTGAGGACTATTTAGATTTCAAAAAATTTTCTTTATTTATAAATTGGACGAAAAATGAAAAGGTTCATTTAAATAAAATGAGAGAAATAAGAGTACACAAAGAAAATAAGTATCAACTCTATTACAAATATGAATTTGACGAAGATTTTAAAGAAATATTACTCTACGACGAATCAAAGCGCCGATGAAAAGAAAAATTGCTCCCACAATTCATTCCAAAAGCATACTCCTCACCATTTCGAAAACGTAAAGATCTCAAAATTTATGTGATAAAAATTTAATTCCCAAAATTTACAAAAACTTCTACATGCAGCTAAAGGGAACAGAAGAATGCGCATATGTGGTCAATCAGATGAAGAATAATTTAAATGATATATGTTTAGTGATTTCCATGTTTAAGTAATACAATTATAAAAAATGTTTGAATAACAATTACTTAGGCTTTCAATTGAATTAATAATTTTTGTTTTACGGGAAAATAAAATTTATGACATTTTATGTAAATGGTTTCAGTAACATATTCAAACATACGCTAAGTAAGATGTTACATTTTCATTCTCCAAACCAAAATATGCCATGTGTACTTAGACAAAACTTCCAAGAGAAGGATGCTAAGTCCACTTGGATGAACAAAGCAAAAAGTTTTGTACGTTCTAAAGTGGTGTAAGTAATTTTTAACCGTGTTCTACTACCAGTATTTATAATTCGTACACACTAAAAAAGTCTACAATAAATATGGTTCTAACACGGAAAAAAGTGAATTTCTATCTTATACGGCCTTAGAGAAATTCCAAATGAATTTTGAACGCGTCTCCTCTAAAATTCACTTTCCATACTTAGCGTACTCTGGAATGAAGCCATCGATATATACATGTACAAACATATATATATATATATATATATATATATATATATATTATATATATATATATATATATATATATATATATATATATATTATATATATATATATATATATATATATATATATATATATATATATATATATATAGGGTCCGCCAAATAACTTTTGTTTTTTTTAAATGCTATAAAAAACCTTCCGGTTAATAATTTTTTTGTTTAATTTATTCTTTATATCGAATCTTTCCGTCGGAAATTCACAATATGTTTCAAAATCTAAAAGATAATAAGGAGAAAAATAAAAAATAAATGAATTAAACGAAAAACAAAATTAATTAAAATAGATACCAGTAAATACCAATGTAATTACCGGTGAATTGTAGTTAAATCTTAAATTAAGTAAAGATTAAATTAATTAAAAACAAAATAATAATAATAAAAATACTGTTTTTTATCTCGCTAGGTTCAACGTATCACGTCTCTTGAGCCTCTGGTGTCCTTCAAACAGCAGGAGGTCCCTGGCGAGGGTGTTACAATGGGTGATCAGCTTGTGTACATATTTGGTACAGTATTTATCGATTTCCTTTTGTACGGTTGGAATTTCTAAATCTTTGTGGATGATATCGTTTCTTATATACCAGGGGGCTCGAACGATTAGTCGTAATATACTGGACTGTCTTCTTTGTAACTTTTGGATGTTGAATGCGCGTGCAGTGCCCCATACCTGAATTCCGTGTGTCCAGATTGGTTTTATTATTGACTTGTACAACAGGACTTTATACTCTAAATCAAGTGATGAATAAGGGCCTAGTAGTCACATTAGCTGGGTTGTTTTCAGTTTAATCGCGGAAAATTTTGCTTCAATGTGTCGAGACCATGTTAGGCGCCTTTCAAGGTGAACTCCTAAATATTTTACCTGGTTAACTACGGGAACAGTAACATTGTTGATTTTTATTGGTGTGCAGTTGTCTTTTCTTAGAGTAAATGTCACATGTGCACACTTGGATGGATTTACTTTTATTTTCCATTTGGTTATCCAATTCTCGGGCTCGAACATCTACAAGCAATTCTAGGATTTCTGCTAGCAGTCAGAAAAGCAGTGTCGTCTGCAAACGTTGAGGTAGAATATTTGGATTTGCGGGCATATCTGCTGTGTAGATAATATACAAGAGTGGCCCTAGTATACTTCCCTGCGGGACACCTGCAGATATATTTTTTATTTCGTTCTGACTTTAAATGTTCTGTCTGACAAATAACTTTTAATCAGCTTGTGGTAGTTTAGTGGAAGTACTCCGACAATTTTTGTGAGTAGACCATCATGCCAAACCTTGTGAAACGCTTGAGAGATGTCTATAAACAATGCTGAGCAATACTGCTTCTTCTCGAATGCCGATCTTATATGGGTAACAATTCTATGAACCTGCTCGATAGTTCCATGACCTTTTCGGGATCCGAACTGATGCTCAGGGATGATATTACGCTCATACAGGTGTGGTGTTATAAATAGAAGTAGAATTTTTTCGAACAATTTTGACAAGATTGGTAGCAAGCTAATTGGTCTCTAAGACGCAATGTTGCTGGAGTCTTTTCCCGGATTTAGAATCATAACGATTACTGACATCTTCCAAGATGACGGAAAATGTCATGTTCTCAATATGGCATTAAATATAAATAATATAATTTTTAAAGCATAATCTGGTAAATTCTTAAGCATGAGCCCAGTAATTTTATCATCTCCAGGCGTTTTTTTTTTGACGTCAAGGTCTTTAATAACATTCCATAAAGTGGACAAACATAACTTTATTGGGTTGTGGATAGATTCGGCTATGGATGGTGGTACAACATTACTTTGAATGTCATGAGGTGTGAAAACTTTTTCCAGATGAGAGGCAAAGGTATTCACCTTTTCACTTGGACTTTTGGCCCAAACACGGTCTTCGACTGGGAGCGGAGGCTCCGCTAGGATTGGTCGTTTCATGTGTTTGACAGCTTTCCAGAGGCTGTAGTCCGTTCTATTTTTTGGATCCAATTTACTTCAATAATTGGCTAACGCTGACTCCTTTTGCATTTTCAACAAATCCTTCAACAATTTTTGGCACAAGTATAGCTGAGTTTTGATCCGAGGGGAACGATTATTTTGCCATTCTCTTCTTAAACGTCTTTTTTAGTTGACAAGAACTTCAATATTAGCCGAGGACTTGTACTTTTTTCTTACATTGTTACCCATGTTTGGAGCTGCATTTCTGGCTGCGGAGGTAAGGATGTTAGTAAATTGCGTTATAGCAGTTTGGATGTCGCAAGCATTTCTCAAGGGGATATCCTGAGAGAGATGTGAGCAGAAGTACATCTTATATTTTAGCCAGTTAGTATATTTAGTTGGGTAATAGCCAGGATTTATTACAGGAGCGATGAAACTATTGTGCAACGTTATTATGGTCCGCGAATGGTCAGAAGATAAGTCATAGGGGGAATTGACTAGCATTTTTTCGCGATTTATATTTTTTCGTAACGGCAAAATCAATAAGATCTGGCTTCTTGCTGAAGTCTGTGGGCCAGTATGTGGGCTCTCCACCTGATGCAATGTCCAAGCCATTTTGCGCAATACAATTGTATAGCTGCCTACACCTCGGAGTAGTAAGTCTGGACCCCCAGTAGATATGCTTAGCATTATAATCACCTGCTGCAAGAAATTTATTGCCTAGTGTAGAGAAAACAGTGGCGTACTTGTCAGTGTCGATAAAATGTATCGGCGGACTATATATTGATGATACCGTATTGTGGTAATGTGTTATATGTACTGACGTTGCTTGCAAGTAGTCTTTGCCAAACCCAGGCATTGTATAATGTTTTATGTTCTCACGCACGAAGACAGTTGTACCACTGCACGCCTTACCACTTGGATGCTTGGTGTCATAGATTGTAAAACCACTAATTCTGAAACAGTTTTTAACGTAAAGTGTGTTTCAGCTACCAAAAGTATATCAATTTCCTGCATATGCAGGAATTCTTCAACCTAGGTTGGGATAACCCGTTAGCGTTCCAGTAGCAATTACGCAGCTGGAACATTTTTATTTTTGTTTTAGTAGAATTTGCAGAACCATATTTTGATTCCGCAACATTTCCTGAAACATGCCCTGCATGCTGTTCATGTTAGTCCTGAACTTGTTCATACTTTCAGTCAGCTTATCAATAGGGCTCGAGCTGTTGAGGTAGAATTCCCTAGGATCGTTCCTCAAGACTTGGGCATATGAAAACGTTTTGTTGTTGTGTGAGTTTGGTGTTGGGTAAGCCAGTGGAATGATTAGGCACGGAGTAAATACTTGGAAAGTTTGCCTGCTGGTAAATTTCCTTTGGGCGATTTGGCTGTCGCTTAGACATTTTTATTTTCTCGAAGACCTCACATCCTCTGTGATTGGCAGAGTGTCTTCCGTTGCAGTTGCTGCACTTTCTTGCATTTGGATCAGTTTTGGGGCCAGTACAATCCGCGGTTTTGTGAGCATTGCCGCAAATTTCGCAAACAGAAGGCAACCTGCAATAGGATTTTGTGTGGCCAAACTCTTTGCAGTTCGTATATTGAGCAGGGTCTCTGCGTTTGAATGGCTCCTCAACGGTGATTCTTCTGCTAAGAAGATAACGCATGCCATAAATCGGGTGAATGAAGTTTTTACTTCTCAAAAGAGGGCCATTAAACACAATCTCAACCCGGTGCATAGGCTGGGGAATTTTATCCCTGTTAAAAATATTGATCACACTTTTCACTTCATGCCCTTGTGCTTCTATAGCTCCTTTTATACCATGAGTAGAAACAGAACTGTCAACACCTTTAATAACCACAACAAGGCCTTTTGCGCTTTTTAGCTGGTACGTGTAATAATTCCTATTTCCTGCATCTAGACTTCTTGTGATGGCTTGATAGTCTTTCTCGGTATACGTTTGGATCTTTGTTTCTTGAATTTGACCTCTGCCACGTAGAAATTATCCTTTCCAACAGTCGCTAATATAAAATTTACTAATGCGTTATTTGTTTGTTCACGCAAGTAAATCGGTGGTTGTTTAGGTGCTTTAGACGGTTGTTCAATATGTTCATCATCAACAGGAGTGAGTGCATCAAATCTATTACCATTACAACGAGCAGTGTCTAATTGGGCGCCCTCATATTGTTTAGCGTTGCGCTCCTGTTGTGAGCTCTTTGGACGGTGCTATTGTTGTTGTGTCTGTATCACCTAATGATCTTGTGCGGGGAGTTATTGTTGGTTTGCTATTTTCATTGGCATAAACCGTCAGGTATGCATTATTTTTTGCATGTTGATTGTCGTTAGTATGACTCATGCAAGAGTGGAATTTATTTTTAGGCAAGTTTTTGTTTAATGTAATAAAAAAAATTTGTTGTTGTTGTTTTTTATACACTTTTATTATTCAATAATCGAAAAAAGGTGACGAGCTTTGTTCTTTTTGTGTGTTTGTATACTTTAAGTTTTTACAAAGTCTCACGACCGACCCTATGTATTGCGATTTTGTTTGTTTAAAGTAAGTTTAGTTATCTTTCTTTAATTATTGTACGTACTTATGTAAGCAAGTGTTTTTGTTTTTAATATTGTTTTTGTTTAATATTGTTTTTGTTTTAATTTTTATATTGGTTTATTTAATTTGTTTTGTTATTTATAGTCCGGTCAATTTAGACGAAAAAATGAGAGTGAAGTTACATAAAGTCCCAACAAGCTGAATTTCAGTGAAATTGTTCAAAATATAATTATAAACAATGTCTAGAAGTTCCCCATCATTCCCCTGTAAAGAAAAAATTTAATTCAAGGTCAAAGGTCAAAAAAATGAGTTTTTCGCGATTTTCAGCAAAACGGTAAGTTTTATCATAAAAGTACCTCAGACAAAACTTGTGGATCATAAAATTATCTATAAAAAATGCATCAATACTTTTTTTCTTACGAGCCACCGTTTCTGAGATATAACGATTCAAAAAGTTATAAAAGTTGTTATCGTCATAATATGCATGAGTACGCCACGTATATACATCTAGAGTTGTAATATTTTATATAATATATATATATATATATATATATATATATATATATATATATATATATATATATATATATATATATATATATATATATTGGGTGTTTTTTATTGAGGTATAGAACTTTAAGTTGGCATCACTTTTTTAACTGGCGGCCATTTTGTCAGCTGTCAAGTGATTAATATTTAGTTTGGTTTGCCATTTCATCATGAACAGGTTGACAAGAGAACAACGCTTGCAAATCGTGCAAATTTATTTCGAAAGTAATGGTTCAGTTCGCGAAGTTTACCGCAAGCTCCGTCCATTTTATGGTCGACATAATCGTCCATCAGAGCAATTAATTCGGTTAACCATGGATCGTTTTCGCACTACGTTTACTCTATGTGATAATACGCATCCGCAGAGACGTCGAACAGTGCGCAGTGGGCTGGTGGAGTCATTGGGCCATACTTCTTCCGAAATAATGCTGGAGAGTCAGTTACCGTTAATGGAGACCGGTATAGAGCCATGATAACCGACTATTTTGTTCCCGAATTGGATGGCATGAATGTGGATGAGTTGTGGTTCCAACAAGACGGCGCTACATGCCACACAGCGCACGTCACAATCGATTTATTGAAGGAAACATTCGATGAGCGCATATTTTCGCGGAATGGACCTGTCAATTGGCCACCAAGATCGTGTGATTTGACACCATTGGATTATTTTCTTTGGGGATATGTGAAGTCGCTCGTCTACGCCAACAAACCAGAAACGTTAGGGGACTTGGAAGCCAACATTCGTGGCGCTATTGCCAACATACGGCCCCATATGCTCGAAAAAGTGGTTGAAAATTGGACCTGTAGAATTGGCTTTATTCGAGCCAGCCGCGGCGGCCACATGCCCGAAATCATATTTAAACATTAATGGCATAAAATTATCCTTCCAATAAAGCCAAATTGATGGACATTAAAACGATTTTCTTGTGTTTTATTTCAATTCGAAGTTCTATACCTTTAAAAAAAACACCCTGTATATATATATATATATATATATATATATATATATATATATATATATATTAAATGTTTAAATATTTTTCTATCGGTCATTGTAACTTATACTTACAATATAAAATATACATAAGTTTTAACTACAAGAATATCAGGTAAAATGAAACCCAGTCCCTTAATATTTAAGCCAGTGTAACTTTGAGACATCTGTCTCTTGTTCTATTGTGTGTGTGGCTAGGGTCTTATACCTGCTATAATAAATTAAATACTGTTAGTCTTGAGCGTCACTCTGTAGTGAAAACACGTGTTTATCCTAACCTATATTGTGCTGTTTTGAGTTTTATATTTAAAATGTCTGAATATTGTTTTATTTGTGCTAAACTTTTAACTGAAAGTGAAGTTGTTACTGTTGAACGTGGTATGAAGACATTAATTAATGCAAGTATCGAAAGAGCTGATGATTTTTCGGAATATCTCAAAAATCAGAAATCTGTGACAATACATGAAAATTGCCGTAAAAATTATACTCGAAAGTCTTCTATTGCTGCAGCTAATAAAAGACAACGTGAAGAACAAGAAGCCAGTACATCCACAGCAAGTCCTCCTCGTACTAGATCACGTATCAGTGAATCTTTTTGTTTCAAAGAACAACGCTTATTTTGTAGCGAGAAATTAAGTGAAGAGAGTGAAAGAAGAAAATCCTCAGATTTTCGGCGTCGAATCAGCCAAGTAAGTACACTTCAATTTAAAGATTCAATTCTGGAAACAGCTCGGGCTCGTGACGATGCTTTAGCAAAATGCTGTTCTTGCTCGAGTCGAATTTTAATATGATTTAGTTGCTGCTGAAGCTAAGTATCATCGAGATTGCTATGCCGATTTTTTAAAACCTTCCACTGGAGCTAAAATGGGTCGTCCTAAAGACGAAGCTACGAATTTGGCAATGGAGGAAATATTTACTTACATTGAAAATAGCGATGACTGTCAGTTCACTTTGAACGAATTACAAAAGGTTTGCAAAACTACGACTCTATATAGCTATTGACGCAATTCACTTGCATCCAAAATGAAGATGAAGAAGAAGCAGGAGAAGAAGAACAAGAAGAAGATCAAGAAGAAGAACAAGAAGAAGAACAAGAATTTGAAACTTACGAATAATACGAATAAACTTCAACACTTTTTTTTTCATTTACATCGCTTTAACTTTCCCAATCTTTGAAAATTTCCGTTATTTTGCAATAGTTTTACATTAAACAGGATCACAACTGACCTGTGGAGTAGGCCTACTGGGGAAACCACGTTCAAAAAAACGCGCTAAGTACACTACCTCATAGGTGGCGTGGAAACGTGTGCATATTATGACGATAACGACTTTTATAACTTTTTGAATCGTTAGATCTCAGAAACGGTGGCTCGTAAGAAAAAAAGTATTGATACATTTGTTATAGATAATTTTATGATCTACAATTTTTGTCTGAGGTACTTTTATGATAAAACTTACCGTTTTGCTGAAAATCGCGAAAAACTCATTTTTTGACCTTTGACCTTGAATTAAATTTTTTCCTTACAGGGAAATGATGGGGAACTTCTAGACATTGTTTATAATTAAGTTTTGAACAACTTCACAGAAATTCAGCTTGTTGGGACTTTATGTAACTTGGAATGTCTAAATTGACCGGACTATTATAGTTATATTTACATATATTAATGTTATGAAATTCTTATTTGACCCATTGTTGTCACAATACTATTATATATAAATGAAATTTATTTGTTGGTGGTTAAGCAATGTCTATATGCATTTCATTGGTGCTTTACCAAATCATCAGTAGACTTTAAGAACAGTTTTGAAAAGTTAAAAACTTCTTATCTTATGCACATACTTCTGAAAACCATCTGATTTAATTTTAACATTATTATACAGTTCATTGCATAAATACCACTTCTGCAGACTAAGAAAAAATGGTTTTTTTTATTGGAACAATGTACGTAGCTGAAGTATTATATTACTTTAGGTGAGGAAGCAATGAACTTCGAAATCATACGTAAACAAAAATAAACAATTAATTTTGGTAATAGTGCAATGAAATCGTTTTTTCATTAGTTTCTTTTGATGTTGTTTCTCTTTTTACTAACATCCCTACACATTTGGCAATTAGAAACATTATGGGAAAATGGGACAAAATCCAACAAATTACAAAAATAACACGAAAGAATTTTTTGGATATACTTAAATTTTGTTTAAACGAAAATAATTATTTTATATATGGCGAAAGAACGTACAAGCAAATTTTTGGAATGCCCATGGGGAACCCTCTTTCCCCAACAATAGCAGATATAGTTCTCGATAACTTATTGGACAGCACATTAGATATATTAAGAAAGAATAACGTTAATATTAAATATATCGTTAAATATGTAGATGACTTCCTAGCAGTCATAAAACGTGAAGATAAGGATGCCATTCTGACAGCGCTTAATAATTACCACCAAAAGATTCAATTTACCATGGAAATTGAAAATAATAGAAAAATTCCATACTTAGACACAATGTTACATAGATTACAAAATAAAATCGTTTTCGACTGGTTTGCCAAAGATACGTATTCTGGAAGAATAATGAATTTCCACACCAACCAGCCCAAAAGCCAAATAATGAATACCGCAAAAAGTTTTATCAGAAGAGTTTTTCAAATCAGTGATAAACAATTTCACAACAAGAATAAAAGCATAATATTCGAAACATTAAAGAAAAATAGTTTTCCCACAGATATCAGTAAGTTATTAATCGAAAATTCACAAAACCAACCAACATATACAAGCCTACACAATGACAACACAACGTCTACAACACAAAATAGAAAATATTACAGCGTACCGTACATACCTAATCTTATTGATAATACAACAATAAGAAAAACAATAAAATCACCCACCATATGTTTTGCATATAAACCAAATCAAACAATAAACACAATATTCTCAAAAACAAAAACACCAATAGCAAAAGAACAAAAATGTAATGTTGTATACGAAATACAATGTAAAGGTGGAAATAATGATAATTGTGATCTTATTTACATTGGCACAACAAAAAGAAGTTTGAAAACGAGGATGGGAGAACATAAACTGGATATCACAAGGAAAAAAGAGACAACGGCATTGGCACAACATATGATACAAACTGGACATACAGCTGACATTGATAATGTTAAAATATTGGACACAGAGAACATCACGAAAAAGAGATACACAATTGAAAGCTTACGGATACAACAGAAAATAAGCAAAACGATGAATTTAAAAGAAGACACGGATAATATTAACGCAAATTACAGGGTGGTTCTAAACGAATACAATTTAAGTATACTTTAGTTAAATGTTTACTGAAAAGCTTTCTAAGATGTGTAAAGTGGTTTTTTGACAAAAAAATTTGAACAAACAAATTTTTAATTATGTTAAACTATTTATAATTAACACAATTTTTAAAATGTTATTTAATTTCCTACAACTGTAAGTAATATATCAAAATATTCATAAATATTGTATGTTCATAAAAGTTTTTTATTGATTTAAATAGACGTTCCCTTGAAAAAGTAGACAAAGAATCTACGAAACGTCGGGAAAAAACTGTATTTAAAAGGAATTTTTACTTACATTAAAGATGAATTTTTGGTCAATTAGCTAAAAGTCACTACTCAAAGAAATCGTTTTTGTTCGACACTGAGCAAACGCGGCACCCATCTGGCCGATCGCTTTTTCATATGCAAATGGTCATGCAAAATGTTGAACACACGACCATATGATATGTTTACCATTTCAACAATCTCACGTAACTTGACTCGGCGATCATTCATAACGATATCGAGGATTTTCTTGATATTTTCTTCAGTAACCACCTCTTTTGGCCTTCCTATAGATGGTATTGCTGCAGTACTTGTTCGGCCACGTTTAAATTCAGCAATCTAATGTGACGGAGTACACTCACCGTAATGTTTATCGAGATTTTCTTTTGCCTCTTTCGCCGTTTTCCCTTTCAAATAATAGTGCTTAATCACACGAAATTCACTTTTTTCCATTTTTCAAGAAACACAAAAACTTTTGCGTTCTTCAAACGATTACAACAAATAAACTAATCGATGAATCTGGGTGAAATTTTAACAGCTGACGTTTGACAATTTCTAAAAAAAAAGTTTTTGTGTTTGCGCTGCCGTCTAGCGCTAGTTATCTTCAATATCAATCCGCCTCTATGTATATGCACACTTATATTATGCATGTATATTCGAACGTGTGTATATCTCTATTTGATCACGGCAAAAAGAAAATATGTAAAATAATGAGATTTAAAGTTTTTTTTTCTTGGACCAGCACTTAGGGGATGACCGCTACATATGCGAAGCATTGTGCCAGAACTAGGAAAGTTGGTTATGGGAAGGAGGATAGAGGAAGTAGTGTTTGTGGACGTTCAATTTGAACCTCCCCAAGTTAAAACTGACAGGAAAGACCTCTGCTGGAAGTGTGTTCCAAATACGAACCGTTCGGCCAAAGAACGAATTCTCTCTGTTATGCGTGGTGCGGTTCACTGACAACTCAACCACAAAAGGATGCGCCCTATGTGAAGAGCGGGTAGCTCGCAGAAATAAACGGTTATCAGGCACAAGCTCCCTTATTTCACCAGAACACATTCCGTTGTAGTATCGGTAGAATAGTGAAACACACGCCACGTTGCGTCGATATTCCAGCGAGTCAATAGTCTCTTGTACGCGGTCGAGCAACTTCAAAACAGACTTTGAAGCACCGGCCCATACATGAGAGTTGTATTCTATTTTAGGTGGTAAATATAGTGAGGTGATCAGTTGGGGTGAAGTAAGTCTTACACCGTCTTAAAAAGCCGAAGAACTTGAAAGCTTCTTTTGAAATATGAAAAATGTGATCTGTCCATCGAACGTCACACTGTATTTTCATACCAAGAACATCAAGAGCTTCTGATTCCCCAATACCTATACCATCCATAAACACGGATGGCGCAGAACCTTCGACCAGCCGCCTATGCGTAAGCACGCAGCACTGCGTCTTATGAGGGTTAAAGTTAACCCTGTTCGCGAGGCCCCATTCAGAGATTGACACGAGATCACTTGTGAGTGACTCGTTCATCCTTCGTCTCCGGGCGTCAATCTCCTCCAGGCTTGGCCGGCTGGTGAACGCGAAAGAATGGATAATGCTGCTATCATCCGCGAAAGAGTAGATAGGGTTTGAAGTTTGACATAGAAGTTCATTTATAAAGATGAGGAAGAGAGTAGGAGATAGAACAGAGCCTTGCGGCACCCCTGAATTTACCTTGAACTCGTTTGATGAGACCCTGTCTATAACAACTCGTATAGTGCGGTCCCTGAGGAAGCTCGCTATGAAGCGAGAGAAATCATCACCGACACCAAAAGCAGTCAGTTTTGACAGAAGTGCATCATGCCACACTCTATCAAATGCTTTTGAGATATCTAGAGCCACCACCTTACTCTCGCCGAAATGGTGAATCGAATTGCACCATTTTTCTGTTAACAGAGCGAGCAGGTCTCCTGTAGAGCGAGCTCTGCGAAAACCATACTGCCGGTCGTTAAGTAAGGTGTTGGTCTCCAGATACCTTACCAGGTGGAAGTTGGTCATACTTTCCATGACCTTGGAAATTGCAGAACAGACTGCAATTGGGCGGTAATTTTCGGGGTACTGCGCCTCTCCCTTCTTAGGGATCGGCGTTACATTGGCTAACTTCCAACACATCGGAAATTTACCGGCATGGTACGATGCACTAAATAGCTTAGCCAATGGACGCGCTAGCGTCGAAAAACACTGCTTCAAGACCAGTGCTGGAATGCCATCCGGCCCAGGAGACTTGTTTATGTTGAGATTCGCTAAAACCTTTTTAACTGCACGTGGTCGAAAGAATATTCTTGGCATAGTAACTGATACTCTTTCCACCACGTGCAATTGCTGATTGCTACCTGGTAAGCAAGAATTACCTGCAAACATCTCAGTCAAAAGGTTAGCTTTATCAACAGGTTCAGTGAATATTTGATCATCCCTTAAAAGAGTTGGAATTGATGAACTAGCTTCATCCTTTACTCTTTTAACGAATGACCAGAAGCTTTTACTACCTCTCGTGGCGGTAAGAACTTTAGCACGAAGGCGCTGCTCGTATAAAGCTTTTTCACGCCTTAGCACTCTGGCACACGAAGACCTCGCTTGTTTGCGCAGCGCATCAGTATTTGCGTTTTTGTTATTCCGCCAAGTACTGAATGCTTCCTCTCTGGATCTGATTGCCTCTTTGCAAGATTGGTTAAACCAAGATTTTTGTCTCGGCTTAACCGAAATTTTTTTGGATGGGATGAAGTATTTCATTCCCAGCAAAATTATATTTCCAACCATTTCCGCCATTAAATCGATATTTTTATCTAAGAAACATAGTTTCCAATTGAAAGTACGATAGAATTCGTTGAGCTCTGCCCAACGAGCTTTTTCGTATACGTATTTTAAACGTTTCGTGGCTGTGGGTGAAACGTTTCGAAGTGCCGAGAACGAAAAAGAAGCGGAGATGATACAATGATTCGAATTACCGAGAGGTGCACTGACGTTCACTTCATACTTTTGGGGGTGTGAAGTTAGGAACAAATCAAGCGTATTTAGTTGGTGCCCTTCAACACACGGTATATGTGTTGGTTCATTCACTAGTTGCGATAGGTGATTATGCGCGGCGAATAACTCAACATATTGGCCCTCTGAAGTTGTGTGGCTCGAATGGCGAAGCCACGATGAGTTGTGGACATTGAAATCACCAGCAATAACAATTTCACTGTCCGGACAACTTTCGAGGATTTTTGCTATAGAATCGGAAAGGGAATCGAAGCCCGATAAAGTTTGTTCCCTTCCCGCGTTTGGACTTCTATAAAGGAATCCGAAATGCAAACTATGTGCCCTGATCTTGAATTTAGCTCAAAGGCAGCTAAATTCTGGATCATACAAGCCTAGTGATTGCTGGCTTTGGTACACAACATCATTGCGTATATATAATGCAAGACCGCGATGAAAGTGAAAAAGGGACAGAAGTTGATACCCAAGCACGTAAAAATCCTGTGGGTCAGCATCCTCATATACCTGGGTTTCACTTAAGGCTAAAACATCCGGCCGATAGAGACAAACGTGAGCATAAACTGAGAAGAAGTTCGCTCTCAAGCCTCGTATGTTGCAGAAGTCAATTCTGAATCTACCTGCCATGAAATAAACCTAGGGAAATCCAAAATAGTCGTCTGTCTTGTTCGTATTAATTCCAACGATGGTGATTACTGCTTTTCAGCGCTATACCTTCACCACCAGGCAGCCAAACAGCAACCTCCACGCTGAAATCAATAATACAAAATTATTATTGTTAGATAGCGGAGGGGGAGAGGCACAATTGCAGAAGTTGACATAAAAGCCCTGAACTGGTCACTATGTTCCACGGTGCCATCACTGATACAAATGTCCGTCACTGATTAACAAAAAAAACTGCCGTTTATTTTTCTTGAATTTATTCCTATTGTGTTTGTTGTTTTATTTGTAATTAAAGTGCATCGATTCTTTTGTTTTTTTGTTTTTAATTTTATTGTACTTTTTTTTTTTTTTTGGTATGATTGGTATGTATGTTATTTATCTTTGTAAAATTATTTTATTTTATTAATGTGTAGGCATTTAGTTTTATGTTTATGTTGTTGTTTGTTTCAACTAGACACAAACATTTTAGGTAAATATAAATAGCAAAACGGTAGACGTGCGGACAACGAAAACGCGTGCGGACGGGACGAAGCACAAACACTCACTTTTGATAACAGTATAACATTCAATGAGATTTCTCAGATTTAAGAGGGATATGATCTGTTCCTGTGAACACACTGTATCATTTCGTAAACACTACCCTATTATCATTGCTTACGATTCGCTAAATTGATGTTAGAATTTATACAAACCATTCAATTAATACTTCGAGTCTATCGGTGTGAATATTGGACACCACTATTAAGAGTCGTAATTCGTACGACGATTCGTCGTTGCAAACGGTATATCATTGATCGGCAACATTGATGCAGGCAGACAATAGATGACTTTTCGCGTTACCATTGATAGACCATTTACAAACGCTAGTGTCGATTTTACTGGACCTTTCGATATGAAAACATATATTGGTATATCATGAAAAATAACAAAATGTTAGTTGTGCATTTTTGTGTTTCTCAACTAAAGCAATACATATAGAGGCAGCATCAGATTTATTAACAGTCTTCAATAGCTTTATTTCTAGAAGAGGCTGTTCAAATACCATGTATTCCCAAAATATTAAAACTTTGTTGCTGCGTCATATTAGATAACGAATGACTTTCGATCCTTTTAAAATAAATGCCAGGCCAAAATGTGCCCCAATTTAGGGAATAAAGGTTTGACATGGTGATTTATACCATCCCTTGCCCATGGAGTTAAAGAGTTTTATTTATTTTTTAACTACATATGCAATGCATTGCGCCAGAACTAGAAAGGAGGGACAGATGAGAAGATAGAGTTTTTTGTAGCTATTTGAACTGAACCTTTTACTTCGCTGGCTAATTTTTTGCTACGGGACTGACGAAGAGGGTTGCTGTTACTCTGCTCTTAGTACATGATGGTGTCAGTCGCTGCCAATTATGTTCAGTGACTAGTGCTATGGCTTCATCACTGAAACAAGATGAAAACTATGCACTAATGCGGATACAGACGAGTTCGACACAATATTCGTGACTGAGCACGGGGTTGAACTCAGGACCCTCCGCTTCATATTCTCTTGTTAACCACTTTAGCCAACAGCACATTTTCATAATGTATAAAGACTTCTTTCTTTCGTACAATTATATTTGAAACAAAAACAACATTTTACAAATTGGTTTTGTTTCAAATGTAATTATAAGAAAGGAAGAAGTCTTTCAATGCCATTAAATACTCTGTTAAACTCCGTTTTGGAAAAAAAGTTCAGAGCTGCCGTTATACATTTGAAGAATTTTCAATTATTTTAGCTAGAAATGATGCCGTGCTTGAATTCACGCCCTCTATGCGTTATCGACAGAATATTTTCTGATTCGGTCAGCTAGTTTAGCTCCGCCGGAACCAACCATTTATGATAGCCCAATCAGTATAAATAGGTATCGGAAAGTCAAATATGTAACTTATCAGTTTTGTAAAAATGGAAAGAGAAATATCTCCTAGATTTGCATAAACGGAATAAGTGGAAACATCCATAAAGAAAAAATTTCTGTAAAAGACTAAGTTGTCATTAAACACGAAAAGTTTCCTGCTACTTCCTGTAGGTTAGGAATCGTGTTGAAAATTTACTGTTCGGACAGAAATCGATACGATTAGTCGCCCAATCACTAAACTCTTTGTTTTACATAATTCTTAATTTCTTCGATATCCATTTCTGATTACTAACTACCCTTTTTTTCTAGCATAATGAATTCCACTCTTAAAGCCCATTTAAAATACTGCCTTGAAGATGGTCTTCTGAATTCTAATATAGGCGCTTAGAACTTACAATTAGCCGATCCAAATTTCAACCATTCAGGTATGTAGTGTTGGTTCTAGATTCTGAAATGATTATGAAAGTGCGTATTCATTCGAACGCGGGGCTTCCGCTTCCTCAATACATTATGTTGGGAAGGGTTGTTTCTAGGTTTTCGCACATTAAATAGTTTTAAAATTTTTATAGCACAAAATGGAAATAAAATTAATAGCGGTCTTTCCTGGCCCACTTCTTTTATTTTTCTTTTAGTAGTTTATGAGTCCTACGTGTGCATTGCGCGGGAACTTGAAAGGAGGGGATAGTATTGAGAAAACAGATGAAGGAAGATGAAGAGATAGAGAAACAAACCGACAACTATTAGCACAAACATGCTCTAATGATGATGAGAGGAATTTCAGGAGTCCTTAATGACTCATTTTATAAGAATTTAAGAACGTTTTCAATTTACTTCCTACTTTTAACTAAAGTTTATTTCAAATTTTCTGGAAGCTTTAGTAGGATTCAGAGAATAGACGGTTCCCTGTACTTAAGTGTACATTACTTTAGCTTACGCCGCCACTCGACACCCACTTGCACAAGACATGGATATGACGCCGGTAGAGCAAAAGAAAAAATTCAAATTTTTACGATCTGTATCTTTTACTCTTCTTCGAAATTGTATAACAAGACGAACTTCATATATTCAGGCATTGATAGCTGGATATGGATGGGACATGGACCTTTGCGGTCTACATTAGCCGTTTTCACGTCCGACTTGTCCAGATCAATTTAATGTCTAGTAGACACTAGCAGTTATACCATTGCGTCAATCATTTTACATATTTCCAAGGCAAACTATATAAATAAAGCAGAAAAATCATTTCTTCTTTTTTGCATATGAATTTACAACTTGGAATCTTGTGTTTCATTTCATTTTTGGTATAATCTCGGATATACGAAGAAAGAAGGTGGTATTCCTTCATTCAATCGTTTTAGACATCTAGGTTCAAATTCATTCAAATTACATTGAATTTATCATAAGTTTTTATGTAAAATAAGCGAATGAACGAGGTGGACCTAAGTCTGCCTACAACTGTTGTTGTTGTATAAGCCCAATTTTATGCAAAAGATAAAAAACACTGAGTGTTTTTATTCATTGGTTATAGAAATTTTTGTTCTTATCGTTTAAAATTTTGGCAACTCTTTATTAACATTGATGTACGCGAGCAGAAGTTCCTTTTTGAACAAAATTGTTCATACGTCATTTATTATAATATTCGTATTGGCGAATATCATTTCAGATATTCGTATTTGACCATATCAAAAATTTACATTCCGTACATCATATAAAATTATGACAATATGTCAAACAGTAAATTTCGTAAACATTGTTCCGCTCATTTGATGCGTGGCCAAGTCGCTTAAGGTCTATTTTCTTTGTTCTTTAAATGGTTTGAGTTTTCATAATCGATTTGTAATTGCTAATTTATAAAATTATTTTTGTTGCATTTTTCGTCTTTGCACAACATTTTTATAATTGCTCTAAATTGCGGTTTTCCAAACAAATGCCTAAAATATAAAATGAGATTATTTCGCATGTAATTAAACACGTACGCTTGAAATCAAATCTTATAAGCTCTCTGTAAGTTGGATATTTTGAGAGGCGTACCAAATTATATACACATCAGTCTAAAAGATGAAAAGTCAGATGTTAAGTACATGTCGTGTAAAAGTAGCTTAAGCGTTCTCAAAATAATAATGTGTTCCTTACTTGTATGTTTAAATACTTTCCATATATAAACACATACATATACTTCTTATTTTCTTAGCAAATACGAATGGAAGAGGTTACTTTTACTTCAGAATAACAGCATATTTATTAAAGGTCTACTGTTACACTGTAAATTTGTACACATTAAATTTAATATAATTTCACAATTACTAAAACGGTTTTACTGAAACGAAAATTTCACAATATAAGTATATTTAAAGCAATCATTAAAAGCTGGCAACCATCAATGTACTACCGAAAGTTCTAACCAGCTGGTAATAAAAATTAACTAGAAATGACAAAGGCAAATCAATATTTTTCAGCAAAATGAAATGTGGTTAAAAAATTTAAATTTTCAAACATATTTGTAATACAATAAGCAAATAAACAACAGAAATCATTAAAAAACATAAAGTAATTTACTAATGTAATTTTTTTATGAAGTGCACAGAAATATAGTCTCAAAAAATACGCAAGTGATTTGGAATCGTCAGGAAATTTGTTCATTTTTAAATCACTTAGGTGCACAGGACACCTTTTTTGTAATTCGAAATCACTTTTGTTATAAGCAATTTTTAGAAAATGTTTGATAAATACATAATTAAATAAAATATGGTTTCTTTTTTTAATAATAGATAGGGCTTCTTGTTTCATAAAACAACCAAAGGCGGGGTAACTAGCTTATCTTTTTCAATACTAAACACAACTCTTTCTTTCCAACAGACAAGAAATTTTTGATTTTTTTACTTGCATTGCAAATTTGTGTAGTAACTGTAAAGATTGTTTCATGTGAAGAAGCTTTTTGCTTCTGTTGTGCAATTTTTAACATTACACAGCGCTTTTCATTTCTTGTGGAGATATGTACGTAGTACAACGTTTACTAAAACCAAGCCATCTAAATTGCTGGTCATTGCTTTGCATTTTTTAATAACCAATAAAACTCGTAAAAATATCGAAACCGGTGGCCATTTCCAATTCATAACAATTTAATATTAACGGCGAAAGCAAAGTTGTATTGATAATATAATTACATGTAGTTAAAAACTAAAGCAATTTAAAAATCTGTGTATACAAACCTTAAATTAAAATCTAGGGAAAACCGTTTTCCACAACCTTCAAACGTACACTGAAATGGTTTTTCACCTGTATGAACTAATTGATGCCTTTTTAACTTTGAACTCTCTACAAACGCCTTTCCACATTCTGAACACACATGAACACGCGGTCCATGTGTGTGTAAATGCTTGCGCATTGCAGAGTTATCACGAAATAGCTTATTGCAATACTTGTGAGGGCAAGCGAATTTTTTTTCTGGAACTGCTAGAATCACATTTTTAACAATATTGGAGGCATTATCAGATTCATTCGATGGGGCAGAGTTGCTGGATGAGGTATCGTTTGAGATGTAGCTTAAATTAGGTGGTGCAGTTACTACTGAATTCTTTGTGTGGCCGTTATTTATGTTTTCTAAAACGACACCCATCGATAATAGGCGATCATTTGGAGATCCGGGCATTAACAATGTGTTCGAAGAAGTATTGTTTCCACTTGAGGTACGTATTTGAATATGAGCAGAGGAGGCGTCCTCATCGGAATTTAAACTAGCCAATGTTGAGCTACTGGTTTCGTTAAAGTTAGATAGTGAAGTTGTAGTATTTATAATATCTGCCACAGATGTTGTCGGATTTGTTGTAATCAGTATATTGGAAGCTACCGCTGTTCGCTTCAGAAAGTTTATCTGCTGGATACTATTTGCAGGTGAAGTAAAGCATTTTAATTTATCTGAGTAGGAATTGGAACGTGGACATACATTTTGTACAGGTAGATTTGAAGAAACCGTCAGTGAGTTATTAACAGTTGAATCAGTATCTAGTTGATGTTGCTGCTGTTGCATTAATATATGCTGGTGTAATACTTCGGGTTGTAAATTACAAGCAGTATCAAGCAACGCTGTGGGCAAAATCGCTGTTGGTGTAGCTGTTGTGTTATATAGATTGGTATTTGTACAACGACCAGAGAATTTTATATATTCCTGACGATCGTGGTTTTCACTCTCATTTGGAGCAGTACATTCTTGCTCTTCATCATCAGATATGCCAGATGCCCACATAGTCACACTGAACTCTCCTTCCATCGTTTTAATTTGTACTTGTTTCTGCTCCCAATGTCTAGGTTTTGCTGTATCCTCTATTATTATCTCCCCTCCTCGAACATGACTCGTGACCCATTTATTTGATGGTGTATATGATGTCTGCAAAACGTTAGGTGTGGATGTCACCGGCTGCAATTTTCGACTGCGTTGAATTGCTGACGGTATTCTTGATGAGTTCACAGCACACGCTAATGTATCACTAGTACTATGAATTAAATTAGAATTACCTTTAAGCTCGGTATTTAAAATATTTACATTTTGATTACACGATATATTATTTATATTACAGGATAAAATGCCTTGTTCTTTTTTACGTTTTCTATAGAAAAAAATAATAAATCCAATAAATTATATTCTAAATATGTTTTAATAATTCAAATAGATTACTTGTTACTTGATGAATTAATTAGATTCCCTGTAGAGGAGTTCAAAGGTACAGATGTTGGAGACGATATATATATATCCGCATGAAATGGCGATGTATTTAAATAAACATGACTCGGTAACTGGGAATCAGTATGAATTCCCATATCATCTTGTATTAAAACTTAAAATATAAAATAAAAGCTGAATTAATATCATTACAAATAAAAATAGAATTACTAAATAGAAACATATCGCTCCTAAGATCATTAATAAAAGTGCGTCAGTTTTACAGCACATGGTTTTAAATATAGTCAAAACACAATTTATTTTAATTTTCCGCCCGGATGTATGATTTTAAAATTTTTATTTTTGAGAGTTGTTGGCTGATATAGTTAACAAGCGGACAACCAAATTTTTTTTTAATATGCTTTGAACAGGGATGTCTTAGTTGTTGTCGGACTGTTTCAAAAACGAAGGCATATCACTGGTTTGGCTTTTAGAATTATGTCTTTACCTGCATCAAGAACGAAGCTATCATGGGTATGAAAAATTTTGTGTGGGTTGTAATTTTTTTATATACTGAGAAAATAAAGAAAGACAAATCACCTTGCATATGCTTTTGCATCTTTCATAGTTTAGGAGATATTTACTTTAAAATTTTAAGTTGTTTTATGCATATACATTAGGATGTATACAAAACTACTGTTCAATATATCTGAAAGGTGCTGTTGACTGAAGTAATTAACACGAGACTGATGCAGAAAGTCCCGACTTCGACTCCTCGCTCGGTCATGACTATGATGTCAAATTTTCCAGATCAGCATTAGTGCATGGTTGTGTTAGTTGTTGTCGACCTGTTTCAGTGAAGAATGTATAGCACTGACCACTGAACATAACTGGCGACGATTAACACTATCATTTACTAAAGAGCAGAGTAACAGCATCCTCCTTCCTCCTTAGCCATTACAGTAAGAGGTTAAAATAGTTACAAAAAAATTTCTCATCTGTCTTCTCAATACTATTCCCTCCATTCTACAGGGTGGCGCAGAATGAGCTATATGGTCTATAACTTTTTTATTTAAGCGATTATTATAAGTTTTTTTTTTAAATACAGTATAATATTGGGGAATTTTTTGCAATTAGCTTTGAGAAATGAAATCCTCTAAGTGATGTCCATTTTCTGCTTCGCACATACGTGCTCTTTTTAGCATATTTTTCATAACACGTGCTCTTTTTAGCATATTTTCCTTAACTTTTCGCAAAATTTCGGGTGTAATGGCAATGATTTCATTTCGAATGTTTGTTTTTAGTTGGAGTATGGTTCTTGGTTTGTTAACGTACACTCTTTACTTCAAATATCCCCAAAGAAAACTGCCAGGAGCTGTTAAATCTGGTGAACGCGAAGGCCAGTTAAAACCGCTTGTGCGATAATTGTGCTGTGTCAACACAATAAACTGTTGGTTTGAAAAATAAAATTCAATTATTTTTGTACGTTGTTCGATCGTGTAATGATTCATAATTAATTCAAAAAATACTGAAAAAAACAAAGAAAGAATAATAATTAAAAAAGTTATAAAGAATTCAAACCTATAGCTCATTCTGCGTCACCCTGTAGTACCAATGCAATGCATATGTAGTGGGCATCGCCAGAGTGCTGGTTCCACAAAAAAAGTTTCAATTTATTGCCTATAAGAACTGATTGTACTGCAGAAGCGCTACATAAAGTACATTTAGTAAATGCATTTCATCTCTCAATATGACAACTTCTTATATTCAATTAACTCACGTTGGTTAGTACGAAATTTCCCAACTCTGATTACCAATATTCGAAATGTTTCGTTATTCTCTTTGCTGCTGAGATTAAAAGGCTTTATTGCTTTTATGTTTAGTGTTAACTTATAAAATCAATATAAGATTTTCTCAAATTCTATTTCGTGAAAAACATTAGTTAAGCTTTAACAATTACGGCCATCCCTAAGTAAAGGCGGAAAGCGGAACGTTTATTTCCGCTGAGCTTTAAATCTGAAATGCCATACCTAACTAAACAAAAGCGGCAACGTTATGTCAAAACAATAAAAACAGAGTTATCAAACAAACATATAAAACAACCCCGATTATTTTAACAGCTGGACGGACGACATTTGTGATTTTGTTTTTGAAATTTTGTACAAATTACAAACGTGCACACATATGTATGTATATAATCATATTGGAAATATTTTCTTACCTCTATTTTCTAATACAAAGTGCACAAATTTTTTATTTTATTATTTATTTCACTTTAGTATATTTTTGCTTATTTTATTTGTTTAAAATTGTGTTCTTTTGCAACTAACTTCATTGTGAAACGCTCTGTCAAAATCGGATTTTCCAATAGCAAAGCGTTGTCGCCGCGTTATTTCGGTATGCTCCATACAAAATGTATAGACATGAAAACTTTTGACAGGTAAAAAACGCTTGCCGCTTTTGTTTAGGGATGGCAGTTAGACGACAGCAGGCTACATGGCCACACGACCACAAACGCTGCTGGCTGCAAATATTGCCATGTAGTCAGCTAATTAATTATTTTGAGCACGGCAGCTGTACTGTAAGAAGTGATTTCAGTGCTGCCACGTTCACGTATAATGAAATCGTTTATTCTAAATATATTTATAAGGTTTAAAAGTTTAAATTCAAAAATGCAATAAAACCAAAACGGTTTAGAATTTTCCCAAATTAATTGTTTTGTTCTGAACTGCAATTGTTCCGGTTAGATACGCAATATTATTTCATTCAAATGACTGCCGCGGCTGGCCTCACAGTCCCCAATCGAACGAACCAATTTTCCAGTATATCGTCGTATATATTTTTCCCAAATTGACTTTTTTGGGGATTCTGGTAAAAAATAACCTTTCCCATCTGTTTGCAATCTCATCTTGACAAAGAATAGGTCCATTTCGAAAACCAGCGCCATACAAAACGACATTTGCATTGAAAATTGAATTTGTTTATATTAATTGTTGGAAATACTAAAGTCTCACGCACAATTTTTTTATTCTAGAGATAGAGAATATATAAGAGATTTTCAAGTCAATCAGAGCATTTTTGTTGGGGCGATAGTTTCTCAAAGTTAGTAACTTTAAAAACCTCATAAGCGCCATATAAAATTACGTTTACTTTGAAAATATATATTTCTTTGTATTTAAAGTTAGAAATGTCTGAGCCTCACCCACTATTTTTTTGTTTTCGAGATAAACAAGATATCTGGAACATAATCGAAACATTTTTGGTGCTGTGAAATCACTCTCTGATCGAAAGGAAAAAAAGGGATAAAGAACTTTTTGTTCCAACAGATTTTGTTCATATAATAGAAAGTCCGAAAGTGTATCCGTCCCCTTACAAGTTTCACTACAATCAAATTTTATTAATCCATAAGGCCTGGAATAAAAACCGGCGATCCGCAAGTAATTGACATAAAGTGTGAATGAACATGGCATGCTCTACAAATTGAATGCTGAAAATGAGTATATTTTGTCTCCCCATAAAAAAAATTATGGTTATCTCGGCATAAATTTGCCTCCACTTTATAAAAACTCTATTGGTTCGAAGAAACTAATGCCGCAAAATAATTGATCCTTTTTCCAACAACTCTCTTTTTACAACAAGAAATAAAATTTTTAAATATTTTTTAAGATTAGTTATTGTACTTTTAGAATTTTTTATAATTTACCAATGAAATGTTTCCTTTTTTGTTTTTCTTTATCGCATTATTTGTTAACTTTTTAATAAGAATAAACTTTTTTTAAATAAATAAGGATATAAATGTTAATTTACTGTCTAAAATATGCCTTTAATTTTTCAAAAACCTCGTAAGCGACACAATTTTAAGGTTTTTTTTAGTAACCAAAACACGTAAGCGACGAATTTGGCCACAGCTACTTGTAAATAACTAATTTTTTCAACATAAAATCGTAAAGCTATATTTTTTGGAAAAAAAAATTGTTGTATAACCCATATTTAAAAAGTTATTAAGCTTTTTTCGATTTCTGAAAAATGAGTATCTTGGACTTACGTGGTTTGAGAAGAAACGCGACGATATGAGGTCGTATCACGGCAATGGTATGACGAATGTTAGGCTTGAAAAATTCAAGTGTCTCTGAGAAAATAGTCCAACTGTGCCAAATCACAGCTTCTTGGCGGCCATCAAACGTTTGACGTATTAAATCGATTTTAGAATGAGATCCAAATACCGTTCACATCAATGCCATGTAAAGCGGACACAAAAAAACGGTTTTCTGGCACAAAAAATTTATTATGGTGCGATAGGTGTCTCCATTGATCGTAATCGTTGCGCCGTCTTCATTTTGAAAGAAATGTTGGCCAATGATGCATTCGCTCAACAAACCGCACCAAACAGTCACTCGTAATGGGTGCATTGGCTTCTGTAAAACCACATGTGGATTTCTGAGCCCCAATTATAGCAATTTTTCTCATTAACGCACCCAATATATTAACACACCCGAAATATTAATTTCCGGCCAATTGCCTTTGTTTCGGAAATAAATTTTCAATAACTCCCAACGTTTCTCAAGCGTAAATCGATTCATTTCGTTCAATGGAGATAATGTACTGAGTTTTGTGACAGACTAGAATGACAAAAGTATTGCCAGATTCAAAATAAACGGTGGTTCAAATTTAAACCGATATATAGTCTACCCGATATATCGAAAGAATTTAAAAACAAATCAATTTATTTGCTTTTAGCTCTATATTGTCATTGCATTTTTAATATAAACTATTTTGTGGCATTAAAAATGACTGCATGAGTTAATTTATTTTTTATATCTCCATTCGAAAGTGTAGCTCATGTATTTTAACACTAATAACTATCAAGTATTTACCAAAGTAAAGCTTGGAAAATTCCATATAAAACTACATACAAGTTTAATTGTGGTTACATTTTGTACTTTTTAAAATAATAGCATTTTTACGTCAAAAGCCCTTTAAAAAAAATTTAAATTGCATTTCACTCGCAATGGCTTAAAAGATTTTAAAAATTTATGTATCAATAGAAAGCCATTTTAGATACCCATATCGTCTATATTTGTTCTATATTCTAGGTGTTATAATAAATAAAAAATAAAAGTTCTTAGCCTGTTGCCTTACACATATTTTATTAGCAATTTTTATATTTTTGGCCAGTCTTAAAAATTTTTTTGAGCACTTGTTTATTAAAGAGCTGTATGAACATAAGAAAAAGCATGTTTGAAGATGATCGGGTTGTTTTTTGTACCATACTCGACTCTGTCTATTGTATTGAAGCAATGTTTGGTAAACAATAGACTTGTGTCCAACTAGCTCATTCGCTCAGTTTTGACAAGAACCTCTGATGAAACCTATGTAATTTAAATGGGTTTGATCAGAGGTTCTTGTCAAAACTGAGCGAATGAGCTAGTTGGACACAAGTGCCTTTTTCAAATGTATGAAATTATCTGTGGTATAATATTGGACCTAGTATTCGTCAATGATGTGTCTGATTGTTTCTAATGTAACAATGACCGCTTAATTACGGTCATCACCAATCACTACTTCTGAGGATGCTTACCATCCAGCAATTGAAGTTATTACCTCAACTCCTCTTAAACCTATAGAGACGTCGCAGATTAAAAACCAAAAATTATAATCGTTCAAACACGCTAGTTATAATACGTTAAATAGACTGTTCTTCGACATAAATTGCTACAACTTATTAACATGTTATAATGATGTTGATTAGATGTGCAATGCCTTCTACAAAAATTTGTATTATTTCATGACATATGTGTCCCTAAAATAACACCTACGTAAATATCTGATCCGACTTAAAGTAATAAATATTAGGCTCATATAAAAAGCACAAATATTATCGAAAATTAAAACAAATTGGTTCAGATGTGGACTATTTGAGATATTCGACTAGATGTGCTTTACACTCGTAGCTTAATTACCCTGAAAAAATTGTTGGGCCACAAGACAGTACTTTTGGGACTACTCCTAAGTATACAAACATTTATTTTTAACGACAGATTGTGAAGAATAATAATATTTACAATTGAATTTCAGTTATGTTAATATCAAGACCGTCTTAGACTTCATCACTGATCAAGAATATATACTTTATGGGGTCCAGTACTCTTTACAGTATATTAAAACTGCATTTTGGCGAAGTCGCTCTGGCAAGGGCTGTGGGGGAGACATTTCACCTTTGTCATAAAACTCTAAAAATAAATGTTTGGGATACTTATATACAAAATTTAAAAAAAAAGTTGTTTTGTTTTATAGGGTCATTTAAGGGGCAAAGGGGGAGGGGAAGGTAGGGCAGAGTAGTACCAGGTTACGTCTGAGCTCCGTCATCAAAGCTTAAAAATGTTATTTTTAAGGAATGTAGGCTTAAGTAAAACAATTTGTTAAATTTGTGCACTATTTTTGCATACAATAACGCCCACTAAAAGGGGCGGGGTTCAAAAATTAATTTTGTTTATTTTATGGCTCCAAGTTTAACGCGTTGGACCTTCCTTGACATAAAAATATATCATTTGCTTAACAAAATTACAAAAAAACTTTAAAAATTATGTTGTTATTTAGAGGTTGGTTTTGTTCTTCTTAGAGGAACTTTTTTTCCTCTTGCCCGAGTTAGCCCATTTCCGAACTTAACCTGAGCTATTCTTCAAGATATATTTATACCAAATTTCAAGAGTCTAGCTCTTTTCGTTTGGAATGAATCGTGGTTTCCACAGACGGACGGACATGCTCAGGTCGTCTTAGATTTCATCACTGATCAAGAATATATATACTTGATGGGGTCTCAGATGGATATTTCACTACGTTACAAACGGAATGACAAAGTGAATAAACCCTCAATATTCTTTATTGGAGGGTATAAAAATGAGAATTTTTATATTCTTGTTTGTTTTTTTTTTCATAAATTCAAAAAATAGAATTAAAAAATAGTAATAATTCTTAATAAATTCTTATTAAATTAATTGGAACGATTTTAATATTATTCTATGGAAAAACAGGATGAGGGAAAGAAATAACTGGCCGCTATGGGTAATCTATAGAGTACCTACATGGAGTACTTTTGGAGATATACCAATGTAGTGTAGTGTAGTCATGCGGTTCAGCTCTGGGACATCGTAATGTAAATTCGGGTACGTTTTTTCATACATTTGCGTTAATTTATGGAGTAGACCTACTCCAGTATAGAATAGTCCATACATGAATATATGGAGCACTCTCGTTTTTTGTAATGCTATGCAAATTAAATAAATACAATGTAATTTAACTTTTGCGCAATCCAAAATCGTTCACCAAATTGTTAAACTCTAACGAGAAAACAAACAAATTCCCCCTCCTATGAAATTTCAATAAATGGAATAAAGGGATAATGACGTTATATAATACAACCTATTCAAATGTTTACTATGATAAAAAAAGTTTAATTATCGGACAGCAGCGCTTGCCGTTCACGGTAACGTTGCTACTTTGTTCGTCTTTGAAAAATTATGCCACAATATTGAATTTTTTTGGGATGCATAGGCAATGGGTAACAGTTGCATTAAAAAATCATCTTTATATGTCTCAACTTTTTTACAATAGTACTATTCAGTTTTCGGTGTAAACCAGATACGGGCGTTTCATAGCAGAATTGTGCTGAGATCATTCACACGTATTCTTACCCTCTTTCATTTAGTCGTCGATGAGACAGCGACGAATAAATATCAAGCGGATGCTTACAAATTTTTTTATATTTTTTTCCGGAATATTTGTCCAGCGAACAATTTCAGTCATGATGATATGCAAAAAATATTTTGTCATAAACAATGCTTTCGATAACATACAATGCCTTTTATACAATTTTCCTCCAATAACGGACTATACTAACTCTCCTAATTTAGTAATACACTTAGTCTTATTAATTAGTATGTGCAAAATATTATCAAAAATATTTTGAATATGTTTCCCATATGAAAATGATCTTCATGCCGACAAATATCAAAGCTTATTAAATTTGATACATCCAACCGCGTAATTTTTTTGGGCGAATATTCAGTGTTATGCTGCAGCAAGCATAAATGGAAAACATAACAAATCATTGTCCTATCTTTTTTAATTTTTTTTCATTTGACTGTTTACTTAGAAAAAGTTTTGTTTTTAATTAATAATTTTACGTAATCAACGTTTTTTTTTAACTTAGAAAATATTGGTACTTATGTATAAATATATAATGCACCATTATCTTTCAAACGCTTGGCTTTTTGCTTGGTGGGTAGCTCGCAAGCTCAACACATTCACAATTTACCAATACATTGACGGTGCCCACCACTGGTGTAAACGTTCTTGCGTAAGTGGAAATGCAAATTGGGAGAGTACTTCATAGGATTTTGTTTGTGTTGAGTACAAATATTTATCATTTGCACTCATGCAAAATCGCTTGCACACTGAATACCGGCAATAAGAAGTAAACATAACCTTTAAGAAAAACAATAACAATATTGTATAATCTTGCGTACACATATCACAGCATATTGCACTTATTTTGGTTGTACAATATATATAAAATATTTTGTTTGCAGCATCCGCGAATATAAGGTACGTAGTACAATTCGAAAAATTGCACAATTATATTACAAGTGAATGACCCTCTTAAGATAACTAACAGTAAAACATAACATTTATGCCATTTGTCTTTTGTTTCCCAAATAAGTCAAGTGACAATAGATTTAAGTTTCCAAAAGTCAAACAAAATATGTAACGTCCACATCCACTTAAACACTTCAGTTCATTGTTATAAGAAATTATTAAAACCTACGTTGGCTGTTAGATTTAAAATATGTGTATAGCTTACCATCTTCTATTGAATGAATTACTAAGTTTTGACAATCTGCGCTTTTCAGAGTCATTTCATCATTATGAAGATCTTCATTGGTATCATCGTCAATACCGTTGATATCTACACTCGACAAGTGTTCGTGCATATCATCATATTCTTTACGTAAATGTTTATGAAGCAACACTGCATCTCCTATATCATGTATGTCAGGCTGAATTATTGATAAAGGTTCATCTGTCGCATCCTCAAATTGATCATTTTTGACTAGTATACCATATTGTGTATTAGTTGTTGTCACCATATTGGAAAAGTTATTGCTGTGGGAATGATGACCGGTTAAATTATCAATTGTCTTTGTTACCGCTATGGCCGCTGCTTTAGTTTCACAGATTATATCAGGTTGTGACATTTTTTTTGCCAAAATCAAAAGTTTTTGTAGCTTTTCTTATCATTAAAGATTATTAAAAAATTTTTAAAATTTCTGATCAAATCATAATGAAACGGTGTTTAGTTTTGTAGAAAATTCCTGAGATCGTATAAAGCAATTATGAGCATATTCTAGTCTGTTCTCTTTGGTGTGTCAATATTTTACAATGCCTAGAATATAAGAAAGATATAAATATAAGTTCAAAAGTTTTTAATATTAAGACATTTTAAAAATTCGAAGTCAAATTGTTCTACACAAAATTATTGCAAGTAAAGAACCGGTATATCTTTATGCACGATTAAGATTTACAAGCGCGAGAAGATGAAAATATATTATACAAATACGATACCAAGCTGAAGTGTCCGAATATCAAGTTGTTATTTCCAGCATTCGCCTCTAGAATCAACTTCCTAATTATATACGGAACACCGACACAATGCAATGAAATTTAGGAGATTACTTTTTGAATATTTTAAATAAATTTTAATTTATTATTATTAATACTTTTCATTTAGTTCATATTATATTTAAAAGCTGTTGCTATTTGCTCATTAAATTAATATAATTTTTAATGGTAAATTGAATAGTTTTCAATTTAAGTAATAATATCGAGTTTGAGGCTTATTTTATAAAATAATAACTTTAAAAACTATTATTTATTTTTTTATTTCCGGATATCTTCTTCAGGATAACAATTGATTGTAATTATAATTGATTAATAATAACAAAATTTAAAATATTTTGAATGTTAAATTTTGTTGTTGTTTTGTTTATTTATATAAAATTAAATTAATGGAAAATATTTCTATACATATAAAAACATTTCAAAATTGAAACTTTTTTCTTTCATGTCATTGAAAAATGAGGAAATATATTTAATAAAATTTGGAAACATAAACACATTCGAGATTACCCTTTGATCTATTTAATAATCTAGTCTTCTAAGTCAAATGACTCTAATTCTGTGCTACACTATCAGTATTAATTATCTGTAACATTTCAACATATAGCGATGTTTATATTGTACCTATTATCAGAATGGATATATTTTTAAAATGGATATATTTTCAAAATAGATATATCTTCAAAATGTGGATAGCAATTTGAATAACGAAAATGTAAAGATAGTGGTGTTTTTTTGTATTGAAGTACAATTCCTATATTTTATGTCCAGTTAATATGTTCCTAAGTTTATTTTGCGTTATACCTATATAAATTTTATCACAAATTTCATTATATTTTCCCTTACATGGAATTTTATAAACAACATTAGACTTTCCTAATTTATCTATTTTATCGTAATATTAAACAAGCTAGTGGTAATTTTTTATAAAATTTAAGTTCTTATACTTAACTTTATAAAAAACGACCACTAGAGCTTGATTAATATTACAATAAACTGATAAGGTCAATAAAAGCAAATCAATATCTATTTTATTTTTAGTATTACTAAATAATTTACCTAGTGTATTAAATGATTTATGTTCCATTCTATATTTGTTGTTATTAATAATATCTGGGTTTTCTATTCTTTTTGAAACTATTGGAATATATGTCATAGATTTATAAAAAATTAAAACAATATATTGAATAGTTTTGTTTTAAATTTAACACTATCTAACATCTGTTTCTAATATTTTTTTTATTATGATTATTATGCGTATTACGTTTTTTCCCTGTTTTTTTTGTCTACTTTCTGTTTTCTTTCTTTTAAAATATATTTTATGTCTTTTTTTGATATATTATTAGAGAACTATGATATGAACATTGCTTATATAATTGACTTGTCTAAGATATGTTGTGCTAGATAATCTTTTTAAATAAATAAAATAAATATTTCATTCTGATAAATATTTTATTGTTTCTGAATAGCCTCATGCTTTTACTAATATACCACTTGGTACCCTAATAACATGAGTATCTCTTGATATTAATAGTTTTTTAATATAACATGTAAAGTCGTAAACTCCATCAAAACATGTTCATGTTCTAGTTGTCAACTTCGACGCAACACGAAGTTGTTATGCATTGCTTACTCCAAATTGTAATTCTAATTTCCATTATCGTGTCAACACGTGTTCTGCATTCTACAAAAAATTTGGAGACAGTATTGTATTAATACGATTCTAAATGTGTCGTTGCCATTTTCGATGAAGACTTGAGTTGATATGAAGCAAAAAATTAAAAATGGAAGAAAGCAGAAATAGTAAGGCAACAATCGTAATCGAGTTATAAAAATTAGTACCCGCGCACTGTTCCGAGCAATTTTAAAATATAATTTCTAGAAATTGACAAGTCAAAAAGGGAAAAACGATCATAAAGATTGTATTTTTTATTTAAATTTATTAACTCGTTTGACGAGTTTGAAAGTTTCTCCTAAACCTAACTGGTCTCCAAAAAATCTCACTGTCATGCCTCCTCAATATTTTATTCAGCATCTTTCATTTCAAATTTAATACACATGGGCAAACTCTGACCTTTCGACCGCATTCAGTGTTTCTCACAATATTTTAGAAAACATTGGTTTGGTAGTTGATATTTTTAAAAACACCTACTTGACACGATCTTTGGGGCAAAAATCATAACGTAACTGGCAAATTTGTCGTTTTAGAAGAGTACGTTGACCTTACTCCGTTTTTTTAAATTTCGTGTTGATTTTGGGACATACATAATTAAAGGCTGTCCATTGCACGCACTCTCAAATTACTTTGAAAGTATTAAATAATTATACAACCGCTACAAATATGCACCAAAATTATTTAGATGTGTATATTACTAATATTCATATAAACGTGTATTAAATTCTAAGGATCAATGAAATCGTGAAACTAATAATTAATAACTTTTTAAACTTTGATACAGTTAAAAATACAACACATCATTAATATGACATACACATTGGCTGAAGTTCCACATATTTTTCGCGGACAGAGTCGCGCACTCAGTCTATCTTTCTAGTACCTTTCCACGCTTAAACTGCTGAACCCATTTACATATATGAAATTTGAGACTTTTTAATAATGGTAAATCTTTCACTTAGATATTTTTCCAAGGTGAAAAAATTTACCTACAGCACATCTTCTTTGCGGACATGTATACATATATATATATATATATATATATATATATATATATATATATATATATATGTATATATATATTTATATATATATATATATATATATATATATATATATATATATATATATATATACATATATATATATATATATATATATATATATATATATATACATATATATATATATATATATATATATATAAATATGTATATACAGGGTGGGCCAAAAGAAGTCATCCGATGTTATTTGCCTCTAATTCTTTTCTAAATGAAAAACTTCGATTCTGTTTTTTGATTATGTTTATTTGCACCTTTAGAATTTTATTGGTCAAGTCGAGAAGATGATATAGGCCAGCTCCGTCACAATTGGTTTTATGACATTTTTGTTCACTTCGGGCGACAGATTCTCGCACTCGTGTCGGACGTTGTACTTGAGGGCTTCCAGGGTGTCGGGCTTGATCACGTTAACACAACACTTCAAAAAACCCCACAAAAAAAGTCTGGAACGGTTAAATCCGGCGATCTTACGGGCCAGTGTGAATCGCCAAAACGAGAGATGAGACGACCCGGGAACGCCGCCTCCAGAATATCAGTTGTGGCTCACGCTGAGTGTGCGTTCCTCCGTTCTGTTGGAACAACATGTACTCCACTCCTAGTTCGTTCAATTGCGACAGAAAATACTTGGTTAACATGACCCTATAGCGCGCACCATCCTCTGTT